>OX438772.1:7903678-8503678 GCA_949316455.1 Acleris holmiana
GAAACTGTTGCGTGGTTCAAAACCTTCACCAAACCAAATCACTGTACAAGCAAGTGCCTTTAATAACAAAATTTAATTAATAAGTCCCCTACACTTTAATCGGTATGACGCTACTCGCCAGCATTTGTTCAGTAGAAAAAGCATAGGTATATGCCTCACATTGAATGCATTTTTAAGCATTAATACCTATAAGAGGGTATGGAATCTCGTTTTGCAATTTTGTATTTATACATTAAAGAAAGCTACACAACAACTTGAATTTTATTCCTGCCCCTGAGGAAATTGCCCCATTGTGGGCACCATACCAATTATTGGCACCATGAACTTTATTCTAAGGTAATAGAGGCGATAATTGTACAACTACCAGAGGCCGGAAAAAAAATGGTGCCAAAAATTGGGACTCTTCTTCTCTTATCTTCTGCAGCATTTTATTTGAATGCCCACAGTTGGGTATAATCTCCAAGCTTCTTCCAATTTGCCCTATCATGAGTTACTCTGGTCCATCTTGCCCCTTTGCCTCATTTGAATCCAGAGGCATAAGGGGCACGTAAATAAGCAAACAACCTAACTCTGAAGTCCCCGCATCACTGTAGCACATGTAGCACAAGAAAGCATGCACATTAAATTTTAATATCTAAATATTAAAAATAAGGAAAACGGGTGTTTAAATGAGAGAAACAAATCAATATCACTCTTTATTGATTTTAAAAAAATATTTATATTACACATTCATCCATTTTTAGAGCCTATAAAACAAATAACATTCTCAAGATACGATGTTCTGTTATGCGTCGGCCCACCCGGCCTCGCATCTAACACTACACTACATATATCAAGCCAAAAATATCTTTACATCTAATGTAGATACCTATTTATTACAATAAGCGACTTTATCATCTGCCGAGAGCCCAGAGATAGGATTGACATACGTCGGAATAGCCACTAGCGAATTTTAGTAAGAGCGAAATATAACAACATATTATGCGCATCGAATGTAGTTTGGCTTCTTTCGAGACATTATTTTTTAATTATGACAACCCTATCAGAGATGATAATGATAAATCGCACTTAAAACGTAGGCCCTAAGTACTCGATTTAATAATTGTAAGAGAAACAGACCAATAGGGGTGTTCACAAAAAAACTCTTGTAGAGAATGTACCAAAGTAGAAAAAAAGAAATTGTCTAGAGAGAACAGAATAAAACGAGAGTAATGACGAGAGGCCTGTGACGTTTTGTACTGACAAAGACCTGCTGTCGAACCGAGTAATAGCCGAAGTGACAAGGTGTAACATTTTCGTATTATATTATCGGTTAAGGTACACATTGAGTGCACATCATTTGTTGACATACCGACGGCATCGACAGAGGCACGCGACGAATGCCGCGACACCAAACCGAATGTTTCTCGAAACATTGCACAGCACACATCGAACAATTTCAAAATAAATAAACTAAATATTACTCGTAATATTGCGTCTTTGAAATGATCCACAATCTTTTATTCACCCTAATCAAGTAATAAATATTGATGCTCTCACTCTTATCCTATTATTATGCAATATAGGTAATAAATTATTTGCTATTAGAGACATTTAGAATTTTGTAATGATGTCGACAATATAAATCCTAAACCTGAATTATTCTTAAAACTATGTATACAAAATAGGAATCTGCAATAAAACATGTTGAAGCTGCTCACATTCATAGGAGGTGAATGTCACGCTGTATCGGAACTTGTAAACGGTCGCCCGTCCGCAGGCACTACTATCACTCTAGTAATACGGATATGTATCAAGCAATTTTCAATTAACTGCGAAACCATTTTTTGAGAAGATACTAATAATCTCACACAAAATATGTAAACACATGTCATGTTACTAGTGTTCGTCGAGTGTTAATAAAGGAATATAGAGGTAATAAGAGGTTGGAATATTTTAATTCTGTGAAGGAACTAATTACTTATATATTGGTCCAAATTAAGGTTTCATCTCAATTTCAAATAAATAAAGGTAATGACTAATAAATACGAAACACATCTAAAACTTGGCAATCCGAGTGTTAAATTCAGGTAGCAATGGTCATCAGGTTGGGCCCCTATTCAACTTGACAAAACCATAATTTGTCTTTGACGTGTTATGGTATTGTTTTTAACGACACGGAAACACGTCAAAAACAATACGGTTTTACCGTGTAGAATCTCAGCCCTGGACATACGTCATATGAGCATAAGGTCTTTTATAACAAATATTGTAGCCTTTATCTGTATGAATGGCTAAAGATAAACCAAACAAATGGATGCAAAATGCACAGAAATGGAATGAAAGGAGATAAGATACTTATGACTACAAGCACCAGAAGATTGTGAAGGTCATTAAAGGTTTAAGTCTATATCTACCGCTACGCGGGTAGGTATCTTACGTTCGTAATCTAACGGGCACCCGTTCATGTACCGGGGTGGCTATACGGAACCTACGCTGCGCCTCTACGTTAAACGTTAAAATTATCTCAAAATAAATGTATCACGCTACATCGCTTCCCCGTTTCTACAACAGACTCGACGCCCGGACCATTGCAGATTCCCAAAGGTCACTAAAACTCCTCAGAAAACGTACAACCGCAATGACTATAAAAACGAAACCCTATTATGCATCACTGAAAACGAGAATTAAAATTATTATGAAAACAAGTCAACATGAGCTAAATATAAAATAAAATATACAACTAAAAACATGGACGTAAGTCGACTGAATGTGTAAGAACAGGTAAGATAATAAAACTTAATAATGAACAACTGTCACACCCTGTAAAACTATCACCTGGCGAGGTGCCGCCGAGGCGCGGCGCGGCGCGGGGCGGGGGAGCGGCGCAGCAGCGATAGATCAGCGGGAACGGCGTTGAGCTGGCGGCGCCCGGCGGGCCGCGCGCGGCGCCTCACTGCTCCTTGCGAGCCTTCTTCTTGCCCTTCTTGGCTTTGGCGTCCGTCCAAGTATCTACAATAGAATAGATTAGAAAAATACTTATTTACTATATAAGTATGCCGCGGACATGAAAATATAACAAAATCATAAAAATACAAAAATATACAAACACAAAACTATAAAAAAATGTGAGGTAAAACTGTGCAACATCTTAAAAAATGTAAGTATAGAACAATAATTTAATATCACGGCATACCCGTGAAAGGGCACCGGCGCAGCATGTGCTGAAGCATTGCTGCTG
Source organism: Acleris holmiana (assembly GCA_949316455.1). Taxonomy (NCBI): domain Eukaryota; kingdom Metazoa; phylum Arthropoda; class Insecta; order Lepidoptera; family Tortricidae; genus Acleris; species Acleris holmiana. The sequence goes on from OX438772.1 coordinate 7,906,899, forward strand.
CAGCGCTGATTTTCTGCCGGAAACCATGGGTGCGGCAGGGGACGCAATTTAAAAGTGACTTAAACAATAATTTAAAAATAAAACCGCAACCTTAACATGCACTAAAATAAAAAAGCGACTTGTTACCTCCTAGTTCATCGAAGACCGGTGCGTTCGGCTTGTCGTCTTGCTTGTCCGATGAATCCGAGCTATCCGGCTCCGGTTTGGGAGCGCTCTTGGCTACAGCAGCCGCCTGCAAACCGTATAATTATATGATACAATCACTCATTATCAAATCAAATGTATTTACAAAGACATAATAAGAAAATATTAAAGTTGCTACATACATTGTATATTCTAAACCACTTAATCTACCATCTAGCCTCTTACCCTTTTACTACAACAAGTCCAATAATATCAAATAATAAGTTATTTCTTATTATCACACCTCACACACATTTGCATTTTCTACAATCAGAGGCAGGCGTAGGTGCCACATTCAAAATACCTTTACCTTACCCGCTCTGGGAATGAAGGCGTGATATAATGTATGTATGTATTATACCACTTTGTTGGCGTGACTAATATGCATATTCATGCCAAATTACAGCTTTGTAGTACAAAGAGTCTCTGCACTAGGCTGTGGACGGACGGGCGGAGGGACGGACGGATGGACATGGCGAAACTATAAGGGTTCGTAGTTTGACTACGGAAGGTCCGGTCCGGTTTGGACTAAAAAACAGTGCCAATTAAAAAAAAACTATGCTATTTGATACCAAATGTTTTGGAACCGACTTAACCCTAATTATCGAAAATCAAGATAATTTATCTGCAAAACAGATGATCAGGTGTACCTTAGAAACAGTACAATCTTCTATATACTCATAGGAGTCTTAAGCAGTTTGTCAAGCAAAACGTAGGATGTGTTTGGGTAGGCTGACCTCAGTAGCCTTCTTCTTGATCTGCTTCTCCTTGTTCTGGTTCTTCTTGTTGCTGCGCAGGTCCTTCACGTCGAGCTCCTCGTCAGCCGCGGGCTCCTCGGCGCCGCCCAGGGCAGCGTTGTCGCGTTGCTCAGCCTGCAAAGCGCACCAAAAGTACATTAAACTATGTTTTAAACAAGATTAGACACTTTAACGTTTTAACTATGGACGTACAGAGGGAGTACTGATACTGAATTCAAGTCTTATTGAATTTCCACTATCTTTTAAAACTATATTTTGTAAGAAAGGATACAAAGAATTCTAAATTGGTACTTTTTAGGGTTCTCCCTATGTATGTCTGTCAACGGGCTGTATCTCATGAACCTTAACTTAATAGCTAGACACTTAAGATTTTCACAGAGTATTTTTCTTTCACATCTGGGATGCATGTTTTAATGCTCTTATATTCCGAGAAATCGGATGACTGGAAGACTATAGCCACTACAACAACTGAAATAAAAATTAAAAATTTGAAAATTAAGAAATTAATTCCATACAAAATGTGATAAAAAATTTCTCCTCTTAAACATTGACAGATTTTTACGATTTTTGAATGTTTTAGATATCATGTAAAACTAGGTCTGTAAGTTTTCCTTTCCAAGAAAATATTTATTGGAAAGAAAAAAAGAGAAAATTAAAAGCGGAAACATACAGACCTTTTCATAGTATCTAAGACATATTCAAAAATCGTGGAAATTGGTTTAGATTTTACAATACAATACAATACAAATTTTGGGGGTGACATTATATCATCATGTAGATTAGTTTTGATAGCTACGCGATTTAAGCATCACTTGGCAATCCTCCTAAAGAGGGTCCCAATACAAGAAACGTATTTGGTTCGGCGTGGTCCGGAACTCTGTGTGAGAGTCCAAATCGTACTCGGCCGATATTTGATTACACGTTTTTCATGATGTAGGAGCAATTAAATGTGATAGTATGTTCCAGCTTATTTTATTATTAACATGTTATGTAACAAAACAAATGACTTTGTTTCTGCGGTTAAAATGCTTGGAGGTGACCTGATTCTGATTACATAATCAATGTGACAGACACTATTACAATTGTCTGTACCATTCCCGTGTCTCACTACTCTCACTAGTGCCAAAGTTTGAAAGCTCAGAGATGAAGGTAGGGTTTGGGCTTGGTTTCTTACCGCCTTGAGCACTCGCTGAAGCTCCTCAACCTGCTCCTGCAGCAGGCGCGCCGCCTCCTCATCCACGCGCGGACCCTGCAGGCTCACCACCTGTTGACACACCACTATTATAATAATGCCATTTATTAACACATTCAATGCCTGTACTGTAACCAGCTAGAAGAGGCTATTTTGCATGGAAACTAGAGATCTGGTGATGGAAGTAAAAAGGTAAAATTGTTCTCAAACATACTTCTGCTTCATCATATGATGATCAAGAGACTTCCAGCCACAGCAATCAGGCAGTTCACTGTTGTGTTGGCCCATACACCCTTATAGAAGTATGATTTTAAGTACACTCTTTTAGGACCTACATACACTTTGCATTTGTGAAGCTGATAAACTGAATCATAAGTAAATTATGTCTATTAAAAAGAAAATATATACTTTGATCATTAACAATAGGTAGTAAACCACATAACTAGATATCAAACTTCTAAAATAAAAGTTGTAATTTGTGTTCTCTTCCACTGTAGTATATAATAAGTATATAGAATCTGTTGAGATTTTAAAATGCAATTTTATAATAAAAATAAATAATACTAAATATCACAGGACAATGTCACACAAAAAGGTCAGAAGCATTTGAGCCACCCATCCCATGTGTTAAGAAAAATTTAAGGTTGAGAATGTTAAATTGGAATACTATTAAACAAAAAACTGGTTCTTACTATGAGCGATCAGTAAGTGACCACTCAACCAATTCAAGTATGACACAACTTTACACGATAGTAAACTAAAATGAGCTATGAGGAATTATGATGATATTTTAAATGTCCCACCCTAATAGGTCAGGATATTATTTAAGTCTGTTTATTTTATTAATCTTTTAACTGAGTTATAAACATGAATTTTCTGAATTTGTTACATTTTTAGAAAAAATGCATCTGGCTAGAAGCTTCTAGCCAGATGCACATGATTGGTCAGCACAGCTGTGCTGACCAATGCAATCAAAAGAATTCTTGTTGAGAATTAGTTAGATTGAAAACTGTATAGTTAAAAAGTAAAAACTTTTGTATCCAATTGGATGAATACACATTCATGTGTAAATTTACTTATTTATTTTTTAGTGGTAAACATACCCTGATGGTTTCCTCGAGGAGCTCGTCTGCAGGGCGGGCAGCCTCCACATCAGCATCTTTCACCTTCTTGTTTCTGTTCTTCTTGGCCGGGCTCTCCTTCTTCTCTTTCTCCTTCTCCTCAGGGCTCTTCACTTTTTTCTGGCTCTTCTTAGGGACCTCCTGCCAACCTCCATCATCAAAGTCAGCAGGCTTCTCAGCCTCGAGAGCTTTACCCTTCTTGCCTTTCTTAGCCTCTGCTGAAGCTTCCTTCTTCACCTGCTTTTCGGGCTTGGACTTGGACTTCTCGGCCTCCTTTTTCTCTTTGGCCGGTGACTTCTTGGCGCCCTCAGACTTTGTCTTCGCCTCATCGCTCGACGTGCGGTTTGGAGAAGATTTCTACAACACATAAACGCTTCTTTTAAGCCTTGATCCCTAAGAACTACACTAAATCAGCCACCGATCATTATCTCCCGGTAAAATGACGAGCATATGCTTGCAGGTTAAAAATAAAATGAGCACACGTTGAGTACTGGACGCGGCAATAAATCGTAACAAACCGGCGTAACTCACCTTCTCCTTCAGTTTCCTCTTCTTGTTCGAGGATTTCCTATCGTCGATCACAAGCGCCAGCTTGTCGAACTGCGGCTGTTCCGCCGAGTGGAACCCGAAGATAAATACGAGCGCTGCGAACAGTAAAACAACCGCCACCGCGGCCGCGGGGAATATAAACTGCGCGCTCGTCATCTGGCTCAGTAGTTCCATCGTGGGGCTTAACTTTGTAACTGTCTAAAATATATAGTTCACATATAAAGGTATCGATAAGGTATGATAATGTTGAACTAATTAATTCCCCTGCGATAAAAGCAGACACGGAGACATGATGACGCGGCTGTGACGTGCCAATAATCGCGATTGGAAACTTGAACAGCGTTCGGATATATGGTACAACAACGTTTAACACAGTTTACACAGTCAACACAAGAGTTTTGTTAGCGAGTGGCGCCTCTAGTTTATTAAAATGGAACTGTTAAAATAAATAAGAAAATGGAGAATATCGTGCGTGGTCGTGTGTTTTTTTCAAGTGCATTTATTTAATTCAAATATGTTTATTTAATTCAAATTTATTTATTTATTTTTAATTGTCTTGTCATGTACATTCAAACAATGGTGTCACAAGGTATCAGGTATATGAAACCCTGTAAATGCACACAATATAATAAGTTAAATCTATTAAAGGTGAGTGATAAAACAGAGCAATATAATTTTAAATGTATACAGGGTGGAAATGGACGACGGCCCTTCCGGTAAATTCGAGATTATGCATCTTTAGTACTATATTTTTCTCCAAGAAACTATGCTAATATTTTTAGCCGTTTTCGAGTTACTGCTCGTTAAAGTTTAATACAAAAACGTGTAGTTTCAACCTTAACAGCTGATAAGGTCAATGATCCTACCTTGACCTGATGTTATTGATGGATGACATTTAGTAGGTGCATTGCCAATATTTTTGTTTTGCAACCTACTTGTTTCATAGATAATTATTACAATGTCAATAAGCACGTCATAATTATGTCACACTCTTAAACTAATGCTGCTTGCTTAATAATGCCATTATTTAAGGCTAGAGATTATCTCAATTTGTTACTGTTATACGCAGAGTGCAACTACAATACCTCTGAGACTTTGCGTCAATACAGACAGCGATATCTTCCACCGCATCCATCAGACCGTCGAAAGATTTTACGGGCCTTTGACCGCGTTGCTAGCAATCGTCCCATAGTCCCCCGAACGTCTCAAGACGATCAACGCGGAGGTGGTGACGTGCGACTTGCTGCGGGGCTCGAAGAAAGAGTACTGCGTTATTTTGATCGCAATCCAAGAGCAAGTTCCAGGCGGGCCGGTCAGCACTTTGGATTAACTCATACGACAGTATTGAAAATACTAAAACGTGCCCGTCGTCGTCCGTATCACATACAGAGGGTTCAAGCGTTATTGCCCAGAGACTGCCCCATCCGGGAAGCATACTGCCCGTGGTTGTTAGACAAAATAGCTGGAGACCGTGACTTCGTTAGACGCATTATTTGAACGGATGAAAGTGTATTTACACACAGTGGTATGTGGAACAGGCGAAATGAACACGTGTACGCCGAAGAAAATCCATTCGCGTACCGTTATTCAAGTCACCAATATCGTTGGTCAGTTAACGTGTGGGCTGCAATTCACGGGAAAACAATTATAGGACCTGTGTGGGTGTGTGTTCCGTGATAGAAGTGCGTGAGAAATTAAACACTGAGTTTGGGCACAGATGGATAGGGCGATTAGGGCCACACCGTTGGCCCCCAAGGAGTCCGGACCTCACGGCACTGGACTTTTTTCTGTGAGGCACGATTAAAGACAAAGTGTACAGGACAGAATGTGATACTGCCGAGGAAATGAAAGAAAGATTAATTGCTGCCTTCGAACAACTGCGTCGAAAAAATCGTGAAGAAAATACATTATCGAAGGTGCATCGCCATACTCGGGCACGAGCTGCTGCCTGTATTATTAGACGTAGCCTTACAAATGTTTGAATGTAGTTAGGAACATAGGGTTGTCACTAATATTAAACATGACTCATTTTAACTTTTTTGTTTTCTTTATAATAATGGTTTCTAACCATTGCACATCGAATGTACACCACTTATGTGATACTATATTTTCGGGAACGGCCCTTGTCCCTTTCCACCCTGTATAATTCACAGTAAATATAATTGTGCCGCAGATTAACACATGTAATAGCTACTTCCTAAGCTAAAACGAGATTCATCAAAACGTGCATTGATGATATTACAAACGTGACGTTATTCTGCGTGTTAGTGCGTGTTAATCTGAGGCACAACTATATTACTGTGAAGTATTTAAATTTAAAATTATTTGCTCTGTTTTGTAACTAATGCCTTTTATTATAGGGCCCTGTTTTGTAAAGTTACTAATAAAAAATTACAAGTGGAAGTCTATTTCAAACTCCTTTTACTAGAAAGAGAGTAACGCTTGTAATTTGTTACTAGTAGCTTCGTGAAACGGGCTACAGGTATTACTTAGTTACAATTTAACTTATTATATTAAGAGCCCTTACATGTGCACAAAAAAAAATGTTCTCATGACAGTGCTTTATGCCAAATAACCAGGTGCCAAAATAACCAGGACCAAATCAAAATGGACATTTTGGCATCTCACCACTCCAACCATAATTTTAGGGCTTTGCAAATTTAAAAATAAGCTTAACACCAAGCCAAGTCTTCCCGTAAGCGTCGAAGGTTTATCTGACGCCAAGAGTATATATGTATAGCTAATATGTTTAGGGATCACTTTATTGTAAAGTCGCCCTTGGGACCGTCTGCGTCGATGCTGAATTCTGAGACACGTCATGAGGAGAGTGCTACTAGGTTTTAGGCTAAGGAAGTTTTGCTAGCCATTAAAAATATGACAGAAGGCAATTCTCCCGGATATGACGGTCTCAGCATCGAGCCTTTGCAGCACGCCGGACCTCACTTGCCTAGTGTGTTATCACTGTTTTATTCGCTGTGTATGTCTCACGCGCACTTGCTTGGTGATATGCTCAGGACAGTTGTGGTATCAATAGTCAAAAATAAAACTGGCGATATTGCCGACAAACGTAATTATAGGCCGATTTCGTTAGCTACTATTGTGTACCAGTTCAAACCAGTAATTCGAACTTCGGATTGCACCGTCACTCTTTTGCAAAGTAGTTACTCATCGAGAGCGAAAGGGATAGCAATAGACGAAGTTTGAATTGCGGATTAGAGCCCGGATAGGTACGGAGTGCGGATAGGTACTTCGCTAATCACTAGCACTAGTTACTTGCGGTGATGTAGTAAGTGTAAATCACTAAATTAAGTGTAAACAAGATCACGTAAGATTGTGACCAAACTTATCTTACACGTAAAAGCTACGCTCTTGTCGGTGGAGTAATTAACTGTCTTCCCTATTCAGAGCACATAAAGAAAATACTTGTTTAATTAGAAATTGAAATATTTACCAGATCTAAATAAAATGTAAACAAGTTATTGAGACATTGTATCCGAATATAAAAACATTCACAAAAACGCAACGTTCCGTGCCATGCAGCTTGCGTTTAGATCTTGATTTTGAATTGCGTTATGGCAACACGTATTTTTTATGTTGACTTGCCAACATTACATTCTACTAACCACATACATACAATCCCCTATTTATAATCTGTGACTTAGACATACCTTCTAAGTCTTCTAACCTGTGGTCTAACCTAAAACGGAAACCACATCGCTCCGCAGCTTCCCCTTGTGTTTAGTTTAGTTCATAAACATAGAATTAAAAGAATGGGTAGCAACGATAAGAAGCGAAAAAATAAACGTAATAAAATAGATGAAGGCGATAAAGTCCAGTACAGTAATGAGGACAAAAGTATTGATGAAGAACTTGAAGAAGCAGACCTGTCGGTTCCGCAGAAGAACCGAGAATATGTAGAAGACGACTCTGACACTGAGGAGCAGCCTAAAAGGAAAAAAAAGAAAAGGCAGCCAGTTCTTTCTGAAGATGGAAATAAAAAAGGGAAAAAGTCCAAAAGACAAATAAAAAAAGAAAAGTTTGCTCAACGCCAAGCAGAAGCTCAAGCAGTTTCGAAGGACAACCTTAAATCAGAGTGTCTTACTTATTTATCACAATGGAAACATGATAAACAAAACTGGAAATTCATGAAAGTAAAACAAGGATGGCTTTTTAAAAACAAATTTTCATCGAGCCTGGTGCCTGATGCATCATGGCCTCAGTTACTCGAATACTTTGAGTCGGCTCAAGGCAATATACGAAAATTGTTATTAGATGATGCAAATAAAATTATCAAGCAACTGGATGAATGGACAGAGTCACAAAACAAGGGAAATGATAATGATGAAGAAACTGAAACAGAAGTGAGCAGACCTGATGATAATGTATACAAAAGAGCTAGGGATTTAATACAATGTTTGCAAGAATAAAATTATTACATTATTTATTTTTATTTTTTTAAACTACATATTAAGGTAACAAGAATTTTAAACTTGTTTAGTCAGCAGCACAGTTAACAATAATAAGTTAAATTTGTGTCTACAAGATTGACATTTAAATACTAATTTGATGCATGATTTTAGCTAAGCTGCTGACTATGCAGGTATGCCAACAAAAAATATTCAAACATCAACATCCTTCTTTGGCTGTTCTGCAGTGAACTGTGCAATCCACTTGCGGAGCTTGTCAGTGTCTTGCAGGCCAACAAGTCTTTGAAGCACTTTGCCATCCTTGATCGCGAGCAAGACGGGCACTGAGCTCACTTCATAGTCAAGAGCCAGGTCTGTCTGCTCATCAATATCTACTTTGGCCAAAACAACCTTTCCCTTGTTTTCTGATATAATGGACTCTAGACGTGGGGTGAGCAGCCTGCACGGGTTACACCATCTGCGAAAGGAATTAAAACAATAAAAATAACACTTAATTTATTGCCTTTCTTATCAGTCTTATCACACTTTAATCAGGAAAATTCAATGAACAAGTTTTGCTGCCTTTTATGTAGTAATTCAAATAAACTAATAATAAGTATAAAACTAGATATCAAAAAGAGAAATCCTTACGTAGCGAAGAAGTCGACAACAACTGGCACTTTGCTGTCGATAACTTTATCTTTAAAATCGGCCGAACTTTGAATTTTAACAATGTCTCTGTTGGTGCACGTAACAGAAAATCCTCTAATTACACTTGAGTTTTTGCCGGCAAATATATTACGGACAAATACATTCGAGAATTTATTCGCAATCATTTTGAAATGGCTAAAACGGTATCAGATGACTCAGATGAGGTATTGAATTTAATGAAACGAGAAAGGACAGAGGAACTTTTGTGTCAAATCACAGACAGACTACTAATGTGTCAAATGAACTCAAATGTCAAATCTATGCACAGATTAGAAGATAATCTCAACGGGCGAGATAAGTTATTATAGGACTGAGTTAAAAACGTGTGTATACCCGCCTCGATCAATCGGACAATATTATTAAGTTGTAGTATAGTATAGATGTTACTCGTGATTTTTACTATAGCTATTTTAGCATTTTTATTTTGTGTGAATTCACCTAATAAGTTACCCACACACGGACTTCTACAAGCGTTATAACAACATAAAAAGTATTAAGAGTTTTAGTATTCACATAAAAGCAATTTTCAATGCGGCCTATTTTCATTACACAATCATTTATTGCGGTCAAGTTTACAAACATTTTTTTTTAGAGTTGTTGGTTTTTCTATTGCTCTGCCTACCCCACTCTGGAAATGAAGGCATTATGTTATGTATGTATGTATGTATGTTAATTAAAATAAACTAAACTAAACTATTCTATTAAGCTTTTAGTAGTAGGTACTTAATAATCTGTCAGGGCGCAACAAAATCTTATTAACAAATCGCCAACCCCGGCGAATAAAATGATAGCTGCAAATACCTTATTTACCAAGAAAAATTATAAAAGTATTTTATCAATTTGATTGACGTTGCTTTTGTATTTAGTCCCTTTCTCAAAAACTCAGGATCACGCTAAAGAAAGAAACAAAAAACATAAGCAACGTCAATCAAATCGACAAAAATACTTTCTTTTTTTTTCCTTGTCATTCACGATCAATATCCTTTCGCTTCAAAGCGTTGTCCGGTACGCATATTATTTATCTTGATTTCTGATACAATGAAGACGCATCAAATACAATAATGCGAAATCGCAATGCGTCTCAATCGTCCGTGCGAACATAATAGGCCAACAAGCCTTCATTTAAAAATCGAGCCTGATCCGGAGCTATTTCAGACTTGGTTATAACAACGTGCTCGAATTTCAAACAAGCCCAAACTCGCCACGAAAATCTGTCAAATTATGCATTTCATGAGTGTGTCAAACCGGGTCTTTCTTTGAAGCATTTTGCTTATAGCAATACGAGCTCTGCTCAGGTTTTCATAAAAAATATAAGATAGGAAGTGTTGTTCATGTTGGTATTAACTAAAGAAAAGTAATCTGTAAACATGTATTCAAGTGACGATCACAACGAGGTAAGCTATATCAACGGGCAAGTAATTCTAACCTTAACATCGCAAACGTAAGCACAGTGTTAACCTAAGACTGAACTGATTGTCCTATATTTTTAGGCTGGATATGAGTCGTACGGGGATTACGAGCCACACACGGGTGATCCTCAATATGACTTGGATCACGATAGGTCATCATATTACAAAATGCCAGAAATGGTAAGTTTAGTTCAAAAGTTCAGTGACAATAATCGTTTGGGTTTCATAGGTTCAACGTATGTTATTATACCTTATAAACAACTCACATTATTATCTACTTTTTCAGGTCAAGAAGTTTCTCGTGTATTTCCGCAACATGATCAATGAAGGTGTAACTTATGAGATCTTGAATTTGTATGAAAACACTTTTCCAAAACTTACTGAGCAGTATTTTGAGAACACCCCGTGGCCTGATGAGAATGAAGTTGCTCCGATTGTGGATAATGATCATGTAAGATACAATATTCTAGCATTAGCAAGCACAACATTCCTAACTTCTATTTAAATTTGTTACTTAAATGTGCCTTATGTAATTGTGATTAAGTTTAATGCATCCTGCATTTCAGTATTTTTTCCAATTTTCTGGTATAAGCAGAGGTTTAAAACCTGTTAAGTGTTTATTGTATTGATACTTGATTAGTAACTCATTTACTGGTTGTACATGTTATTTTTTTATATTTAAACTGAAGGGCCTTTTTGCTCTTAAATGGCATTTTTATTTTGTAACAAATGACAAAGAACTTTTTACATATGTACCTAATTAAGGACTGAAATTAAGTTACTGTAACTTTTTACATAAGAGTAACGAAAATTAACTATACAAATGGACGACAATTTCGTTACTCACATGTAAAAGTTACCATAACTTAATTTCAGTCCTTAATTAGGTACAATTTCTTTGAAAAATACTGTCATAAGATCACACCTGTATTTCCAGAGTAGGGTAGGCAGAGCTACAGAAGTACCAACAACTGTAAAAAGACTTGTTAATAATCCTGTAGACACATTTTGCACAAGTAGGCTAAGATGTTTACCCATGTATTAGTGGCAGGTTGCATGCCCATCACCTAACAGTACAAGCCTTTATTCCTTAGTCTTTAGAACTTTTAAAACTCGTCAGAATACAGTTTAAACTACAGCTAAGTAACTAAATCGTCTTGATTATGTACATCACAACACACACTGTCACCAACCAGATCTTACAAGGTTAAAGAAATGAAAACTCAAATGTCTGATTACTTGTTGTGTTGCGGTGTGATTTTGTCAAATAAATATTGTGAGTTTGAGTTTGTAATATACTTAGAAAACTTCGAGACTCAGAAACAAATATTTGAGCTTATCACACAAATATTTGCACAGACCGGGAATTGAACCCGACCACTTTCTTTGTTAGCAGGGTCACTACCAACAGAGGTAACTGCATTGTCATAAACAATGTTTATGACTAAGCCGTTCTTGTATGGGAACCCCTTTAATTTTTAATATTTGTATTAGTGATATAACATACATAATTTTTTTTAAATATCTAGCTATTATGGTTAATGAAATATAGCCTGACAGACACATACAAACAGTGGAGGCTAGGCTCCTTATTGTACGCTTTTATCTATTGGTTTTTTTATGGCTTACAGGCTGGCATAAATATCAAAGGAGAAAAACAGATTTAAATTCAGAAATTATGGTTTTATTTGTTATTTCAGGTGTTCATGATCCTTTATACGGAGTTGTACTACCGCGACATTTACGCGCGCGTGCCTGGCGGCCCTAAACCCGAGCAGCGTTTCCACTCTTTCTACAACTACTGTGACCTATTCAACTACATTCTGTCAGCAGAGACACCTGTGCCCCTGGAGCTGCCAGACCAGTGGCTTTGGGAACTCATTGATGAGTTTGTGTACCAGTTCCAGTCATTTGCTCAGTACAGGTAAATTGATGTACCACCCATAGTCAGCCTCAAAATATATTATGTCCATAAGTAAAGGCCAGCCTATTTGGAAATATATTTTAGCATCTAACTAATCAGTATCGTCACCACCATACTAAGCACCCAATAAGTCAGGAGGTGGCCTGCTATCTGAGCAAAAATTTCAACTATGGGGGAAAGTATGTTGCCTGCATGGTGTGCACAGAGTGCATCATGGGCCGAAAATTGTTGTGTGCGCACAGTGCTTTACATGGGTTAACTACGGTTACATCTTCCTTAATTCTTAAAGAACTAATAATAAAAATTATGTTATAGTCCCTTAACTACCACACGCAAAATAGGAGCTAGACGTCTAGTTGCGGAATCCAGCCCGCTTTTAAAATAGTCCCTTAACTAACTACTTACGACGACACGTTGGCCTAGGGGAGTGACCCTGCCTCCAAAGCCAGTGGTCCTGGGTTCAAATCCCGGTAAGGGCAGATATTTGTGTGATAAGCACAAATATTTGTTCCTGAGTCTTGTTTGTTTTCTATATATTTTTAAGTGTGTATGTCTCTATTTAAGTATGTTTATCATTGTCTAGTACCCATAGTAAGCCTAGAGCATAGTTTGGGACTAGATCAATTTGTGTGAGATTGTCCCCTGATATTTATTATTATTATTATTATTACTTATAATATTCTCTGTATATGTAGGTATGTTATTATAGTAAAATTATTATTATTTACTTGTGGCTAGGTCTCGCACCTCAAAACTAAGCAAGGCAGAGATTGACGCACTGAACACAGAAAACAAGGCATGGAATGTTCTGTGCATCCTGAATGTGCTTCACTCCCTTGTGGACAAGTCCAATATCAAACGCCAACTTGAGGTAAATACTCAACAAAAGGTTTTGTGTCTATTTTATTTAAGTAGTGTTATATTATTTGATTATTTGCCAGATTTTGATTATGTATGTAGCATCATACATACTACAGGAAAGTTATTTAAATAGTAAATCAAATGCCTCAAGAAGTTATGTTTGGGGGTCTATCATTTGTGACTACATTCTTCTTGTGCGTATTCCTCTGTTCTTAGTTGTTGCTTGTCACTAATAAATGTATTTCTTACTTTCTATCATTTTATCGAAACACCTTTCGTTAAATGTATAATTTCATTGAATTTCATTTCGTTTAACGCTGTTTTCTGCTGAAACCATAATGTTTTCAGTTTATCTTAAACATCTGACCTAACCTCACCTATGTAATTAATGTTTAAGATTTTTAGAGTTGGTCGTAATTCTGTAGCTCTGCCTACCCCACTCCGGGAATGAAAAACATGGTAATGAAATTATACATTTGATAATGTGAAATTCGATAAAGTGATTAGTTACCAGTTAAGTTTACAATAAGGAATGTTAACACAACAACTGATACGTCAAATTATCAATGGCATAAGTTTTCATGGCAAATTACTACATAGGCCACTTGATGGTAACTGGGATCTAAAGGTGGGTACGAATTAGAGAAGCCTCGGGTTGAGGCACGCATGGCGCACCTATTTTGCTCAAGTTCGTACGCGCTCACGCGCTGTGCGCGAGCAGCGGGTGAGCGGCGCGCGGCGAGCCGCCGAGAGTCGGTTTCTTGACCGTGCTCAAAGGCGCCTCGCGTAATTTGGACGTGTATCCAAGCGTGCCGCGGGCAGAACGACAAGGTCTAGCTTGTCTGTGGGTGAGGCGCGTACAAAATTGATAAAGTTGCTGAGCCGTTCCAACATCGAGGCGATTTCTTCTTCTTTTTGTTAATAATTCGGTGAATTATGATAAACGCAGCCGCAGCGCAGCTGTCATCGTGCCCGACACCATTTTGAACGAGGCTCAATGTCAGCTAGCGGCGAGCACGCTGCCTCGCCACGCATATTTATGTGCAACAATTTGGCTCGCGAGCAGCTTGCCGCGCGGGGCGAGCATGCCTCAGGCTGAGCCGATCAAATTCGTACCCAGCTGATTCGTACCTGCATTTGCAATCACAAAACTGCGCAGCAATATCATGTGCAAAATTAAAAAAAAATAGATTTGGATATGACAACTACACAATTATCCAATAGAAAGTTTCTGCAAAAACTTATGTCGAACTATACAAAGCGGTATTAACATAGTGTATTGTTAGGTGTACGCGGCCGGCGGCGACCCCGACTCCGTGGCGGGGGAATTCGGTCGCCACTCGTTATACAAGATGCTGGGGTACTTCTCGCTCGTGGGGCTGCTGCGCCTGCACTCGCTGCTTGGCGACTACTACCAGGCCATCAAGGTAGCCAAGCAGACCATTATCTGTCAAAACATAACAAAGTGCCACTGCCACGTACACTTGTGCCTGCGCAAACCGGGGCGGGTGGCAGGGAAGACCGAAGAGGCCATTACGTTTTAGGTGTCGCTAATTTAAAAAAAAATTGCCTAATAATATAAGGAAGGCATGGACAAATTTTAAATGTTGTTGTATTTATTTTAAATTTTAAATGTCGGAAAATTGCTAATGATTCGTTTTAGCTGACAGTTAAAACTGACCATAAGTAGCCGCCACCAGGACACCGCTATGCTGTCCAGAGGGGCTACTACTATATTCAATGTCACTGAACTTCATTTTATAATGCAGGTGCTGGAAAACATCGAGTTGCACAAGAAGTCCCAATACTCCCATGTGCCAGCGTGCCAAATTTCCACCTCGTACTACGTGGGTTTCGCGTACATGATGATGCGTCGGTACGCGGACGCCATCCGCACCCTGTCCTCCGCGCTGCTGTACATGCAGCGCACCAAGCAGCTGTTCTCCACGCGCTCGTACCAGAACGACCAGATCAACAAGCAGACGGAGCAGATGTACCATCTTCTAGCTATCTGCCTGGTACTACATCCGCAGTGCGTCGATGAGAGCATCCAGCAAGTAAGTCGGCGGACAAATTTTACCGTTGCTGCATTGCTCAGTGCCAGTTCAATTCATGTTTGGCCTGGGGAGAAGGCAAATACATGAATAATTCAATACTTCTCAATTGCCATGACTTTCAGCTGTTATATCATAACTACTTTTACAAAATTTACTTTTTCTTTTTAAAAAGCGTGTCATTAATTTTCTTCGAAACCGGCAACGCATTGGTGACGCCTCCGTGTTGCAAATGTCCATAGGCGGCGGTAAACACTTTCCATCAGGTGGGCCGTCTGCATGTGTGTCCATCAAACGCAAAAAAAAATATATTTATACTCTGCAATCCCGTAGCCGTGACGTTACGATAGGGTACTTAGGTGAGAGACTAACAGTTTCTAATAACACCCCGCTAGGGTGTCAATTAGTATGTTAAATAGCATATTCGCAAAACACTATATTCGCAAAACATCATATTCGCAAAACATGATATTCGCAAAAGACGATATTCGGAAAACATCATATTCGCAAAATATGACATTATTAACAAGACATCAATTAGACAGTGTCGACGGCGCTCCTGTTTCTGGGTGGTTTGGCCCTCCGGGCCTGCTGTAAAACTAACATAACCTAAACCTACCTACGATTCTATAACCTAATTCCACTATTTGCAAATGTCATGTTTTGCGAATGTGATATTCTGCGAAGTATGAGCTATTTTTACATTACGACGCGTGCTAGCGTTTTCAGGTCCGATCATGGTAAGGGCGATTATTGTGGTATCGATAGTACGTACATATAAGCTTAGAGTTAAGTGTAGGATTAAACTAGGTAAATCATTGAGAGATTGTCCCCTTATATTATTATTTTAACCCTGCTGTTCACAGGTGCTCCGCGAGAAGAACTATCACGAGAAGATGTTCAAGATGCAGTACGGCGAGCTGGGAGAGTTTGAGAGCTGCTTCACGTTCGCGTGCCCCAAGTTCCTGGCGCCCTGCCCACCGCCCATCGAGGTGGGCGCCAACTACGCGCGTGACGCCGTCAAACACCAGACGCAGGTCTTCATGGATGAGGTCAGGAACCATCTCTATAATATGCTCTTGACATGTCACTTCTTACACTTTGAAACCTTGCACCAAGCATATTAGAAAATTCAAAACTCAAAAAAAATATTCAGTAAATTGGCCACAGGAGGGCTCTTTTACACGTCGGTAGTATGAAGTGAAATCTACTAGCGCTTCGGACAAGACCATCATTACGGAGAAGCGCCGCAGGAAACTCCAGTGGCAGGCAAAGTTAATTTGTGCCAGATTATCTCCCTCATATTATTTTTATGTTCACGATAGTAGACGCCAAGATGTCAGTTTGGAGTTCGTGCACCAGAATCGGTGACACGATTTTCCGAAACGCCGACTGTGGCGGTCAAAAAGTTAAAATATCCCCAAGTGCTGATACGAACGTGAAGGGGTTAGCCGAACGCAGGGGTTCAGGGTAAGGGCTATTCCCAGTGGTCCACACTGTTGACAACTGGGATTTTTCCACAACTGTGTCAACACCTAATTTCGAGGATGTGGACGATTGGGTTTTTTTCCCTGTTATCCACGTTGTGGACAACTGGGAATAGCCGAGGGTTAATAGTAATGTGATTCTGAAACCAATTTTATTTTCAAACAGGTCCGCCAGCAAAAGATGTTGCCTACCATTCGTTCGTACCTAAAGCTGTACACCACGCTGCCGCTCGTGAAGCTGGCCGCATTCATGTCGGCGGCGCGCGGCGGCGACCGCGACGCGGCGCGCGAGCACGCGGCGCTCGCCATCCACCTGCTGTGCTTCAAGCACAAGATGAAGAATGTGGTGTGGAGCAAGGGGCCCAGCGGCCTGGACGGCAAGTTCCAGAGCGGCTCTGAGGTGGGTTACATATACGCTTTGCCAACCACATGTGAATCTAATACAATACAAATACTCTTTATTGAACACCAAAAAAAACAGAACACGGAACAGTACATTTAAATCATAGGTATGCAACAAGCGGTCTTACCGCTAAATAGCGATCTCTTCCAGACAACCTTAGAGAAATAAATAAGGACACAAATGCCAATGCAAATGCAAATGATAATGTTGCCTATATCAGTATGGAGTCACTGTCAGTGTAGCAAAGCTAAGAATAATAAACAAAGTAGAAAATAGCCTATAGTCCTTCTGAAAGTTGCTTAACATTGGAGGTAAGCCCGGTCTTACAAGGAAAGGTACACAACTGTTAGAGAGTAATCTAAAATAACGAACACGTATTTTTTATAGAAACTTTACGGTCCATTATTGGTCTTTTCTCATGTTCTCCAACATATAATCTAGCAAGTAATTAACTAGCAATATGCTTGAACAAAACTGCAGAAAGAGGGTTTAGTCACTTTTCAGTACTTTGGACCTGCTTTGAAGGACAATTTCTCACACTAGGTTGAGTTTGGGTAGCAAAAAAAAATACGCGTCCGTTATTTTAGACTACTCTGTAAAATATTAGATAAAATTCAAACTAATCGGAGCCGGACAGTTGGGGTACCTTTCCTTGTTAGTAAGAAAGTAATGACAAATTAACGTAACACACCCTTTTTGTGAATTGGGGGTTAATGTTGCTTGCATTTTTAGCTTTTTAGACGCGTCTTGTGGTAACAAATCATATTCACAAATGTGACAATAATGTAATCTAATCTTTATTCCTTTTCAGCTGGATTTCTATATTGACAATGACATGATCCACATCGCGGATACGAAGGTGGCACACCGCTATGGTGACTTCTTTATTCGCAAGATCCTGAAGTTCGAGGAGCTCAACCGCAAACTGCACCACATTAAGATTTAAAGTAACCAGCCCATCTGTTTACTGTCAATATATACATCCAACCCAGACATCCAAGCTTCCACAATATCACTATTCCGGTTCTGTAAATAGTAAACTGTGGACTCACAAAGTATTTTGTAACTAAAATAAACAACAAATTGAATAGTGTGTTTATTATTTTTACTTCAGTCTCGGTTTGTAGTTGACAAATGTTCTGTCCCGTTTGTATAATTTCTTAGGCTCCTTTATTGTTATATGTTGGTGCTGCACTGTTTCAGGGTAAGGCTGCTGAAACTGTCTCCAAGGATGTTCTTTTGAAAGTGTTTCATCAATATTCAACTGCTTTAACCATTTGTTGTAAGTGTCTGCAAATTTTTTAAAGGATTTTGCAAATCCTGGTGGATTTTTGTGAGGGCCATCTGCACTCTGAAACAAATTATTTTCATATTGAAATAAAATGAGATTTGCGTGTTTCAATGCAGTAGCATACTTTAGTATGATCAGGTAGAAGTAAAATAGGACAATGCAAATTAGTAGTACTTGCTACCTTTTGGATAAGTTGAGTGCACTTTTCATTAAAATATTCCAAATGCTTGATAAACATTTCATTAGGTTTTAAATTCTCTTCTATTACATAATTTATTATGTAAGTTATATAATCAAACTGGTTTCTTATAGTCGCATGCTTCAGCAAGGCTCCTAAAATTTCTATATTCACCCTGAAAATAAGTTTTTATTTATAGATAACCTCATAATTAGATATTCATAACAATTCCAAATCAAAATTTGCAGTTCCTTACTTGAGTTGTTCTTCCTTCATTTCAATCAGTAGACATTCAGCCTTTTCTTTTGTATCACATGCCATAGCCAAAACTCCATAAGTCATTATGTTTTTCTTTAAATGATACTTCTTTTTAAGATAATACTTCCTTTTGGTCTGTTTAATTTCTTGTTCTATCATTTCTTTGACCTCCTATAAAAAAAAATATATCAGGTGTTTGTTAATAATTTCTATTGTTTTTATGCTTATTAATGTTACACTTACAATAGCACCAGTATAGTCCATTCTCAAACAGCGCCTTTTTATTAACATATTATAAAAATCTATGTCTTTTAATACTCCTAAAGACTTCATACTATCAAGAAGCTTCAGCTCTGCCTCCTTTGTCTCCTCTAATAATGGTAACATTTGTGTAAATGTTTTAATATCTGGTTTAACAGAATATGTTTCCATTTCCTTGAGAAAATCATCTTGTCCACCCACAACAGCAAACTTATCTTGAATTGATTGGATTTCTTTTAAAGCCAAGACCTGTTGCATTTGTAATGTTGCTGAAAGTAGATTTGGTGTCATCCTTTCTTCAATGGGTACAAGCTTATTTGGTTTTTCAACAAATTCTATTGTTACTGTGTTATTATTTGCAATTGATGTGTATTCCTTAGCACTATTGCAATCTAGACTATTGACATTAGCTTGAACAGAATGTGAATCAATTTGATGAGCATTCCTTTCTTCATTAGCTGATTTATTTTTTAGATTCTGTTCTACACCCAATATTCTTGTTTTAAATATGAAATTTTCTTTAATGACTGCTATTAATTCTTCAATATCTTTTGTTGTGCCTAACTCACAATCCTTTACACACTTCAGCATAAGATTAAAAGAATAAATGTTTGGTTTTTCCCTCATCATCAACATTTTCCTCCAAACCACTAAGGCATGTCTCAAACCACTTGTTTTGTCAGATATACAAGCCTGGAGGAGGTGATTAAATGTATGGACCCTTATTTTTATTTTCTTTGATATCATTTCATCAACAATTTGGAAGGCTGTAGACAGATCTCCACATCGGCCAAATGCCTTAATCATAGCATTGTAATTTGTTAAATTTGGTTCAATGCCCTTTTCAATCATAAGTTCTCGAAGATACAAAGCATTTTTTTGTCCGTCTTTGGACCATGGACTGTTAGAACAAGCGTGGAACAAACAAGTGTAAGTATCACCAGTAGGCTTGAGAGCTCGTCTCTTCATGTCATTGAATAATTTAAAGGCTTTCTTAGTATATCCAACGTCAGCACAAGCCCCAATCAGTATGTTGTAAATGTAGTTTTCAGGTTTAACTCTATCTTCTTGAAGCATTCTTACTTCCAAAACATCTATAGCTTCTTTTAATCTCTTATGTTGTACATACTGCTTAATAAGATCGGCATACTGCTTTATGGTAAACTTTTGCGTTTTCATAGGTGCAGTTTGTAAAAACTCCTCTTCTTTAATGTCGCCTTTATCTTCCAAGATAGTCTCATAGTTTCTTTTTCCTGAAAGGGTACCAAAAGTATCTGGATCCTCCGTTGAAACGAAATTATTTTCCGCTCTGTATTCCTTACGTTTTGCTACAGAATCTAGCACTCCCATGGTATGGCAATAAACTTGCCGTGGAAAATTGACTGCGTTTCTAACGCAGCGCATGAGTTTCAGGCTCTGAAAAGCCATGGTTACTATAATTTAACTTAAAACAAATATCTTTGTATAACAAATACACAACGCATAGTCGCATAACCTTAAATTAAATCTATCAGTTCCATTCTCTTAACCTTAACCAACCAAAACTGTCCACAGATTAGAAGGTATGAACTGTCAATTCAATAGTGGCTGCGTTCCGAATCACACAGTGCTCACAACGCTCACAGTGCTGACGGCCGGTCCGATTGATTGAGTTAGCGCGCTCAAGGCCGTGTGTTTTTGTTTCGGCCCATCGTTAACGCGCTAAATGTTTATTACCTATAATTGGTCAACTGTCAAGTCAAACTAGGAAAGTCTGAATAATTTCAGACTGTCATCATGTTGTCATCTCTTTTTAACTTAGTTCTATGTTCCTAAGTAAAAAGAGTTGACAGTACGTCAGCCAGTGCAATAATGACAACATTTAGAATTTGACGTTCATACAAATACCTAACGTGCCTAAAGTCAGCCATGTGCAATTAGCTTGTCATAAGTATCAAGTATCTGATGTGTCAACCGTACCGAATTCACTTAACTCACAAAAATATTAATATCTTGTTTTCTGTATTATATATTGCCAAAAGTTACACATGGATTGAAAGAGAAACTTCATCGTAATGTCTTTAAATTGTTTGAATTTTTTTTATTAGGTATTATCGGTACACCCTTTTTATAGTTCACCTCTCTAAATCTTTAGACGTTAAAGACGCGTAATCGTAAATAATTGATACTTTACTTACGTTTTTTTTAAATTGTATCATATAGAACGTATATGGAATATGCCAAAGAAAGCAAAGAACCATCTTTCATCATGGATTACTATTTTTAAGGTTTTTGGGAAAAAGTATACTGAGAAAGTTTCATTCCGAAATTATTTAAATAAAATGATATTATTCCGAAATGAGTAATGATTAAAGTTTTATACCTACTAAAAATCATCTAAGACAGCAGCAAATATTTTTATTTGTTTACTTTACGACACGTTAACCTAGTTGATAGTGACCCTGCCCATGAAACCAACGGTCCTGGGTTCAAATCCCAGTAAGAGCGAATATTTGTTACGGTCTGATAATATAACAAGTCATATTTGTAAAAAAGTAAGGGGTTAAAGACTGGTAATACACGATTATTTAAGATTATTGGCACTCTCATGCTGTGGCACTGTTTTGAATAAAAACAAAAGTAAATAATTATTGTTAATATTTTTGTTGCTTTTTATGATTCTTGTATTTTATCATTAAGAGAACTTAATGAGTCTTTTTTTATGAAAGGAATAACTAAGAAAGAAATTGAAATAGTTTTGTTGCTTTGTACTTCTAATTATATTAACTCGCTCTAACTATATTTACCTACTGAACCCGTGTAATACTTCATCTCTGGTCTTCATCATCGGTTCAACTTTACGAAATAAAGAAGCTAGGTTGACACGAATGCGCTTCAACGCGCGGTCGAAGCGTTGATATGACAGGCGGCTCCTGTCAAGATCTTGCCTGCGATGCATGGCGGCACGCGCGGTCATGTATACGATAGCACTACTTTGTTAGAATGTTATACCGCGCGCCGCGTCAACCACGCGTTCATGTGAACCTAGCCTAAAGCTTTTGGTATGCAAATGCTGAAAATAGCAAAATATGTCCGCAATTTTTGAGGAGTTCCGTCGTTTACTAATGGATTCCATCATCAGATCACTCCAATTTTTCTATGGGACCACATCCGACCTTTCCTTTCCTATACAGTGGAAAGGGCCCACCGTGCTGGTTGTGCTCAAGACGACGTTTTGCAAGCCCTTCAGGTATCCCACTGCTACTGCATTTTTATACAGGACATGCGAAGTACTGAACGTACAGAACAGACGAGTTGAGAACCTCCCACCCATATGGTTTGTTTATCGATAACTTTATTATTACTATCGAATAGGGGCAGCTCTTAAACATGTGACAGTCCGCCATTTTATGTTTGCTATGATAGTTTAGGTTGACACGTTTTTTCTGTAGGTATGTCAGAGCCATTCTCTTTCTTTATCATTGCGCTTTATACGTTGCGTGATTTTTCAAAACTACTTGAATATAATATGCGATCTCTTATCCAAACAGTCCGTCAAACGTCTAATTCCGTGCATGGCGTTAATACGTTAATAAGTCGAAATGAAAAATTTGTGAAATTTGTATTTAGAACAAATTGCATATAGTTCAAATTACTTCATTCTTTTTCAACGAGTTATCAACGTATTCACGCAAGCCACTGAATTGACGTTTGTGCTCACGGTGCCCATGCCTGGAAGTGTAAGCACCGTGAGCGCCATCCATGACGTCATGACATTTCTTGTAATCGCTGTGAGCGTAGGTTAGCGTGATTCGGTCCGATCGTGAGCGCTCTGAGCAATTTTTTTTTTCACAGTCTTGTCCGGGTTTGGCAATCTATGGGATTTGCCAATGTCTTGTATTTTGTCTTAATAGTCTATTTTTCGTCTTCAATCCATATTTTTGATTGTGGTAATCTCTGAGCACTTCAAGCGTGATTCGGAACGCAGCCAGTATCAATTACGGATACAGACTATAAAATATTAAGACGTTTTGGCGCTGCATGCATTAAAGTACACTTAAACATTTGTGTTAGCTTACAAATGTGATACACCTATAGAGTACCGCTGATTTTTCATTTTTATTTGAAAGAAATTCATTTATAATAGTCTAATTTTAAAGCATTTCAGCAAAACTTTCACTCAGAAGTGTTAGTGTTAAATTACTGAACGAAGTTTTATTATCAAAAGTGACAGATGACAGTTCATAGGTTCCCTTCCTCCGCTCGTAAATTCCAAAACAGTGATCCGCCGAGCAAGCCACGTGTTCTCCAAATATTAAATTTCAAATTGTTTAGTTAACTACATTGACTATGTCAATGAACGAACATGAAATGGAAGCAAGCTCTGCTGAGAGTGAAGATGATAGCATGGATGAAGGAGAGGAGAATGAAGAGGATGATGACGAAGGGCCGAAGACATATCTTCCCGGTCAACCACTAAAGGAGGATGAACAGTTAGTGTGCGACCAGTCGGCGTACGTGATGTTGCACCAGGCACAGACTGGCGCACCTTGCCTCAGTTTCGACATCGTCAATGATAACCTCGGAAGTAACAGGGATCAGTACCCTTTGGCTGCATATTTAGTTTCTGGCACCCAAGCATCAAGTGCCCATTTAAATAAGTATGTTTTCTATTTATCAGCTGTTTACACTAGCAAGTTAGAGTTAACTGCTGACTACACTCAATTACACACACTACACTCGATTTAGACAAACTTGAGTGATTCTGTAAAGTTGCTTCCACCAGAAACAAATTTGTAAATAGATTTTGAAAATACCTACTAATTACTTCTATATGGGTATATAGATCCATCCCTTATATTCCCTACAGAAATTAAGGTTGTTGCATTGTGTAAATGCATGGATGCCTAAATTACAATCAGTTTAATCTTTAATCTTTCAGGTTTAAATTGTATCAGTACTTTTATTACATGGAAGCCAAATGGAAACCTTGCAGTAGGGTTTTAATTATGAACAAAAAATAAAGCAATTTATATGACCAACTTATTGAATGTAATTTCAGGGTGACCTGATGATGTATAAATGTTATTGTAAAAGTTTTCTACTATTTTGGTACTTGTTTTAGTATTATTGTCCTGAAGATGTCCAACCTGCATCCAACATCAAAGCCTGAGGCTGAACAAGATGAGGACTCTGATGAAGATGAGGACGAAGATGAAGATGAAGAAAAAAAGCCTCAGATGACATTCTCCTTTATTAAACACAAGGGCTGTGTCAATAGAATAAGAGTAAGAAGTTATATTATCACTGTTTTATTTTTTATTATTTGGTTATTTATCTCTAATGTATCTAGGTATATCACAAGTGTCACTAGCAAAAGATATGTATATTTAAGTAACAAGTATTCTAAGTAAAATAATATTTTTTGACTGAAAGTGAACCTTATATATATTGGATGCAAAAGTTTAGATCTTTGTTACTCAATCACACCAGAACAGCTGGATGGATCTGGATGACATTTGACACAGAGATAGATTATAGTCTGAAATAGGTACATAGGCTACTATTTATTCAGAAAAATTACATCATTCCATAGCGATAAACAGCTTCTAAGCCAATGGAGTCACACACAAAAGCTAGTTTATACAAAAATATAACTCAATTGTGCCTACAACTTGTAACACTTGTAGTATTCATATCAAAAAGCATATTACAAAAGAATCATGGTTGAAGTTACGAAAAAAAAACAATTATTTTTTACAGACATCAAACTTTAAAAATTCTGTCCTAGCAGCAAGTTGGTCAGAATTAGGCAGAGTGGACATTTGGAACATAACCCAGCAGTTGCAGGCTGTAGATGACCCCGCACTGCTTGAGCGCTACAACTTAGATGCTGTAACCAACCCAGTCAAACCACTGTTTTCATTTAGTGGCCATCAGCAAGAAGGGTTTGGCTTAGATTGGTGCCCAACTGAACTAGGAGTAAGTTGTCTGTTGTGTTCTCTTGAATCAGCTTGATTATCTCTTGATGAGATACAAGGCTATACAGTTGGCACAAACAATTTTTGACCTTGTTAAATTAAATGTTGTAGGTGAAGTTGTACTTGTTGTTAAATCTTTAGTTTGAAGTATATAATGATAAGTAACTAAGGGCTCATGATTCAGTGAGCTTGGTGTTGAATGTGTTAAGCAACCAAAAAGTTATATGCACAACAACTCTGTTTTATTTTTTGCAGGTTTTAGCAACAGGTGACTGTAGGAGAGACATTCATATTTGGAAACCAAATGAAGCTGGCACTTGGGATATTGATCAGAGACCGCTTGTTGGCCATACTAGTTCTGTGGAAGATTTGCAATGGTCACCAAATGAGAGGTAGTAAATATAAACCCAAGGTATAATAATATGGCAAAATTTCCATATACCCGGGTTGCATAGGTTGGAAGATGGGAATAACCCACTCATTCTTAAATAATATCAAAAGTTATTTGTACAAAATGTTTTCCTTTTTACAGAAATGTTTTAGCCTCATGTTCAGTTGACAAGACCATCAGGATATGGGACACTAGAGCAGCTGCAAACAAGGCATGCATGCTAACTGCTGAGAATGCTCATGAAAATGATATCAATGTTATTTCATGGAACAATAAGGAACCTTTTATAGCTAGTGGTAAATTAATATTTTGCGCGAATGTAAATGAAAATTTTAGGTGTATAAATCATTCTTTTTTATTTTGTAGTAAAATCTTGGACATTCAGTTGAAGTTAAACCACAAGTTTGTTTAATATATTTTAAGGGTTCTAGAAAAAAAAAACGCCAAAAAACGTGTGGTTGCCGTGTTAGAATAGTGCCACTCCATGTCTTCCCATGGATGTCGTAAGAGGCGACTCAGGGAATAAGGGCTTGTAGTATTGTTAGGCGATGGGCTTGCAACCTGTCACTAATACACTAGTAAACTTTTTGGCCTGATTGTGCAAAATGTGGTTACAGAATTATCAACAAGTCTGTTTAGAGTTGTTGGTATTTCTGTAGCTCTGCCTACCCCACTCTGGGAATGAAGGTGTGACGTTATGTATATATGTATGTAAGGGTTCTAGAACTAGAACCCTGGCATAGCCAAGAAATACATTTTTGATTAGAATGGAGGTCAGTTTGGCTGGGTTCTTGTTCACTTATCAGTAATCAGTATCTTTATTGCTTTCACAGGAAAACAACCTGCCTTAAATTGAATGTAAAGGAAAATTAAGGAATGGCTACAAAGCCAATTTTTTTTTATAGGTGGTGATGATGGTTTCCTTCATATCTGGGACTTGAGACAGTTTACAAGCAAAACTCCTGTTGGTACATTTAAGCACCACACGGCACCAGTAACATCTGTTGAATGGCATTGGGCCGAGCCCAGTGTCTTGGCTTCTGCAGGAGAGGATAACCAAGTGGCACTGTGGGACTTGGCAGTGGAGAGAGATGATGAAGAAGTGGTTGATGAGGAATTAAAGGTATGATCGAGATTTTTCATAAATAAACGCAATAATCCACAAGATTTAAAAGATGGCCCTTCAGAATCAAATCTCAGCATAGAGCCTGCATTTAATTTACAAGATTTTCCCTTATCTTGGCGATGTATCTTATATGATACATACCATAACATTCACTTTTAAATACTTTTTTGTTACCAATTTTTTATCATGTTTAAAATTCTGGAAATGTTTGAATTCACGATTTTTTTATTTTGCCAACAAAGGGTTACACTTTTCAAGTTTTCCTTTTTACTTTCAGAGTTTACCACCACAGCTCTTGTTTATACATCAAGGTCAAACTGACATAAAGGAGTTGCATTGGCATAAACAAATTCCAGGAGTGATTGTTACGACTGCCCATACTGGCTTTAATATTTTCAAAACAATTAGTGTATAAAATAAAATAGATAAAAATAAAGTGTGTGTAAATGATTTAATTCCATTTCAAAGTTATATAAACATGATTGACTTTATCTGAAACATCCGTAACAAAAACGGTATTAGCAGCTCTTATGCACCATGGCTAAATTGACCAAGTGTCGTATAGTGGGACGGCCATGTGGGCAATTCTGAAAAAGGCACAATTAAGTTAATTTGAAAATAAAGTTCAAGCCTTACCAGGGCAAAATGTCCTCACACAGTCAGCAGCGACATCAGACGAAGTGGCGCAACGTTGCCAAACTACGCTCGACATATTTGGCATCATCGCGCTATATTTGTCGACCGAGGTCGCCAGACTTCGACTGACCTCTCTTTGCCAACTCTTGTCGCGACTAAATAACAAGATAAAAATTTCAAACAGTTACCCATGGATTTTCAATTTCTGCCATGTGATCCACAAGCGTTTTCATATCAGCTTTGCTTAATGCTGTTCCAATCATTACAGACTTTCGACACGCTCTTGACGCAAACATGGCTCTCACTCGACTTGGCCTGCAGTGTTCAGGTGAAGTTTCCTGGAAGCACATCAATTTACTTTGTGATGAGATGATTGCCGTATTATTTTGGTGTTATTTATGCAGAAATAAGACATAATTGTTTTATACTGACCCTTAACATAAATAATAATTCCTCAATATCTTCCTTTCCAAAAATCCAATTCTTGGACATGGGTATGGTTAAAAGTTTGACTCTTTTAGTTGGTGGGGCATTTCCATCAATTTCAAATGTAAAGCCATTCTTTTTAAAGATTCCCAGGTTGTCACTCAATATCTGTTCATTGACACCAGTGAGTTCAAGTTGCTGTGGTCTGCAAAGAGAAAGCATGTGTTTTCATATTATACAATTAAATGTAAGAATGTGTCATAAGAAGAATTCATACATGACTAGTTTCTGATTTGTTAATTCTGTGTTCTTTTGTAAAGTTTCAAAGTTATATATTTCATCAGTGGCATGTTGGTCAATTATGAAGAGATCATCTTCCAGCTGAGTAATAATAAATCCTAAATTGAATTGTCCAATGACTGCCATCTCTTTAAAAGATTCTTGGGATATCTCCTTAGTGAGCTCTTCTTCACATTTTTTGTTAAATACAGGGTTTATTGTGGTTTTGAATTTAACTCTTTCAGGGGTTGATTTGTTATTTTTAATGCTGTTTAACTCTACTAATGCATTAACATGTTCCAGTGACGTTTTCATAATAACGGTTTTTCTATTACACTTCCCTAAGTCTTGATTGTCTGTTACAATTTTTTTTTGCTGTTTTTGCTTAACACTTTTCTCTAGAGTTTTACCCTTCTTAAATAAATCTGTCGTTTTACAATAAATTGTATGTTCTTTTTCTGTTATTACATCAGCTACATTTCTAATTTGAGTGTCTGGTAGGTTGTCTGCATCTTCTAGATATAGTATTTCTTTGTCTATGTCATTAGGTTTTATGGTACGAGTAACATTTTGGCAATTAGTATCTTCATTCTCACTTTCTACTGTTTTATTGTATTCTTCATATGAATTATCAGAATCTGATGAATCATTTTTAGTATTAATACTATTACAATGCTTATTAATATCCTCTTCAGAATTATTTATCTTGCTTGTTTTAGAAAATGTGAAATCTAATAATGTTGTTGATTTTCTCTTTAAGTCTGCATGGATTGTTCTTGTTTGGGTATTTCCCTCAGTGTTATTTACAATTGCACTATTCCTAGCAAAACGCTGCATAAATGAGTTAAATATTCTAGGTTGATCTGTTACTGGTTTTACATCTTCATTGATATTTTGGCTGCAATAATTAATGCTAGTCTCTACCTTTAAGGTTCTTGGTATGGCCTCAAAAAGTTTTAATAATGATGCTTTCATAACATCAATTATATTTTTTTCCCTAGTCAGAAACAGTTTTCTTTTGTCTGGTGTCACATTTACATCAACAGATGTTCTATCTAATTTGACATTGAGAAATACAAAGGGGTATTGATGTGGATTGTATTGTTTATATGTCTCATTAATAACTTTAATGATTTTAGTTGGTTCACAAGGCCTTGAATTAACATAAAAATACTGTCTGTCAGTGCTGGAACGCCCACTGCCATGTGCGCATGATGATATGAAACCTGTGAATTCTACAGGATCAATAATATTTTTATAACCCTGTGATTTTTGTGAGGAAGTTGTATCTTGAGAGCTCTTAACACAAGACTGGTCAGCATCATTTGAATCTTCAGACAAATCTATTTCAACATCTTCTACAACAACACTTCCATCACACTCTTGCACATCACTAGACAAACCTTTGAAAATATTGTTTTTAATATTGGACACTTGTTCAGGTTTGATTTCTAATAGTGATTGTAATTGTTTTGGTCCAAACACACATACAATGTTATCTTGGTATGAATTTGAACCTTGTGTGGCCACCACAGTAGATTTTGCATTTGAACTTGTTTGATTAGTACAGGTGATTCTGAAAAAATAAGTAACTATTATAAAGTGTGTCATAAAATAACAAGGACTTGTTTGAAAATATTTTGTCAGCACTAACAAAAGTAATGAAATATGGACTTACTTCACTTTTAATGATATGAGACAGTATGCATAAAGCAATTGAGTCATTTTGTTGAACTCTCTTTTGACATTTTTATGGAACTCTTTCTGCCGCACAGGTAAAGAGGCAAACAGATTAAATAAGCTTACAGTAGTTCCAACTTGGCGAGAACATGGCGTCTTTTTCAGTATATTACCTCTATGATCATATTCTATTTTTGTTGCTACAACAATAAATAAATCAATTATAGCAATCTATTATCGAGAGGCCTTTGTCCAGCAGTGGGACAATAATTCAGACTTAAAAAAAAAAGG
Source organism: Acleris holmiana (assembly GCA_949316455.1). NCBI lineage: Eukaryota > Metazoa > Arthropoda > Insecta > Lepidoptera > Tortricidae > Acleris > Acleris holmiana. Next base: position 7,936,734 of record OX438772.1, read on the forward strand.
AAAATTATAGTATTACTGTACTTACCATATTCTGAGGTTTTATGACGAGTTACAATAGTAAGGTTGGCTAGTGCGCACAGGGAGCTTAGTGCCTCTCCTCTGAATCCAAAGCTTGCCACCCCAAGGAGGTCTGAGTATTCACTTAGCTTAGATGTGTGATATTTTAATGCTTGAATAAAAAAAAAAAAATATGAATATAATTTTCAATACACTTTTTTTTTTATTAATTAGTTATAGCAAGTCTATTGATATAGTTTTCATTTGCAAGTGCTTATTACCATGTGGCAGTACCATAATAAGCATGTTATTTGTGTCAAGGTAGGGTTCCTTGTAGTAAACACACTCGTACAAGTGTTACTATAATAACTTTGTAAAAGCTGACATACAACATCACACATTACTTACTCATTCCTGCAAAATTATCTTCTGTAACACCAGCGCCATTATCAGAGACCTCTATTAGATCTACACCATAGTTTTTGAACCTAATATCTACATTTGTTGCTCCAGCATCTAGAGAATTTTCTAAAAGTTCTTTTACTGCAACTGCCAAGCTGAGCACCACCTATGAGATTAAGATTTAAATGAAGGTAATTTTATAAGATAAAACACCAACCTATATAATTTCATTCTTATAGCCTTATATTAACGTTCCCATCCTTCCTACACTAACTGGTGGTTCTCTATGGGGGCGAACTTCTATAGTATGAATTAAAGTTGTCTAAAGGGCCTCTGCTTTTTAACTTCGGCTCCATCCATGTACGCCTTCCAAAGGAACGGGACGCCCATAGTCCCATGGTTGGTAAAGAAAGGCAATAATAAAAAAAGTTATGATTCTCGTACTTACTTGACCAGAGCAAATTTTATGTACAGACTCTGCATTAATGGGCTTTATTAATTGAACATTTTCTTTGTCCACTTTTAAGTCGTCTATATTCATGATTTTAGCTTATCACAAAAATAATTGATTAAAACATCAAGCAAAACAGAAAACCATATTTCATTTATGGCACAAAAAAGCCGCTAAAATGACATTGTTTATTCATTCTGTCAAGTTAAGTCACAGATTACAAAGTCTCGAGCAGGCTTTACTGAACGAGATAAATCGCCAGTGATAGAAAATAATTTATATAATATAGCATCATGCGTCTAATTATTTGACATGGTAAAGATGGTTTCAAAATCAGGTTAACCATTGTATCGCATGAATAATACATTGTAAGTCCATCTTAATGGCTTGCACTTATGGGATACCATAATAGATATAGAGTCTGTCAAACGAAAGCTGTCCCAGAGAACCAGCGGGAATTTCAAAAAACCTGCAGCTGTTTACAGTAACTGTACACTGAATAATCGGAGTTAATACTATTTGATTTCCTGATCTTGTCACATCCACAGAACTATATCGAGATAGAAGGAAAGAGTTCGTCGTTTTATATGCGAACCGAGCGTGTAACATTTTGCGTAGGCACTTTGACGTCACGCGAGTCTTTTAGTGATGTGTACAACATATACACAAAATCGTTTCTAATCTGTGGTGTCATCGATCGCAAGTCGCAACGGAAGAGCGTCAGCAATGCCACTAGGGAAAGTATTTTATTTACTTTTCGACGGTTTTTTTCCTTCAAGCGTTAAATTTGTTTGTCTTTTTCTTTTATCATTTGCCTTGCGTTATTCAATTGGTTCATATTTTTTTCTTCTTTGGTGTATGAATTAAAGTTTCTTCTGATGTGGATGGTTCATTAATATTCTGTAAGTGTAATATATGTTGAAATATAATAATGCAAAACTACTAATTACACAAATTTTAAAACAAATTAGTATGTCATCATTTTATAGTAAAATCACTTTTTCCAGCTTTCTTTTCCTTGGCGTGGTCTTGATAGAGTCCTTCTCTAAAGAAGGTGATCCTTTTATCTGCAGCATAAAAAATACTATGTCTGTAGCATAAAGCGCGCGTGAGCGCACGCACACACACACACACACACACACGCACACACACACACACACACACACACACACACACACATACACGCGCACTCACGCACGCACACACACACACACACTCATTGTGACGTATAAATGTATACTGTAATCCTATGGAACTTGCTAACTATGTAAACAAACAATATATTGAAATTGACATCTAATGTCAATTTTAGTATGGCGGCTTGTTTACATAGTTAGCAAGTTCCATAGAATGACACCATAGGTACCTTTTCATTATTTGACATTATAACTACATCTATAGTCGGATAAGCTGTACTGATTATTCGCCGGTACTTTGATTGGCCAGTAGGTAAAGGTATCTTTGTGAAAATGTACAGAACAAATCCGGCTGTGTTTTGTAGGAAACCAGTTTTATCGACCCGTTGCTTCTATCCATCTATTTTTTATAATAGGATCTTTTGGAAAACTGAAACAAAATTGCAAACTATACTTAATTATTATCCTTTTGGCAAAAATATTTCATTTTGACTACTACTTCATCTCACGGCTACATAATAGTAAAAAAAACATTTTTGGGACAAGTTTTTGCTGCCGACTGTACTTTTTTTTGCAAAATCTTATCGAGTTTACATATATGGTCCAAATTTCAGCCCATTCCGTTAACGGGAAGTGGGTCAAATTTAATTTGCAAGATTTGACCCATACATACATACACACTTACATACGCATATACATACATTGCAAGTGAAATAAACGCTTGTAAAAATAATTATCATTTTTTCTGTTTTCAAAATTTATTTTAATCGACTAAGAAATCGGCATTGAAAATCGCCGGGTACAACACTATATCTTACTTTTGACAGAAAAATGAGAAATCAGCCTTGAACGCGTCTCGACAAGTGCTCGACAGTTTGGATTGGTTTATTTTCTTTGCTGGTTTTCAATGCATGCCAAGTCTGGCGCGTCAAATTAAAGCCGCAATGGAAAAGTAGCAGCAGACACGGACTCGCCCGTTACTGTTTATATGAAATTAATACTATGCAACAAAATAAATTGTTTTATAAATAATAACGGATATTTTAGGGAAAAGAGTACTTACCTATGAAAAGAAATATCTTGATTCACAGCTCCTACTTTTTTGGTGGTGTTTAAACAGTTTATTATCGAGCAACATGGCATTTTAAAAAAAAGGGCGGGAAACTTCGTATACGGCGGACGCGGTTTTTTCACCTTGATTTTAAAATTTAATATTTTAAGTGAAAAAGGATTGGTTTTTTGTATTTATTGTATATATTTAAAGTGATTTTAGTATAGTTTTTGTAATTAGCTGTATATATAGGTAAGTTTTCATATATTTATCAAAAATTTAATATATTGCTATGGGGGATCATCCCCCTGACCCTGGAGGGACAGTAACTCTCCCTCCAGGGCCAGATGACGTTCCATCTAAGATGGATTATTTAATAGCGGCGGTTGAGTCATCCATGGACACGGACACGTCCGTTTCCAATATTGACAATAAACTTAAAAGAAAGTTATTACCACGGGTTTGCACGACGTGCAATAAAAAGAAAAAGAACAGCAAAGATGGTAAGGCCACTCTTAATAGTTGTAATTGTGAAATTAACATACAAAAGAACACAAATTTGAATCCCCCTATGTCAGATATGATCCCCTCTTCGGAACCCGCAATGCCTACTCTCAATTCTTCTTCTCCTCGGGTGCCCATTGGTCGTGCTCGATATCAGGAAACAGATTTAGCGCCATATGTAATTCATATTCAAAAAGAAGGCAGCACCGACGGCACAACACTTCATCCGGTTACTTTCGGTAGATTTTTAAAAAATAATAATATTAAGGGTATTGAAAACGGAAGTTTAAAACGTGTGGGTCGAAACCGAATAACCTTAGCATTCGCTAACTACACCGACGCCAACCACTTTTTAACGCACCCAAATCTGGAACCGGAAAAATATAAAGCATTTATTCCAACATTTAATGTCACACGCATGGGTGTTGTGAAAGGCGTCCCTAATGACTGGTCTGAGGAAGAGGTGCTGGCATCTATAAGTTTGCCACTCGGTTGTGGACCTGTCATTAAAATTAGGCGGATGAAAAGAAAAATTATTGTTAACAATAGCAGTCAATTTATTAACACCGGAACTGTAATTGTTACATTTGACGGACAAGTACTACCTACCCGGGTTTATATGTACTATACTGCTTTACCAGTTGAGCTTTACATTTATCCTACTGTGCAATGTTATAACTGTTGTCGATATGGACATGTTAAGAACCAATGTAGATCAGTGCCCAGATGTTACAAATGTGGCCAAGGTCACTCTGGTGACAACTGTGACATTGAAGAGGAGGAATTCAGGTGTTGTTTGTGCAAAGGATCTCATCAAGCAATTAGCAAATCATGTTTAGAATATAATAGACAAAAAGGAATTAAAGAGACCATGAGCAAAAGTTGTATTTCATATATGGAGGCAATTAAAATGCATCCTCCTGTGTCTAGAGCATCATATGCCGAAGCCTTGCTTGCAACACCAACTTCACCCTCAAATTCGCATATCATACAACATAGTCCACAAAAGCCGAGACCAATTCCAAATTATATTGCACCTCAATCACACAGAAAAACTGTATTTTTGAAACCACACACACCCCCAAAACTTTCCAAAGGGTATGATCGCTCTGCCCATTTTGAAATAATTAGGGAACCAGTGCTTCCTAAGGGTAAGCCTGTTTTTAAAAATAATAATGAAAACAACCTGAGCACTGCAGAAATTATTAAAATTATTATTCAATTACTTACTCAATCTAACACAATTTCACCGTCCAACGCTGCCGCAGTTATTGACGCACTATATTTAATTCCTAGTAACACTAATAATGGATCAGGGGGCTCTCTTGGTTCAGTGGAATTGTCTTAGTCTTAACAGTAGGAAACAAGATCTAATACATGTAATTAATAAATATGATCCTTTTATCATATGTCTCCAAGAGACATGGTTAAAAAAGGATTCATTGTTTAAAATTCTTGGCTATTCCTGTTTTAGAGAAGACAGGAATGATGGCTATGGAGGAGTAGCTATTCTGGTTAATAACTCTTTAACCTTTTCATCTGTCACACTCCCCATCCATGGTGACAATTTGTCTGCTATTGCAGTCATTGTAAATAGTATTTGTTATGTTTCAATATATTTTTCTCGCCCTAATAATGACATATTCAATGAAATTAAGCAAATTTTTAATGTTTTGCCAAAACCATTTGTATGTTTAGGAGATTTTAATTCACATCATCAATTGTGGGGTTGTGCTTCATCAACCTATTATGGAGAACAACTTCTGGAGTTAATTAGCTCCCATAACTTATGTATCTTGAATACTGGGTCACCAACACGGCTAGCACGAACTCCAAGTGCACCTGATTTATCCATTTGTACTCCTGATCTTGCTTCTTCTTTGTCCTGGTCAACTGCAAAATCCACATATGGTAGTGATCACTATCCCATTGTTATAACTTTTCCATTTACAAAACCCCCAAAACATGTAAGACAACCACGTATAAAACATAAACTAACAGATGCTAAGTGGAGTTCATATAGAGAAGTGGTTAAACAAAAAGTACAAAATTTACCAGAAATAGGCAATTCAAATATATTACATTGCTCACAATCTTTAGCAACAGCATTGATAGAAGCTGCAAATGAAATCTTTCCCTTAAAAAGTTGTGGTGTAAGATATATTCCATCACCACCATGGTGGGACTCTGAATGCACCACTGCAGTCAAAGAAAGAAAGGCAGCAGAGAAGCAATATTGTCAGAACATGACTGATGGCAACTTTGATTATTATTTACAAATTGCTAACTCTACTAAGGAGTTACTTAGGAAGAAAAAGTTTGAAGGATGGCGTAGTTTCTGTAAATCATTAAACCCTAATGTGTCACCATCAATTGTTTGGCAAAATATTAGAAAGTTTAGATCTGCATTTAATGACTCAAATCAAAATAAAATATCCCCAGTGCTAGCGGAACAAGTTATGGATCGTTTAGCGCCTCCCTATGTACCTGAGGCTCTTATTGCTCCACTATGCAATAATAATAGTTATGTAGATTTAAATTTACCATTTACCCTTCAGGAATTGAAGGGCGTTCTATCATTGACCAAAGATACCGCTCCAGGTGAAGATGGGATTCCTTATTCTTTTCTATCACATCTTGACGATAATAGCCTCGGTTATTATCTATCTTTGATCAACAATGTTATGATTTCGGGTAACATTCCCCTAACATGGAGAACTCAAACGTTGATTTTATTGCAAAAACCTAATAAACCGAGTTCGGACCCGACATCATATAGACCCATAGCGCTGTCATCTGTGTTAGCTAAAACTGCCGAACATTTAATAAAAATTCGTTTGGAATGGTTTTTAGAACGTAATAAATTGTTATCAAATAATCAGTTCGGTTTTAGGAAAGGTAAATGTACTATTGACAGTTTGAGCATATTTACCACAGATATAAGACTTAGTTTTTCAAATAATGATTCCCTGATAGCTGCCTTCCTAGATATAAATGCTGCTTATGATAATGTCAACATTTCCATTCTGAAAAACAAATTGATAAAATTGAATATCCCTAACTTATTAATTAATTTTATTGTAAATATGTTGTACGAAAGATATATAAAGTACCCATTAGACCAGTCTCAAAATGAATTTATTCATAGAACTGTATGGAAAGGTTTGCCACAAGGCTCTGTTTTGAGCCCCATACTGTATAATATTTACACGTATGATTTAGAATTTTCGGTAAATAGACACGTAAATGTTCTCCAATATGCGGATGATTTACTTTTATATGTTTCTGGTCGATCTATAGCCAACATTAGTGAGTCATTATCTTTAGCATTGAACGAATTAAAGTATTGGTTGAACAATAATGCTTTAGATTTATCACCGTCTAAAAGTTCTGTTGTAGTTTTCTCTAGAAAGCGAATTCTGCCATCTATTCATGTTAAATACAATGGCTTTTTACTACCAATTAAAGAACAAGCAAAATTTTTAGGAGTAATATTAGACTCTAAACTTACTGGTATACCTCACTTTGAACATGTATCATTAAGATGTGAACGAAATTTAAATATTTTAAGATGTCTCACAGGCGTCTGGTGGGGCACTCATCCTTTCACAATGAGACTGTTATATAATGCTTTGATTAGGAGTGTATTAGATTATGGTACTTTCTTATTACATCCCGGTGGTAAAAGCGCAGCTAAAAAGTTGGATTCCGTCCAGTCCAAGGCCTTAAGATTAGTAACTGGCGCGATGAAATCGAGTCCAATCAATTGTCTCCAGGTTGAATGCTGTGATCCACCTCTAAGCTTGAGAAGACAGTTCCTTTGTGATAAATTTTTTTTTCGTACTTTACAGCTAAATTCACATCCGTTATTTCTAAAGGTTAGTCAACTATCACAAGATATTGACACCTGTAATTATTGGACCCATAAAGTTCCTCCATGTTTAGTAAAAAGTCATAGAAAATTTAAAAGTTTGGAAGCATCTACCTATCGAAGTGATATTCTCCCTTTATATCAACACAACTACAATAGTCTTATTTCGGTTCCACAAGTTAAATTTGATTTAGGGTTGTCAAAGAATGACATCAACCCAAAACTTGAATTTATTAACATTATTAATAATGAATGGTCTGACTGGCACTGTATATATACGGATGCCTCTAAACATGCAGATAAAAGTCGTGTTGGCGTTGGGGTGTACCATTTGCAATATAAAGGAATTCAACTAATTAAATTTCCTCCCGAAACATCTGTTTATACCGGCGAATGTTACGGTTTGCTCAAAGCAATTGAATATATCCTTATGTTGAAAATACCAAAAACAATTATTTTCTCTGACTCGCGCAGCTCCTTGGAAGCTATTATGAGGTTTCCGTTTAAGTCTCATAAACAATCTCCAACTGTTTTTGAAGTTCGTAATCTTTTATATAAGTGTTCATTGAAGGGTTGTGATGTCGTGTTGGCTTGGGTGCCCAGTCATGTGGGCATTCCTGGGAACGAAAGGGCCGACCAACTGGCAAATGAGGCTATACGCTCAGGGGATACTGTGCCTTACTTTAATTATTGTCATGATTTAGTTAACATGGCCAAAGTATATTTATATGAAGAGTGGAATCGTCTTTGGAATAGTGGGACATCAACGGGCAAAAGTTACAGAAAAATTCAGACTTCAATTCCGGTGAAGCCGTGGTTTCACAAAATGGTATTCTCCAAAGCTACTACATCTATTCTGTGTAGAATGCGTTTGGGTCACGTTTGTACCCCAGCGCATTTGCATAGAGTGAATGTTGTGTCGGACCCCAATTGCTCCTGCGGGGAGTACGGGGATCTGAACCACGTTTTCTTTGGATGTAGATTGTACGAACGGTCTACTTTCTTTTCAAGTCTTCAGGCTTTGCGCATACCTTTCCCAACATCCATAACTTGTTTATTATGTACAAATTCTTATGATATATATAAAACTTTATCTGTATTTATAGAAAAAAATGATATCAAAATATAAGTATTATATACCTATTCCAGAAAACCCAATCCTTTATTTTCCAAATTTCCGTTCCTTCAGTTGTCTGAAGACAATATCCTGTTTCCCTAACTTTAATCCTCCTAGTACATGACATTGGCTAATCCTTGCAAAGCCATAAAAAAAAAAAAAAAAAAAAAAAAAAACATGGCATTTTGTTTTTATATTCGAACGTCACACACGGAAAGCGGTCGTGAGCGGACTGAGCATCGCGGCGAGCAATGCAGTCCTCAGAACCTCTTTTCGGCACGCGAGGTACATACACTCTTTCCTTCTATCTCGATATAGTTCTGTGGTCACATCAGTGTTGGAGTATCAACTCCGTTTATTCAGTGTACAGTCAGTGTTAAAAGCTGCAAGTTTTTTGAAATTCCCGCTGGTTCGCTGGGACAGCTTTCGTTTGACAGACTCTACCTACAAGGTGGAAAAACGAACGCCACATGGACGGCAACTACCTTAAACATTGGAAATAGCGAATTTTAAGCAAAGGAAACCTTTTATATATTTTATTTTTGTATACAATTAATACTGCATTCATGTATTTTTTTTATTTCGTCTTCCGTAACCGGGAATCGAGCGTCAATTAATATGATAAAACAGTAGATTTTGTTTTTATGGTACGATGCAGTTTTGACCCGTTCCGTGACTAGGTACCTACTAAATTACTGACAACTAAATGACAAAAATCAAATAGGCTGTATGGATCTATATCCTTTGCCTTCGGGATAAAATACAAGAAAAAAAAAACCATCAAGTAAACGAAAAGTCGAAAACAGTGACGAATGTTCTTGAAAAATTCGATCGAGATATTGTCTACGCAGTTTTTATTTTTATCTTATAAATCCATATTTTGTGATTAGGTGTACCAGCCTAGTTTAAAATGTCTCTAAATACGGCTCATGCCGACCACGGCGTGTTGATACACGCAGGAGAATGGTGAGTCATATTCGAAGGTATTGTTTGTGACTGATATGATGGAGTTGATAAGTATAAGTTTTATATACGCCCTAAGAATGGATGAGATTAAAAATAATGAGTCTATAGTTTAATATGAACCGGTCCGGGCAAAAGCTTAGGAGTCTGGTGTGCGATTTGTTATTTGATTGTGATGCAATATTTTTTTCAGCAGGGAAATTTCCCAATAAAATAATGAGCAAAGCGACTTTCGAATTCTTGGTTTTGGCGATCTTTATAGTATATTTAATTAAATGTAGTGTATTAGACAAAATGTCTTACTTTTGTTTATTTATAACTAAACTTCCAGTATCATCCTGTTCTCGGATAATGTTATGGCTGATTTCTATGGCAATGATGCCACTGAGTTCAAGGGCGGCAAGCTTGGCCGAATGTACCTCACCACACACCGCATGATATTCAACTCCAAGAGCAATGGTGACCACATGAGGTCGTTTAGCTTTCCCTTCATTGCCTTACAAGATGTAAGTAGCATCTAATAGCCCATATTTCTTATTGACCTATACATTGTACAGAATTTGACTGCACTGTTTTGTGCTTATATAAAACTCAAATTTAAGGGGTTATTCCGATCTTCCAACCTATATGGGTTGGCCTAGGTATATGGAAATTTTGCCATATACCTGGGTTAAAAAGGTTGGAAAATGGTAATAACCCAATTTAAGGACTCATATTTTACCCTTACAACACAGTACCCTGACCAATGTTTATTCACTACACCTTAGCAGCAGGGCCCTGTTTTATAAAGCTACAAATTACAAATTTCATTTCAAGCAGAAATCTCTTTTTAGCAAAAGGAGTTCTAAAGAGACTTCTGCTTGTGATTTGTAATTTGTAGCTTTTTAACCTTTTCAACACCATTGACGGATATGTCCAACATGGTTGCCAGCGCAAAATAGACCTGAGTATCTATGAGGCAAAGTTGACATTTGCTCTAGTTTTGTATTTGACATAGCGTTGAAAAGGTTAAAACAGGGCCCTGTTATCCGAGTATTCTCAAATACAAGTTTAGGTTGACTCTCATTTCTTTGCAGGTTACAATTGAGCAGCCAATGTTCTCTGCTAACTACATAAAGGGTAAAGTGCGGGCTCAGCCAAATGGTAATTTTGTTGGTGAAGTGAAGTTCAAGCTAGTATTCAAGGCTGGAGGTGCCATTGAGTTTGGACAATCTATGCTGAAGGCAGCACATCTTGGTAAGTGTGATAGAAATAAACACTATACTAATATCTTTATTGTGTATACAGGATGTCTCATTTAAATCAGTCAGTATGGGAAAATCTGAAACATACAAAGATTGTTTTTAGGAACCATGTTGTCGATTTTAATGAGAAAAAAAACTGCATTCATACATTTAAAAAAAACTGTACTCAGCAAGGAAATCAAACCATGTTGTTTTAAAAAAGAAACTTACACTATTTCTATTTCTAAATAGAAATAGTGTAAGATATCAATTGTGTAGGTCTTAAGCAGTAAATGGGTCTATGAAACATGATGTCTAAAATTAATAAAATGCATTGTTTTGACATTTTTTAATTTATGTTAGTAGATGTTCAAAGTGACCACCATTACAATATTCAACAAGTTCAGGCATGTAAAAATGTCTCTACTAAAATAAATTAAATTAAAGTATGTGAAAACAATGCATTTTGTTCATTTTAGACATCATGTTTCATAGAGCCATTTACTGCTTAAGACCTACAAAAGCGGTATCTAAATAGAAATGTTGTAAGTTTATTTTTTCCAGGTTTTTTAACAGGTTCGATTCCCGAGCTGAGTACAGGTTTTTTTTAATGTATGAATGCAGTTTTTCTTCCTATTAAAATCAATGACATGGTTCCTAAGAACAGATTTTTGTTTGTCTTATAGTTTCAGAATTTCTCATACTGACCGATTTAAATGAGGCACCCTGTATGTATACAGGGTTACATTAACCCTGTAAGTATATGTGACTGGAATTCTGGGTGCAATTTGCAGGATATCGAGTTGTAATCTCAGTATTGATGTGACAATCCTGCAACCATGCCCTTATATAAAAAAGCTGTTACAGTTAGATACTTTTTAAATATGCCTATTAATATTTAATATACCTATTAATATTAAATATACAGCGAGAATTATAATATGACATGAAGACTTCCCTATGTTATTAGTTTTGTACTTAGTTGTGATGTTGTTGTTGTTTATAAATATTTAAATGTATTTATTTCTAAATAATCTACAATCTGAACATTTATTCTAAACATTGACATGTAGTTTCCATTGATACCATGTAAAATGAAAAGAATAATTATCCTTGAATAACAACATAAGTGATGGAATCCCCAAGTTGCGGCGGGAGATCCGATCACTGATAATTATGATACATATTCTTTAAGATGTTTCCTGGTGCCAAACTAAATTGTTATTTGCTAACCCTATATATACAGTGCTAGGTTGTATTCTTTGTGATTCAAAATATTTTTTGTTAATTTATTTATTATTATAAGCTAGGCATAATACCTCTAAGATTGGATAACCTGAACTACTCTCCAAAATTTCGGGCTTACTCAATTTGCGTGACATTGTCCCCTGATGAATATTAATATTATTTATTACTGACACCAACTTGCTTCATGTAATTTAAATGTAGTGCTGACCTATTTTTATTGGATTACAAACAAACACAAGTTAGCATTACTTTTATATGGTGTGAGGTATAAACAAATGTAATGTTATAATTCTCGCGATTATTTAAAATATGCTTTGTTGAAAAATAGAGCAAAAAACACAATGTTGGGGGTGATCACTAGTATATAGAATGAACATCGATAATTTAATTTGTCGATATAGGATGTCCCTACGTGTCAACAAAATTTGCCCCACGGATTCCTAGGTCTGGTAATAACATATTACTTTTAACAAAAAATTATATATTCAATAATCAGACCTCTACTTGCTTTTTTTTCTGAAGTGGGGTGATTGCTTTAATACAGTTTTATTAATTCATGAAAATCAAGCAGCCTTCCATTGCTGTCCCTATCTCTCCCGTCTTTTGTTATGATTTGAGATAGAGATAAACTGAGGGATTTTCATTCTGGGCCATAGTATTTCTTTATTTATTAGAAATTTTGGTCATTTGGGCCAGTCACCATGTGGTATTAATTACGCTAGGGTAGTGTGATTTGTTTTATGTTTTTTATATAATGTTTGAAATGGTTTTTATTTATACTGAAGTAAGTGTTTTTTTTTTATCTTTAATGACTAAAATACATTATACTATGCACATATAGGATACACAAATTTTGTTATCTTTTACACGATTTGTGGCTTTGCAGCTTCGCGCAACATGCAAGCGGGCGCTCCGCCGCCGCCCTACTCGCCCCCGACGGGCCCGTGGCAAGCTGCACCGCCGCCGGCGTATGCACCGGCCATGCAGGGTTACTATGGATGGGTCCCTCCGTACGAAGTAAGTTTGTAGTTTTGCTGGTGAAATGGGGCTGTGAATTTACAGGTTGAATCAGTTTTTACACGACTGGCCAAAAAAGGAGAGGCAAAGAAACAAACGCCAAAATTATAAAAACAGTATTCAATTCTGCATTATTTTTTTATCATCGTCTACAAATTGAAGAGTAGATCCCAGAAATAAATAACACGGGCGCTATTTTGAGTCGTTTACGAGAATCGCTCATTTAAACTTTATGTTGATTAGTTCCGCTTTCCGATAATAGATGGTGGTAGAATTCATGGAATATACATATTTGTATTGAATATAAAATTGTATTTGCCTGTTATGTTTTTCAGTTATCGTCTCATAATAACACTGATAGGAATTAAATAAAAAACAAGTAATTTAAAAAAACGCCGGCCATGGCTAAAGTGATTTAAAAAAACGAATAACAAGCATTGAATTCAATGTGATGATATGCTAAACAAAAAAGGGAATCAAGACATAAACAACTATGTATTGCAGTCGGGGGACAGTTTTGTGGAACATTATCTTAAAAGTCAAAAAAAGCTAAAGTGACAAGGTACAATAGTTTACAAGTAAAAAGAAGTGCAGTTTTAAGACTATAGTTTTTTTGAGGGAGTAGTGTGCAGATTGTGAAAAAAATATTTTTTTTACTACTGTTATTCTTTTAAGGGTGCACAAGGGTGTTCATATAAAATTGCAAACTAGATTATTGGAACTCCGAAAATGTTACGCATACCATTTTATATCATAATGATCACTCTTCATAATAAATATTAATAATACATCTGTTATTTTCCGAATTTTTAAAGTATTCATCTGGTAAATAAAACAAGGTTAGGTTAGGTTTGTTTGTCGTAAATATCACTTGTTGCGATGATTATGAATACCTAACAAATTTATGAAGATTGATTATTATTTGTTATGAATACAAAACGGTAGTAAAACAAAAAATAGGAATAAGAGTTTTATGTGAGCCAATATGGACCCCTTTTAAACGCCCCAGTCAGCATGATAGCGGATTTCAATGCTTCGGACACCCAATTGTCAGCGAGTCGTTCTTCGCTCCATATGACTATATTTACTTACTGCCTCGTAGAAATGCGTAAGAAGTGTCTTGTGGCGGTTAATAGTTACAGTAGTTCCACAAATATAAGTTACAACGATGTACCTGCGCAGAAAGCAGTTTTTTAGAAGGCGCGAAAACATTTTGGCCAATTATAAGGCAGTACGTTTGCGCGGGTAAAACTTCGACGGCTATTGGTCAAATATTCGGCAGCCATTGCAGCGACGCCGTCGACCGCCATTTTATTTAGCGTCGCGTCAGTTGTCATTCGTACACAAGCTGAGACGCACGAGCGCTAAGCGCTAATCGCTAATCTCTAATCTCTAATCGCCATGAGCGAGAAAGCACGAGTTTAACTGTCATTTCAAATTCTACCTTACGCGTAACACGTAACACGACAAGGTTTGTATTGAATAGATTTTTATGTTGTTTATCATCGACGTTATAGTAGCCCTCAACCAAAGTGACGACCGGGGCCATAAAACCCTTGAGCTCGCGTTTATCAGTTATCCATTGTGTTGCTCGACCCGTGCTCGGGACCGTAAAGCAGGTAGTAAACGCACAAAACGGGATGTCGATAGAATTGAGTGATAATTTAAAACACGGTTCTTATGAATGAATTGAATAATATATTATTGAAAGTGGCAATATTTACAACATCATAAAATATTATTACTATTAAAATAACGAATTACTAATATTCCAAAAAATAATTGCTTTCAAACGAAAAAATTACATTACAAAATAAATAATTTACATAATTCTTTAATAATAATTTAAAAAAAAAACTTTGTGTCTAAATTAAATATTATTTTCTTCATATTCGCTGTCACTGTCGTCGTCTCGGAGGTTTATTACTAATCGTCGGGTATCTGCTAGGTGTGCCTTTTCTAAGTCGTCGTTTTGAAGGGCTTCAGCATGACGAACACATTTCTGCCAATCTTCAATGGTGCTCATGGAGATCCTGTATCTAAAATTTCCTTTCGGATGCGATCCAGAGTAGTAATGCTCGTTCCACAAACTAAGGCCGTCAGCTTCCTTGGTTGTTTAAAATCCATTGTCTTTAACTTATTGGGATCTTCTTTCAACTCGTTAAATACTTTATAAATATTAAGAATAAGTTTACGACATTGCACAATATCACCTTCTAACTTGGTAACATGGTGATTGCAAAAACTTTCCATTGCGAATATTGCTATATCAGTTGTATGTTCTCTGTAAGTATTCGAGACACGAATGACGTATACCTTACAAGACTTATTGATTTTATATCAACAAGTCTAATTACCTAATAGGTTAAAAGTCGGCAATTAAATGTAAAACTCGATAATTACCCATCATTACACATGATTATGGTCAACACAATTTAGGTAATTGTTGACTAATTATCTCATTAGAAACTAGCTCAAAACATCTTATTTTTAAAAACCATAATAATTTAATAAATAGCCAATAATATAGAAACTTAACAAAATATATTCATTTCATTGACGTTTAAACCTTTTCGTTATCGATACGTTACCCTCACTACGTCCGTCGAGGTTTATGGCCCACGCCCGGACTTTTATGGCCCCGGTCGTCACTTTGGTTGAGGCCGTTGAGGGCTACTATAGTGAGCACTTTTCTGCATGGACGAAGATTGCCGGCGTAACTTATATTTGTGGTCTTACTGTAACATGAAACGTGTAACCCGTTGACTAATAGAGTTATAATTGTTATAAATTGTGCAGGCGTTCCCGAACCAGCCGCCCCCGAACTCCGTGTTCGTGTCGAACAGCCCGCCGCCGTACCCCGGGCTGAGCGGCTCGGCGCTGCCGGGCGGCTGGGCGGGCGCCGGCAGCCCCGCGGGTGCGCCCGGCCACCCCTCCGCGCCGCCCGGCTACCCCGGCGGCTTCGCGGCGCCTGGAGCCCCGCCCGGACCTGCCAACGGTGCGCTAACACATCTCATGTGCAACCCTATGCAACCTTACTCAAAATCAAAATCAAAAGCTAAATGTTTATTCAGTAAATAGACTACTACAGGGCTCTTTTATACGTCGGTAATATGAAGTGAATTTACTAGCGCTTCGGATAAGACCATCACTGCGGAGAAGAAGCGCCAACAAACTCCAGTAGAAGGTCACTTTTTCAATCAAAATGTACAGTAATACTTAAAAAAAAGTTACATTACAATTACTTACTTAATAAAGTAATAAATGATTATGATTTAAGCTACAACTAATAAAATCATTACAAATGTAAGGCTAATAACATTAAACTAAAAGTAATGAGTTTAGGAGAACAACACGACGAGGTCTCTACGTCAAAAGCCATAACTAGAATAATAAACTGAAGTACCAGTCCTTGCAAACGTGAACAGACAGGAGCCCACAAACAGCACCCGTTTACGAGTATGACGCGTATCTCAGCCATCACCTCTCTCAACCATTTGTTCGGGAAAGTGGCGACCCGATCAACGATGCCGCCGTAAGCAAAACCTTTAATCGAGCATGACATGCTCATGCTGCCGGACAACATCATACTCTTACTCATTATCAACTTATTAACTACCCGTGCCAAACACACCATCTGATGCAAATCCGTTGTTAGGATTCTGTACATAAAGATGCTGATGGTAAAAATAAACTGTTTCTGGGACTCCGTCCGTCTGTCACGACGGCTTTTATATCTTAATTGCTAATAAAAAAGTAATTGGAAAATAAAAGTAATAAAAGTAAAAAAGGTAGTAAAAGTAGTAAGTAGTAAAAGTAGTATTTAATCAGGGTCGCTATTCTACTTTGATTGTACATCTATTCCAGTATGATTTATGATGAGGCCGCTTTTCCTATCAAATTTACAAGCGAGAGACAAGTAAAGTGTTATTATAATAGACATTATATAGTTAAACATCTTCTATGTTCTGATATTAAATCCAATATAATGATAACATTAGAGGTAATGACAATGCGGAATAGAGGCTCAGGGTTTTTTGAGCCGCAACTATTTTAACTAATGATGAAAATAAAAACATTACCATTCCCTTGATCTCTGAAATATGTAACACAAGAAATATTCAATAATAACAGATAAATGAGTATATTCGCGCCGTTCTAAGAGGCCCGATTTGACAGCTGTTTACGCAGTAAAAATATAACCTAAAACATGCCTCAAGCACATTTTGTACTAAGTTAACAACTGTCAAATCGGGGCCCTTACATCGGCGCGAGTATAGTATAGAGGCATTACCACTAAGTTCTTCAGGTTGGCAACGAAATAGCATTCCCGACCAAGATCTATATGGGCTTTAGAGAGACTTATCATCAGGTGGGCTGTGTGCTTGTTTGCCTTCATGTCAGAGAAAGATTAGAAAAGTGTAATCACTATACAGTATAAAACAAAGTCGCTTTCTCTGTCCCTATGTCCCTTTGTATGCTTAAGTCTTTAAAACTACGCAACGGATTTTGATGCGGTTTTTTTTAATACATAGAGTGATTCAAGAGGAAGGTTTATATGTATAATACTTTAATCCGGAGCGAAGCGAGGGCGGGTCGCTAGGTATGAATATATTACAAACAGGGCCAAGGCCCATAGGCACACGAGAATTTGAGGCCACCTGCTTGACCCACCACCTGCGTTGCCAACCTGAAGAAGTAATAAAAAAACCAAAGCATATTTTACTATGATGTTGTATTTATAAAACCGGCCTTTCGGGTCCCGTCTGTGTGGGGCCCTGGGCATGGGCCCCGTGTGCCCATATCGTAAAGACGATACTAGTTATATCAAGAAAATAGAATGATGTTTATAACAAGCGCTATAAATATCACTAATAATTTAAAATAGTTAATTAAACCTATGTTTTTACTGTAGAACATTTGAATAAGAACGTAACCCTCAGCTTTATTTAAATTTCCACTGCAATACTTTATTAATAAATGCCCTCACAAAGATGGTGTCCACGCGTTGCGAAGCGTAATAAAGTTTTTTGTTTTATATAAAGCACTGGTACTAAAACACACGTGTGTTAAAGGCATTAGTAGGCCTGGAGCCAGACAACAATTACCTTTGATATTGTTAAAGTTATTTTACAGTTGGTAGGTAGGGTTTATTTAACCCGTCGCGCCCTAAGTGCTCGTGGTACACACGGTAATTTTTGCCCTAGTAACATCGCCCTATGTACAGTCAACCAATTTGATTCCTAGGCCACTCTAGAACCATGTCGTATTAAATTAATTTATTTACTATGACGTCTATGACAGTGCTTATTGATTCAAGTTGCTAAGGATCATGATCATGACATTTTGATCCTAACTGTCGTTTGCTTTCTATAGTAAAAAGAGTTTAATACCGGGTTCCGGTAACCTTCGGGGAGGGAAGATGGCCGATTGAAAAATGCCCGGCACTTGAGATTGGCGAAATCACTGTGTGGACCGCCATTAATTAAAAAAGAAGAAGAAGAGTTTATTACCGTATTAACCTTATTAGCAATTTGAGTTAATAAAAACTTGTCAATATGATGTCTAAATTGTTGTTGCACATGTTGTAAAAGTTCGAACTCCGTATCGTGTCATTCCTCTCACTCAAATAGTGCACTGTATTGTGAGATTACACAGTAGAAGTAGCACATTCGTTTATTTCGAACATAATTAAGGTGTTCGTCTTTTTCTAGAGTATGCGAGACGAGTTAAGTACTTTATGACGGCACTTTATGACGGCGAAGGTAGTAAAATAAATAGATGAAAAAATATATCTATTTAATAAAAGCAGGATAACATGCATCCGCATAGAGCCAACTAGATCAGTGCAAATGTCTGAGGTCCTTAAAGTTTCCCTAACTTGTTGGCAATGTTCTACCAGGACAGCCCGTGACCTCTCATTTTCATTTTGCCACATTTGACACATTAAACCCCACAAGTTTTCTATCGGATTGAGATCCGGTGACTTGGCTACCCATGGGATAACAGTAACTGTGTCACGATGTTGATTTAACCAATCGCTCACAATTCTTGCTTTATGTATTGGACAGTTATCATGAATGAAATGAAAGTTTGGAACCTCATTTTGCGGATATAAGACACACACAGTTGGCAGCATAACGCCTTCCAATATAGCGAGATAATCTGTGGCCTTTGCCCGGGAAGGCATTTCGGTCAGTTCACCCACACCTGCGAGACTCATCCAACCCCATAAATTCACGCTGATACGGCCTGAAGTTCGGTCGGTTAGGGACAACGTGATCTTCAGTATACAGAGCGTTGTCGTATCGCCACAAGTGCAAATAACCTGTTTCACTGGATTGAAAAGTTTTCTCGTCATCCAGTCAAAGTCAAGATGCTGCCGAGCAAAATTAAATCTCTCAGTTTTGTATCGTTCAGTCAAAGCTATTTTCTTTGCATAGTGCCGGTGGTGGAGTCCCATGGAATGTAAATGTTTTCTAATAGTTTCAACAGAAACATTAAATTGATCCGCAAAATGTTTAGTTGAAGTGAAACCATTTCATTTGTAATCTTGCCGCATCTGTGTTCTTTGCTCGTCGGTTACTTTTCGAACACCATGATTGTAGCATCGATGGTCAATTAATTCGCCCTCTTCTGCGTTTCGTTAAATCCACAAATCTACGGTTGCACGCTGAAAATTTGAATGAAAGATGAAATAAAACTCTAGCTTGAATATCCATTTCCATGAACCGACTGACCGGTCGACCGATATTACTGATATTCCGTTATTTAGCCGATAATCCTTTGACCCGCACTGAGATATGCTGTCGTATTGTTATCACCAAAGAGCGGAATTCTTTATAGCAAAAATCAAACTGTCAGAGGGATTGACCTAACTGTTTTATCGACTTATCGATGTTACGGAATAATATCGCATTAGGTATCCATAATCAACTTTAAAGATTATTCTGTAACATTTGACCTCTTTGATAAGCAACTTGCATCTCCATATTAAAGTAAATCATGTCAGCGTCACATATGTCATTTATGTCACTTGAGTTTTCATGAGTGATTTCCGTGCCGTGCTACTAAAATGGTTAATCCTAAAAGAAAAACAATAAAAAAATGGATACAGAAAGATTCTTCTCTTAGTTTCATAGAAGATTCTTCCACAATATATTGCTCTAAATGTGACGTTCATTTACATCAGCTAAAGAAACATTGTGTTGAAAGTCATTTAGTGAGTAAAACTCATTCGTCACAATGCTCAAAAAGTACGAGTTCAGACACATTCTATATAGATTTAATCATATTTTTAGTTTCGTGCAATATTCCATGGAAAAAGATTAACAACCACAGTTTATAATTTTTTTCCAAAAATATATTGGTTGTTCCTGTACATCAAAATCACTTCCGGATGAATCATTGCTGAGAAAAGTATACTTAGATATTTTATTTTATTTTATTTTTATTATTTACCAACAAACAGTTCAAGACATACGCAAGAACCTGATAGGATAACAGTCGACGAAAATTATTGTTGCAAATCTTACTTAATCGAAAGTATTTTTTTTGAAAAAGTTGATGGTAACTCAGTGGCCGAATACTTAAAAAAGCAATTGCAGTTTATTTGGCACAATTCATATAATGAGCATGTTAGAAATGTCCTTGTTTGAGCTCTGATAGTGCCGCGTACATGCTAAAGGCTGGTAAAATCTTAAAAGCTACATTTCCAAATTTACTACATGTTACATGTCTGGCACATGGATTACATAGAGTCTGCGAGCACATACGATCTCAATATAAAAGTGTTGACGCCTTAATATACAACTTAAAAAAATATTTTTAAAGTCTCCACATAGAGTCCGCTTATTCAAACAAATTTGTCCATCCGTACCATTGCCTCCAAAACCTATTATAACTAGGTGGGGCACATGGCTTAATGCAGCTATATATATTATGCAGAAAATTTGGAATGTATTACAGAAGTAATTTCAAACTTAAATTCAAAAGAGTCGGCTGCAATAAGAGAAGCTAAAAGAGTACTCAAGCACAACAATTTGAGAAATGATCTGTTGTACATAAAAGAAAGTTATGGCATTTTACGTGACGCAATAATCAAATTACAAACATCCTGTTTATCCTTATTAGACTCTCTTCTAATACTTGACCAGGTGAGAAGTATTCTAAATTGGTGTGGATCTCAGACAGTGCAAATAAAACTTGAAAAAGTACTAGATAGAATTCCGGACTACGACATCATACGCAAATATGCTGATTTTATAGAAAAAAGTGATTACAGCCAAAACACCGTTATCGAGTACTACAAATATGCTCCTGTTACTTCAACTGAGGTAGAACGCTCGTTTTCATCTTATAAATTCCTAGATCTACAATGAAAAAAGGAGTAATTTGAAAGGTGAAAATGTTGAAAAAATAATGACTATTTTCTTTTACTACAGGGAAGATGAAGAAAACATATTTAGTACAGATTTAGATTTCCACTTTGTTATTTTGAATGAAGATTAGTTACCTACTCTTAGCAATATTTGTTTTTAATTTTTAATGATAAGTTTCATATAGAAAATTAAAAAAAAGTATTTAATGTTTTATTCTTTACTATTATACTAAAGTACAGTGGCGGTCAGCTAATTAGGGACACCGTTAATTTGTTTGTTTGTATGTATATCCAAAAGCCTGATTTCATTACTTTAACTTTGTTTCGTTAAGTGACAAATATTTATCGATAAGTCGATAAAACAGTTAGGTCAATCCCTCTGACAGTTTGATTTTTGCTATGAAGAATTCCGCTCTTTGGTTATCACCTAGCAACCTAGCAGTTAATTCGACAAGGTTGTACAGTGGCCTAGGAATCAATTTGGTTGACTGTACACACAGAGCACAGGGTGATAAAAGAAAAAAATGTTTTTTTTTTCAATAAATTGGAAAATAAAAATAAGTGTTTATGGGTCCAGTGAAATAAAAAAAAAGTGTTTATTTTTGTTGAATATTGATCTAAAGTTCCTTCAGGATTTAAAGTTACTAAATTGTTGGTGTGATAGTTTTAGTGTAACAACGATAAATCTAAAATATTCAACCTTTTTGACAATAATATTGGAAACAGCTCTGGTGGAAACGCAGCCTTAGACCTTAGCCTGTTTGTGTAAATAATAAAAAAATGTATTTGGTATCCCAAACCGTAAACTTTTTAAAGTATGGATACGAACATCACTACGAATACTGTGGCAATATTTGTGTATTCTGATTTGTCCAAATGGTTCGCCGAAATTAAGAATCTACTTTTGTTAAAAGGTTGTGCAGGGTACACAAGTTACAGTACTGGCTAAATAATTCCATTACTTGCGCCACTTGGTTATTTTTTTTAAATATCTATTGATATATCTAACTATTTTACTCTCAAGAGAAGTCGGGGCTCCAGTGTGAGTGCGCTGTTTTATTTAAATAATTTTAGCTTGATCTATATTTAGCTTATCGTAGATCTGGTAAATCATTCATTAGTTAGATATCATTCAAGAGGTAGATCCAAGAG
The DNA here is from genome assembly GCA_949316455.1 of Acleris holmiana. Classification (NCBI taxonomy): domain Eukaryota; kingdom Metazoa; phylum Arthropoda; class Insecta; order Lepidoptera; family Tortricidae; genus Acleris; species Acleris holmiana. The sequence goes on from OX438772.1 coordinate 7,959,246, forward strand.
TAGCGGTGGTTTGTCGTTCGTTGCAGTAGATTGGTTAACATTTTCAGATGCCAAAGCGGCGGAGGCGGCGCGCAGTGCCTACTACGACCCTAACAAGCCACAAACCGCCTACGTTCCGCCGCCCTACAACGTAAGTATTATCTAAGTAATGTAACATCTGAATTATGTATTATCTGATCTCATTGTAAGTATCCCTTGCCTTGTATCCCTTAGCGATCAGTGCCAGCGGATTTTCGTGCCTCGGGCGCCCAACCGTCGTCACAAACTAATTTTAAGCTTCCATAATGGATGATCGGTCGGTGTGTTATGTATGAGACTTGCATCGTTTTTGGCTAAACGCACAGACATATCTCGATTGGCCCTCCGAACACGCGAAATGCTGTCCACTGCGGCGTTCAAACGGTAAAGAGGAACGTTGCGTTTGTCGCGTCGCTTTTTTAAACTATTTGTGTGTAGTGGTTGGATTGATTAAGTAATGTAAAATTCGTAATCAACTCGCACAGCTTGATAGATTATATTCGAATGTGTCAATATAGTACAGTGGTTGTTTGGTCGATTGCAGGATCAACCGCCGACTTACCAAGAATCTTTATCGAAGAAAGGAAACTAAAGCACTGTCCGCATTTCCACCTGCCGCCGCCGCGCGCGCTCGGCCCGGCCGGCGCCCCCGCCGCCGCCAGCTACAGCACCGAGACCATGCTGTGACAACACTGAACACACACATTCCTTCAGTCAACTTCCTACGTCATCTCTCGCGTTTATCACATATTATATTAGGTGTCCCGGTATACGGACGTAATCGTTTATAACTATGCTTAATTCGGCATACTCACTCAGATTATTCAAAATGTAATATTGTAATCATTGTCATTGAAATGTTTACCCAGTATTTGTTGTGTATAGAAATCTTGGCCGGACAAGGTCCGTTTCTAAGTGAAATATGATAGAATATATTATGGTATTATTATTGCATTGTTGAAACCTACTCTTAAAGGGGTGATGCATTAAAAAATATAAATGTATATAAAATAATGTGTAGCAAAAATATAGTAATTATAATGATCGCTTTAGCGAGCAATATGTTAATTCCGAAGCACGTTAGAAGCGATGTTCTGCATGTTCCGCCGCAGTTAAATATTTTGCTTCGTAAATTGTTAAGTTATTTGATCATCAGATTCAATAGTTTTTTTAATGCTTTTTAGATCATTAAAACTTAATTCAGCCCAAATGTTTTATTGTCTTTTGCCTAGTTAATTTTGATTAACGTAGGATTTAGCCAGAAAAAGCAGCAGAATCTATACCTGTATGTAGGGTGCCATTGTCAGAAAATCATAAAAGGAGACTTATCACAAGTAAACTTCATTGGGTCTAGAGTTAAAGCGACGAAAATTTTTATACCCCCCGAAAAATCATCTAAAATGACACCGAATAACTTGAAATAGCAAACATGCTTCCGGTGATAGCTTTTTGTGTCTTGTACAGTCACCGTCAAAAGTAAGTGATCAAAATCAAGGTTTCCAGGTTGCTTTTGGGATATTTTATAAGCTTTTATCAACTTGATAAATAAAAGGCGTGTGTATATGTATGTGATTATTGTGATAAGAGTTTTAGCGACACTTTCTGGGTCTGTATACAAATTGTTAGCGTATAATCTATACTTATAAAACTGTACAATGACTAGAGACTGAGAGACAGTCAACACACATCCTAATCTGCTGAACCAAGGCACTTTAAATTTGGAGGGAACATTCCTTAGGCACATATGACAGGATTTTTGAAAATCGACCCATGCCGGAAAGAAAAAGCTTGAATTGCGGTAAATTAATTCTAGGCGTATAAAATCGCCGGCGTCCTCTAGTATTTAATATTTGGAATCGGATAAAGATTTTTAATGAGCAGGTACCTAGGCAAACTGACAAATATAGACCGGAATAGCGATAATTAAATAGAAAAAAAAAACACTAAGCCAATACTCAATGAGCTGACTATACATTTTATTACATAGAATAAGATCTAAAGGGATAGCAGGAGCGATAAAATAAAAGGCAACATACAGATATGATAGATGTGCACTTTTGTGCACAGTCCTATTGGGATTCAGTGTGCCAAAAAAAGAGAGTTCTATAAGCTAAAATATCATGGTCGTACGCTGTTGACACTTACATATATAAACTATGTTTATGTATACAGATATTGTATAGATCACAGAATAAGTATTTACACCAGGGACGACCAGACAGTTATATCGATATCGACACATAATGAAGTTTTATAAAAGTATATTAAGAAATCATTAGATTGGTACCTTTTAGTCGACCGACCGACACTTGTTTTTATCTTTCACGATGTTCACACATAATTAAATTGTTTTAAGATCGGATTTCACTGTGTTGAAACATTATAAGTATACAAGTAAAGAAACAAAAAATCAGGTAAGCAGATAAATATATTAAATAAACCATATTTCGATCGTATTAAGAATATTATCATTTACTTATTAAGTATGTAGTACCTTAACAAATAATAATATTGTACTTCGCAACTGATGATCGATAACAAATTAAACGTCACTTTTATATATAACATAAGAATAACAAACCATAAAAATCTATGAAAATTCTGGTTAAATATATATATATTATATTAGATATTGACGTACTTAGGTTTGAACCCCTTTTACCAGGCTCCCGCAGTTTTACACATCCACAAAGTAGTAAAATAAAATCTTTAAAATTATTTTTTTTGTTTCCCTCCCCTACACGTAACCTATAGTGCGGGATGTTGTTGGATAGGTATTTCAAAAATATTGCGGGTTTGTTACAAACATTTCTTTTAGGGATCCGTTTATGAAATATTAAGCTTTAAAGTGCAAATTTTTGTAAGAGTCAAGTGTACCCCCTCCCCCCCATCTAGCCAAAACTACAAATAATAAAAATCAGAAAAAAACCGTGTCAAGTCGTGTTGAGCATTATCTTCGTTTAATTGAAAATGACGTCATGCCGTGCGCTGACAGGTTGTGCCTGTGTGTGAAGTGTACTTGTGTGCGTATAGTTTATGCTAGTGTTTAATAGTTTTCTCGTGTGCGTGCGTAGCGACGTGATCGAAAAATGCATAAGTGTTACCCAGTGATCGGATTTCCGGATGCAATTCGCGGGATATCGAGTCATAATCTTAATATGGATGAGACTCTACTCCCGCGACCGCGTTTGTATAAAAATGCTGTTAGTGTTATACCTATTTTTTCAATGCCTGTAAATATTAAATATACAGCGAGAATTGTAAATTGCCGCCTTTGATACCCACTGAAATATTTTCTCATTGATATGAAGACTCAAGACTTACCTATGTTATTACTTTTGTACTTCGTCGTGATGTTGTTTGCGATTTTTAAAACTATGTACTTATTACTAATTAATCTGGCAAGATTAATGCTGGAGACAAATATTTAAATGTATTTTTTTACAAAAAAGTAAGCATTTATTTCGAAAGTTGACCTGTATTTTCAATTGATATCATTTAAAATAAAATTATTTCAATATCCTCCAACGACAACATAAGTGAACAAGAATCCCGGGACATAATTATCCGTATTAGCATAATGTTTGAGGCTATTCACCTTGTGTTGCACGGGGAAAATCACTGGTGTTAACACTGTGCACAAATGTGCGGTTGCATCGTCCCCCGCCTTCCGCCACGCAGAAATGTACGTATTTTTTTTTTCATAGAAATTGATGCGCGTGGCGTCTCCGTTGGTTTAATGCTCTAAGACAGTAGGTACTCTTTCCTCTTTAACTTAATGAACGTTCATTTTGAAATTATTCATATTGAGGTATGATTTTGACGCTTTCGTTTTAAGGCTCCTTCTATGCCTTTAGTTCTTATTCTATGTTTTATTTATTACCATGTTTGTTTATTCTGCGTCTTGACAGACTAAACCGGAACAATTGTACACGTAAATTTAATACTTGGAATTTACGTGTACAATTGTTCCGGTAACCTTCGGGGAGGGAAGATGGCCGATTGAAAAATGTCCGGCTTTTGATTTTGATTTATTCTGTTTACTGTTTTACTCTACTCACTTGACATTGGCGAAATCACTGCGTCTGCGTCTTGTTTAATAAAAAAGAAGAAGAATTTACGTGTAGTATGAGACGCGCCACCTGCGAATAAGATGATCTTTTTTCTTAAGCTTCGTACGCACTAGGTACCTATATTGCAATATTTGCAAAGTCGGTGTCTCGCGTCCTGTCTAGCAAAACGCTACCATTCTGTTAATACTGTCCATCCGAAAACAGCTGCTCGAAAGAAGATTAATGACAACTGTCAACTTTATTAAAATTAGAACATCAAAATCGATGTCCGCAACAAAATGTCACTAAAATCAGATGTATAAACTTACAAAAATGGGATACCAATAGCAATATTAACCGTACACATTAAACCTTTACAATATTATGGGTAAGTGTATGTGTAGTGAGTTGTGTAGTGTTCGTAATGACCGCTGTTGACAGCTTTGTACAAAGAAGCCTGCGTGTTGTAGAAGTATGTGCATCACAGAAGCCAGCCTCGTTCCGCCTGCCACTCACCGGGAACACATCAATCTAACTTACAAAAGTTCAATCGCGCCCGCACCCGCGCGGCCGGACCGACCAACAGACCTCTCCCCGTGTGCAACACACACTCTTTGTTATATCATGTTTCAAAATGCAATTTTAAGCTAACGTTGTTTGTGTAACAGGCATTGAACTTTTGTACAAAGTTGTGGGCGCAATAGCAAATTGTTGGGGAATGAAAGTTGTTGATGTAATTATTTGGAAGACATTACTTACTTTGGTTTTAAAAGTTACTTAAGCGTCTGTTACTAACGTGTCTGTCATTAAAGAGACACAACATCAAAACACTTTAATTCTCCATCACTCTAAAATAATTGACAAATAAATATAATAGGATTTTTCTTTCAACTTTAGTGTTTTGACATGTATTGAAGCTGGAGCGGCATTCGGGTTAACCACCAGATCTACCTACTAAAATAATATGAGCTTGAACAAGGCTTGTGAGTACCGCTCATAACATGTAGACATTCAGACACGCATTACAGCCCACACTTGAACTCGCCCGAAACCTACGTCTGACAGCAATAACAAGCTTCACTTATTCAGAGTACATCCAGAGTTAAGTTAGTTATGTTATGACGTCAGGTGGAGGTAAGGGCTTCTGCATTACACTGAACCCTCGCGTTTTTTTTCGCAAGTGACCGCTGAGATAGGCTTTATTAAACGAAGAAATGTATTTCTGATGCGATCTGTAGGTAAGTTTAACATTAATTAATTGTGAGTGGCAGATTATTTTTGCGTAGACGCTGGCTTCTATAATATTGTTAATGATGGTTGGTAAGGGTTACATGGCGCCCTCGTCCGTTGCAGAGTAACTAACACTCCCGATGGCTCCCGGAATACACCCGCCATGCACACCGTCCGCGTCATGCCAGCCAATCCGCTGCCACCCCACGCCGCCGCCGTGCCGGCGACCAGAAATATGCCTCCGGCGAACTATCGCCAAGCGCCGGCCGCATTGTCAAAGCGCTATCTCTATCATGCGGACAAAATCTATTTCCACTTGCAAGTATTGCGGTAATAATCCTAAACAAACTGCCAGAAGAGTTAACAGGTTCCTTAGAGTAAGGACAAGAGAGTTAAGAATGAGAAGAAGGGACAAGCTTACCGGAAGACATAGTTATATGAGATATAAAAGGAGACAAGGGACAAGGAAAGCGAGAACGGCGTGTTGCGCAGGAAAGGGACACCGAGGACGATTAAAAAGAGGATGCTGCGAAATACTGTGAAGAACATACGACACAATATTCGCGAGCCTAATCTTATCTACTTAATGGCTATTTGAAGCACGTATTATCGCTAGAACGTCGTGTTTTCCTAAGCCTTTGAATGACAGGTTCACGAGACTGGTAGTGCAAGGTAGTCTGACGTTGGCTTCTGTAAATTTATAATGATCACTGTTAGGACTAGTTACATGGCATCCATCCGTTGCAGATTAATCCCCACACGCCCGCCACGCCCGTCCACGGCCCCATGCCTCCAGCCAATCCGTGGCCACCCCTCGCTACCCCCGTGCTCATGGCCAGTACAATACCTCATGAGAACTTTGAAGAACATCCTTTGAAGACCATATCTATATTGTCCGAGGTATGCAAACCCACCGAAACGAACGGAAAATGGAATAAATACCTATAAGTTTAATATAGCTAGAATGAAAGAGGAAGATATTGATCTAGAACAAGTTTTTTGTTAAATTGTTAAATATGACAAAGCTCAGTGAAAGCGAAGAGATATGGTGCGCAGGGAAAGGACGCGGAGGCTGGGAAAAGGCTGAAGGCAGGCTGCTGCAACATACTTTAAAAAACCTACAGAGCCTTTTGTTTCAGATCAAAGTGCAATATTCGTGTAATATCTTGTCTTTCTAACACGCAAATACATGTATTATTCAATATGTTCCTATTTCAATCATTATCTTCCACGGGGGAATATTTAGTAAACGTGATTTTTTGACATTTTTTGCTCGATCTTAATACAGAAACCGTGGTTATGTAAATAATGGTACGTGATCTTAAGTGGAATCTGAGACCCATAGATATTTGAATTCACAAGACTATAATCCCAAGACCTCAAATGTGTTGCCAACCTACTGAGAACCAAGATGGAATGCGTCTATGGCGGTCATTGCCCGTGGTCCACCTAATTAGTTGACCTGGACATTTTAGCACACCGTAACCGAGTCGACGGAGATCCGCTGTCTCCTATTTCTGAGGTATTTTGGCCCTTCGAGCCCACTGAAGAACTAACATAACCTAAACCTACCTATAGGTTTTAACCAGTTTAGTCTCCGCAATCCACAGAGGTGAACTAATTAGGTGGACCACGGGCAATGACCTCTCTATTCTAGTAATTTCACCGGTTGTCTTATCCCCACACCGAAACACAACAATGCGAATATTGTTGCTTGGCGGTTAGTTAATACATTCACTGTCCCCATACAAAACGATCTGACAATGTCATAAGTCCAACTGACAGTTTTATGTCCATTCAGTATGGGGATGTGACCCCATAGTGGAAGCACGGATTCCTGAAAAAAAGGTTCATGGCCCCACATTGGGGGCACCCGGACAGGGAACGTGTTAAAGGATAAGATGGTGGTAGCGATCCGGACGGACCCCGCATAGGGTCCTACCACTACTGAAACGACTTGTTGTTATAATGCCAATAGTAATGCATACTCTGAAAATTTCAATTGTCTACCTATTACGGTTCATGAGATAAAGCCCACTGACAAACAGACAGACACACGGACATTGGTGCCTGTGGTAATATAGGGTCACGTTGACATCCTAGGGTAAGGTACGTTGAAAACGAACATTCGGTCTGTGATTTGTTAAAATTAATTTATTCTTATTCTTATACTGCACTACTACAGTGTTTTATATCTAACACTGAGCGACTTGCGGGAAAATATAACTGGTACTAGTCGTACTAAAGGTATTTAATTCTGCATTAAAGATTTCAATTAAGTTTTGTTAAGTCCAAATATTTCGACAAAAATGTGTTGCACATCTCAAAGCGCAACGATCAGCAATAATAAATAATGTCCCTAGGTAGATATCTATTAAGAAAATAAGTGAAGTCGTCAAGTTATGGAAAAACAACTGAAACAATAAATTTTATAAAGTTGCAATTATCTCGAAAACCGTTGAGCTGTGAAGTACTGTTTCTGTTTTTTTTTGCCGTATTATTTAGGATGCAGGCAGTTTTATACGACACTGAACTCGACTCACCTGCCTGCTGCCTAATTGATCAGGCACGCGCTAAAATGTGTTTCGTACGCTCCGACGAGACTTCTTAAACTTGCCGGATAAAACTTCACTTTTGAGATCGACGCAGCGCTGTGTTGAGAGGATCACCTCCCTGAAACGCTCTGAACCGTGTTTGCAAGGATTGCAGGTTTATAAAGCCTTTCTTCACAAAGACTAGTTGGATTCAAATGCCAAGCTTCTGAACAAAGAACCTACGCGTAGTACGGGCAGTATACGCGCATATGAAAACGCTAGTCTGAAAGCGTTCGGCTTTTTGCGGTACAACATGCCGGCTGCTTAGCCGGCGTGTTGTAAAGCTTTGATATGCCCCAAACTGTACCGTGCCTCCGGCTGGCGGATTAACTTGTCGTAGAAAGCCAGTGTAGGTATACTTTGAACGTAATTTATGTTTCGTGACTTGACGCTATAAATTATGACCAGGGTCCTATGGTGTAAGTTGTTGACTAATGTGTGTTTTGGACCAAATACCTAAGTAACTAAGTTGTTGACTAATGTGTGTATTGGACCATACATGCTGTGTCCGGCGCTGGCTTGACTACCTGACGCTGTGTCATAAAAGGTACTGTTTTAAAATATGGTTACCTATGCAACATGTTTACGTGTAATCGTATTTAGGAACGATTCTATTATTACTTGTGGCAGTTCTTGTTACGATTATAAGGTAGGTAAAACAGTCTACCGCGAATATCACGTAGGAATAGCTTTTATTTTGTCCAATTCGCTTTTGAACGGTATTCTTGGTACAATCGTCATCTGTTAATATCGGATCAGACAAGAAAACCGTGCCTAAAAACCACTGACATCAATTCTCTTGTTTAAGGCGTTAGAACGTGCTTAGGTGATTTTGAGCACGATCCTTTGATATCCTACTTTATTGATGGCCACTGTACAACATGAACTCTTTTGCATTGTATGTACTTGCTCAATGTATTCGAAAAAGTCGTGTAGGTGGACGAAATTCAAATTTCCTCAGGGATTATTATGCGAAACTAAAAAAGAACGCGAGGGTATCCCTGTTATACACATAATCATAAACAAAGTAAACACAAGATGCAACAACACTAAAGAACATTTCTCGCACTATTTAATACGTTCACGGACAAGTTGATCATGATATTATGACATTACGGTTATGGCGAAGAATTTGATACTAAAGCGGCAATTACAATCAGTGTAAAGAAAACTGTGATCGGACGCATTCGGCGAACGACAGGCGCGACAGCCATCGCCTAATTACGTGACCGCAGTAGGCGGATAGCCTAATATGTGAAGACTACGGTCGTTGGCCTAAGTAGGTAAGGAACCCTTAAGTTTCGCCATCTCCGTCCGTCCGTCCGTCCGCAGCCTAGCTCAGAGACTCTTAGTAGGTACTAGAAAGCTGTAATTTAGCATGAATATACGTATATATTAGTCACGCTAACAAAGTGGTAAAATATTTTTTGAAATAAACATTTTCTTAGTGTACCTCCCCTACACTTAACGTGGGGATGTAGGTTAGGTCTTTCATGAATATTGCGGGTTTGTAAAACCATTTTTCTAACCGTTTATGACATATTAAGCTTTAAAACGCAAATTTTTGTTAGAGTCAAAGTGTCCTCCCCCTACAGCCAAAACAACAAATACTAAAAATCTAATATATATATCTTAAATGAAAGCGCTTTTGAATTGGGTCATTGTTGTTCTCAAGGTAAAGAATTTAAAAGGAAACCTACCGACTACTTACACATTATTAGTTCTTGAGACACAGGGGATTAAAGTGTTTATACCTACTAAAATCATCTAAGACGGGAACAAATTACTTTAAATAGAAAATTAGTTATTACGTATGTTTGTAGTACTTAACGGCTACCAAACCCTACACTGAGTATGGTTCGACAAGCTCTTGCCCGGTTTTCTATTCATGACATTAAATTTATAGCACGTAGCGGTTACTTCGATTTCCGTTGCAGCTTGACTTGATGCAAGATGTACCTACAGCTGTTATTTTTTTTAAAGATAAATCTTTAATACATGCAAATTCAAAACCAAAGAGATTGATAAGATTTTGATAAAACATTTTGATGAAAGAGATTAAACGACTTGACAAGTTATGCACTCTTCTCAGTGATGATACTTCGGATGCTAAGATACCATTGGCGTTGTGGGTGTTAATCTATAAGGCGTTGTGTGTACTCCGGTATATTAGTGCAAGGCGGATGGCCTGAACCCTTTGATCGCATTGGCTGAGTCAAAAGTTAATGACCATTTTGGATGTTGCTATACACTTGGATACATTTACTGGACGTATAATAAAATCTACAACAAAAATAACAAAACCTTGTGTTGATAGCCATTTAGGAACTTTCACTTGTCTTAGTCTACCAATTCTTTCTAAGAGTAGACCAATGTTGAGGAGCGCCGCGTGTCATCTCTTTATGCAACTAATACTTAGAATGGTACTGTGTCCGTGAACGTATTACTCAACCATTACTATTGCAGCGTAAATGTTGGGTGGCATGTTTCAGCTGTGTATGCTGAGAAGGGTCTCAAGCCATGCGTATCCGCCCCGTCATGTAGCGCCCACAGACACAGACCTCGACCAGCGCCCTGCCCGAAACCCGATGTATGCGCACAAAAATGCAAGAGGAAGAAAGAAAAATGTCTTAGCTCCAAGGAAACGGTCTACAAATATTTCGGTCCCTGCAATTGCGCCAAAATGCAGACAAAGGGCAGCAGAAAAAGAAAAAGATATGGATACAAAAACCACGCCAGGCGCCTTGCCAGAGCTATGAGAACACGGTCGACAGTATCTCGCAGGTCAAGAATTAACAGGAGGGCTACATACGATGCAGCATATCCGATTCGTTCACATAGACACCCGTCAAAAGGATGTTGCGAGCTCTTTTAACTCGTCTGCTTATTTTCTTGTAGGTATAAAATTTATAAGCACGTAGGTACGTAAATACGAATAAAACAACAACAATAAACTAGACACCAAGACAGCTGTTATTTAATTTAAAATAATGAATAACTAAACTTTTTAAAATGCTGAAAACAACATTTAATTTTGACTATTAATGCTACCGGTTAGCTATTGTAATTATGCAATTGGAACTCGCCGAGCGTGACCCAAGCGCTGGATATTATCTTAAATGAAATCACTTAAAACCCTTAACCCTATCTATGCGGTGGACCCCTCACTCTTTTTCCAAACGAAATATATTTTTGAAACAATAGAAACTTCCTTAATCAGCATAAACTATTCAATTCAGTCCAGTCTGGAATCCGCCCCGGGCATAGTACTATCACTACTACCTTAGTTAAGGTCACCGACGACGACATTCGTCTTAACCTTTTCAACGCTATGTCAAATACAAAACTTGGGTTCTACACGGTAATAACGATATCGTATTTGACGTGTTTCCGTATTGTGAACGCTTTGATAACTCTTATTATATCATTTACAATGGGTATTGGCGACTGTGACATAAACGATTCTAAAACACGTCAAACACGATATCGTTATAACACAGTAGAATAAAGGCCCAGAGCGAATGTCAACTTTGCCTCATAGATACTCAGTTCTAATTTGCGATGTCAACCGTGACGGAAATATCTGTCAATGGTGTTGAAAAGGTTAATATCGTAAACAGGAAACTTAGGTACTGTTCTTGTCTTGTCTTGATAGACTTTAGCAGTGCTTTCAATACTGTGTAAGAAGTAAGAGTAAGGGACCACCACATAGGTAGATGTTAGACTAGCTATAACTAGGTTCGGGTGACAATATAAAATAGGCAAGTTAAAAACCCGATTAGTTTCAATTTATGGTTGTGTAAGAATATATTATTTTATTTATTAAGCACAAAATGGTACAAAGTGAAAATACAGAGTAGTTATTTTAAAATGCTGCTGGAATTACCACCAATACCAATTTTCTTAAACTTGACCAGAGGTTCCGGGAGACATGACTTATGAATAAGAATAAACTTTATTTACTAAAAGAGTTATTATACAATACTAGCTTCCGCCCGCGACTTCGTACGCGTATAAATCAGTTCCCGAGGGAATAGCGATATGAAAGGTAGCCTATGTGTTAATCCAAGGTATAAGCTGTTTCCATTCCAAATTTCACCTAAATTCGTCCAGTAGTTTTTGCGTGAACGAGTAACAAACATCCATCCACTCATACAAACTTTTGCGTTTATAATATTAGTAGGATTAGGTTTCCAGTGACCACCACACTAGGCACTTGAGAGTTTTGAGTTTTGCCAGTACCTATAACAACTTAAATTATTTTAAATTTTTACGAATACCAGGATCCGACCGTCGTCAGCGGTGCACATCATAAAGGAACACACTCCACCAAAATAAATTAGATCACAGGCTAGTCTAATCCTGTTTTCCGTATACCTGTAGTCATGAATGCTAACAAAAAGTATTGAAAAACCTTCAAACATTGTAAGGTAAGTACATATTTTTGCAGCAGATCTATTTGTCTATGAAGTAAGTATACATAGGTAAAGGGCTGGAATTCTACAAGGTAATAATGATATCGTTCTTGACCTGTTTCCGTATTGTCAACGTTTTGATAACTCTTATGTCATTTACAACAATGGCGACTGTGACATAGACGATTCTTAAACGTGTCAAACACGATATCGTTTTAACGCACATGAATTGAGGCCCAGGTGGTAAGTTGACATGGCTCAATAAAACCTCTCTTCTCAATGTGTCAGGATTGACTTCTTATGAGTATTTACGGTAACACGGAGGCACTTAATACCTTTGGCTTGCTCGATTACCTCGCAGCCGAAGCCAGCGCGACTTGGCTTACTGCAGGAGTGGATTTAAAGCCGTACATGATGGTTAGGCTCCGAGGCTTTCGTTTTGTGGAAACTGAGGTTAGAGGCCGTACCTATACGAAATTTTGCCGATTTCGCTGATTTTCGTGATTTTACTGTTGGAATACTTTACTTCTACAAATTTGAATGCGCAACTCGAATGATAATTTAGATTTTCAACTAATGTATGAAATACTTTTTTGTTTTTATTATTTTATATCGATTAATCGACCTGAAACTGGCGACTGTTTTGTGAATTTTGCTGTAAGAGGTTTAGAATATCGCATATTCACGAATCGTTTTGACGTCTAAAAGGCATGAAAGAATTACAATTGATTACCTACTGTAAAAGTTGTCTAAAAAATGTATGAACCTCTTTTTACCACCTTTATATGAGCATTTGTAAAAAAGTTTGTACATTTCATTCACGACTTCAATTTGCAAAAAAAATTACAGGTTGGTAGAGTGAATGAAGCTGAGCCTAAATAACATAGTCTCCCAAAATGTCCACATACATTTGTATGAAACTTTCCTTTTTTGTTACCATGAACCAAAGAAAGTTAGTAACAAAAAAGGAAAGTTTCATGTTTCAAAATAAACAAAACCGGCAAAATTTCGTATACGGCCCCTTAAGAGTCGAGTAAGTTTTTAACCAGACAGTTACCCACAAGATTATCCTTCCTCCGTCCTTTTGACGCGAGTTCATGACCGATTCCCTCATCGATGCTTGGAAGACGAGGTGCCACATCGTCCGAGGGGCAATTACGTAGTGAATGCCAGGACTGGGACAAAGCATTATATAGATATTAAGTGTCATATCTATATTATATTATAGTATAGTTTATTACACCAGTCTGTACAGCGTGTAAATTTCATACGGGCATATGTTAAACCCCTTTTTACGCCTAAAACCACAAACGCAACACCAGCTCGAGATTTTATGGCGTTATGCGATTGTGTACAATTAATCACGCAAGGAAAATACAAAACTCGTACAATGCTCCAAATGCAATAAACCAACTGGGACTTGCTAAGCCGCACGTACTGACCAAAAGTAGTATCATAAATATGAGCCTTTTGGCGACGAAGGTCTATAAGTAAAAATTAATAAGTATAAAAATTACTAGAAAGAAAATTGGAGAGGATTTATTGACTAAGTATAAAAATACCGAAATTCAAATACGTAATTATTTGAAATTAGGTAGTGTCGACGGCCGGATATTTCTGGGTGGTAACAACACCAGTGTTCGACACTTTTAGCTCATTTGTTTTGCAACAATCAATTATTATTAATTGAATATCTCTATCAAATCTATATGTTATAGATATCTTCTTTGAATAAGAGTCAGTGTCGAACATTGGTCCTTTGTCTAGGACTGGTGTCGTTACATACCTACAGTTGAGTAAATTATAATATCCCTTTTGTCCCGATTTAGTACCAATTTCACCAAACGATGTTAACTACTTAACAGACGATTAGAGCGTTAAGTTGTCAAAACATATGAACGATTTCGATTAACATTGATTCAATTTAACATCGTATGGTACTTAGTCTCGAATGGCGGGTGATAGATATGGGTTAACCAAAGTTTTCATATTCAGCGCTTCATTACATAGTAGGTAGTATCCTGAGGGAACAATGTACGGCGGGATTCTAATATTCGCGAGAAAATAACGTGTAGACTTTATGAACAATATCGTTATCATAACGCTATATTTCGTTAGTGATAACAATTATTCCGTTTAAATGTATCGATATTTTTTCATAACGTTATGGTACATCACAACGAAATCAACTGAAGATCGTAGCAAAGCCAGAATAACGTTTAGAATTTCATGTTGCCCGCCGGCGCTCTGAATTAAAGCTTATAATAATTCTGTACGCGCTCGTTTTGCAAAGCACACTAATTAGGCATCTAAAAATATAGGTAGTAAATCTTCATTATTTTCAAATAATATACGCATTTACAGAAACAAAAAAAAACCATGTTCTTGACGATTGGTCGTCTCAGAAGCGCTTTATGTTAATGTTGCCAGTAAATCTAATAAAAGTATATATAACTTAAATAACTTTGGCTTTTGTTTCGATTATAATCTATTACTTTCCATTATTAATCTCTTCCTTCTGTAACGATCCCTTTTTAACAATACACATTGCATTGGGCGCCTGATTAGTATGAAAAGTATTTACTTAACCAAAAGTAATGACTTAAGAAGCGATATGACTTTTGACATTACTATGTGTCAAGTAATTACTTTTCTTGTCTATTTATAAATACGGGTGTTAGCGGTCCGATCCGGTCCGGTATGCAGTGGTGAGAGTTCCAATCTAAAAAACAGAGTTACCAACTCTCAAAAATATTTATCCCTAAAGTTTGTGTCAAAAACCCCTAAAATCGCCTTGATTATTAAAAAATGTATAAATATAAATTCATAATGATTTAGAAATATTATGCTGTAATATGTTTCAAAAGTCTTTTTATTATAAGTTATTTAATACATAAAATATTTCGTCTCCATCTGAAGATTCAGATTTTTTGAAACCATACATGTTGACTTTGAATAAATTTAACATTTTATTTAATGGATTAAATATTAATATTATCAATTTAAAAATATTAAAGAGACAAAAAATCCCTGAAAATACCCCTAAAAATTTCAGACCCCTAAAGAATCCCATCTCACTTATTTACCCCCTAAATCGGAAGGGGAAAACTGCTAAGTTGGGAACTCTGCTGAAAAAAACCAGTAATTGCATGCCCTAAAAAACAGATTTGAAATAAAAACAGTAGACAAAATGTATTTCATAATATTTACCTTAATGCATATCTTAATTGTGTTTTTCCTATTTTCTGCTTTATTTTCTTCATTTTCATTTACTACGAAGCTCAAATATTAAACGTCTCTGATTTTGACAGCTAGATTAATTAGTCTAGCTGTCTGTCTAGCTAAGCTAATTAGCTTAACTGATCACTGCTAAGTTGTGCTAATTTATGTTGATTATTTTTATCCTAATGAGAATTGTATGATTTTATTTACATATTTTTTGTCCGTTTTCGTGTGTATATTATGGTTATTTTTTGTTTCTTGCGAAATTTTAAGATCTAGTAGATTTTTCGGGAAAAACAGTAGAACAATAGACACATCCCGAAATCAGTAGATCTCCTGTAAAAACAGGAGATCTGGTAACACTGCCAGATGGGTCGGTACTTGTTTCGTAGGGAGGGGACTATCTATCGTCAAATCACATCACATACTCAAGAAGCTTTTAATGTTAATGAGTAATAATGAATGACACTGAGATTGCACGGCGAACAATATTTTGAAGCGAAGAAAAGTGACCTTGAGTGACATTGCTTATCGTCCCTTAGCTTACAACACCGCCTAAGTCATTTTTACCAACTTTACAGGAGACGTAAAAAACTGTCTATTTTAAAAAATCTGGGGATTATTCCTGTCATAACTTAATACATACTCTAGTTAGCGGTTAAGAAATAATTATTTATACTTATTTTGTCAATTTACTTTATTTTAACAAATTCTAAATTCTAAAAATTTAATTTCAAATGTAAAAACCGCCATTTTCGACTTGAGCGGTGTTGTAAGCTAAGGGACGTTATGTTTTTTGTTTCTTTCTCCATAATAAAGATCACGCTAAAGAAAGGGACAAAACATAAGTGACGTCACTCCGGTCACTTTTCTTCGCTTCAAAACGTTGTTCGCGTGCAATCTCCAGTGTCATATATAAGCTTCTTGCACATACCATACCCTTATTGGCTTATTGTCTATCTGTGCGTCAAGTGAGGAGGGGAGGGAGAGGAGAGACTGGAGATGTGAAAGAAAATATAGTGGCTGCTAGTATTTGCGGGGGATGTAAATTTGATATAGATAAATGTAATGTAATGGTTAGAATTATCAACCCTTAAAAGTGACTTACAGTGACTACCTACCATCCTCGGATAATTTTACCAAGAAGTTGCCTTTCCGTTTACATTTAGGTCGTTTTCCTATACAATTGGCCGGATTGGCCCGGGTTATTGACGTTTCAATAGAGCTAAGGTATCTATTTGGGAAAAGCTTCCGAATGCTGTTTGTGTACAATATTTGTAGGCGTGTGATAAGTCAATAAGAAAATTGGAAACCGGAGAACTTAAGTGATTTTGTGATTATATATTGCATATTTGTTTTAAGTGAATTTAGTGTTTCTGATGTGGCAAACCGGATTACCTCAAGATGGAGAAAATGTAATGCTGATTTAAAATATAAGGTCAGTACATGAATGTGGTGAAATTGTAACACCGAATTTAAAGCATTGCTGCTTATTACATGTTGAATTCGGTTTGGCTAATGTCAGCAAGCGAAGCTGGGTACCCGCAACCTACATAGAACCCGGCTTACGACGACCATGTTGCGCTCCGCTGCTCCGTTAACACGTAGATATACGCAGGATAAACAAACACTCCTATTGAGGATAAGATAGTGGATGTAACATCCAGTATGCCTTATCCAATTAATCTGTTCAAGGCCCAGTTTCTCCAAACATACTGACAGTATAATACTGATAAATAACTGATAAATAAATTCATAACAGTCCTCGTACTATGTAAGAAAATATAGTGTTTACCACTACCAAAAAAACAGCATTGAATTAGCTTGAACAGTAATACAGGGTAAATTTTTAATAGGTGCACAATTTTTAATATTTGCTTCGCTATTGGTAATCAATAACACATGTTGTGTTATTTTTACTCTAGCTTAAAAAATATTAGAGATATTGCCGATTCAATGATTCCACTAACTTAAAGATATTCATGGACCCTCTAATGCAGGGGTGAGAGGAGAGGGGAGTGGTGTTAAGTAAGTTAATAAATGAAATTCAAATTTATAATATCAGTAGGAGAGGGGCTTGTTGTCTGATAAGCTGTACATGAAATTTCAAATTTTGAATATCAATACAGTGTATCGCATATCTACAGCTTGACAACCCATGTCATCATTTCTAGTGTGACTTTGTGTCCACATGAGAAGGTTAGAGAGAGATAATTTGCAACAAAAAGATTTTTTTTTTGAACTCGTTTTCTTGTCGTAATTATATTATATTAACAATACAAAATCATAATGTTAAAATTTGTGCACTGATAAAAAAATTACCCTGTATTATTTTGTTTGTTGTTTAACAAGTATGTGCAATGGAATCATGTAATAAGTATCATCCAATGGTGACTCCCGGAAACATAAACCACTACCTAATAATCAATATAATCGTAGAGTAAAATAAAATTAGTGCTTGTTACCATTGTAAAAATGAAACTCCAGCGCTGCTTCTTGCATGATCGTCTTTAGTATAAGTGGTTTGCATTGCAAACTCTCCTTTTTATTCAAGGTTCCAATACTATAATTATTCCTATGCCATTCAATTAGAATTTTATTTAGGCAAATAAGTTTGACAGATGTGTATGAAATTTATCATTAATAAAGAAAGAAATAATGTCAGGCGAAAATTTTACACAAATTGTCCTAGTCCCAACTAACCTACACTTCTACTGTGAAAATAATAAATAGAAAACACCCAAGACAGTTCATCACATAAATACTTGCTCTGACTGGGAATCAAACCCAGGACTGTTAGGGACACTACCAACTAGTCTAACTTCGTCATCAAACAGTGATGAGGAAATACTGACGTTTCAATAGCAACTCAACCTACATGCTCTATTAAGCCTTACTTATTCTGTCCATAACAATGCCTATTAATTTAAGCATGCACTAATAATGAAAAAAGAAAATTGAAGGCAATTTGATGAACGTATATGTCAATGGTTGAAAGGTAAAATGCTACAAGCGACAAAATGTGTGATATTGAGTTACAGGTATATTTGGAATCAGCAGATTTTTCTAATTCATTGTAATCACTTTATTGTGAGTTTTCAAATAATGTTGCTAGAAGCGTTTTGCCTTTCAACTGTTGATATATTACAGCTGTTATCAGCGGTACTGTGTGCAGAGAAACAGACTTTTTGAGAGTATGATATTGTAATATGTGGTTTCAACTTGAACTACACAAGATCAACAATCCCCATATAAATCAGAAAAATATCAAAAACCTGACTTAAAACAAAGATAAAACTACTCTGCCTGATAGGTGTAAGTAGGTACGTAAGTATGGTATGGTGTGTTGACAGTACTTCCCATCCCTATCATTGCAGCCAGATAATACCATCAGGAATGTTAGACAAACTTCTGATACAAGTTAAATTATTGAAATGTAAATCTTTAACAAACAGGTTACTAGTTTTAGTATCTCAAACAACCTCTTTTAAATATTGATATGAATTGATATGAACAGCACCACATATGCATAATATATATCATGAAAAATGTTACTGTTTTACCAACATATTTTTATGTAATTTGTCAAAATGAGTAATTGGTAGGTATACAATGTAGTTTCCTTAAAAATAATTCCACCTTTGGATGTATTTTACATAGTGCATAATACATCATATTTTAACCTACAATGCGAACAGGGAGGCTTTTCAAGTTTATGTGTATCTGTCTGGCATTGTAGCTCCCAAACCTATAAACTGATTTAGACTTAGTTTTTTTTTAAGAAACTTTATTTACCTACACAGGGTGTTTCTTAGCCAAGTTGGATAAAACTAGTTTGGCCTAAAAGGGGATCACATAACATCACGCCTTCATTCCCAGAGTGGGGTAGGCAGAGCTACAGAAATACCAACAACTCTCAGAAGACTTGTTAATAATTACTTTTTGCACAATCAGGCTAAGATATTTACCAGTGTATTAGTGACAGGTTGCAAGCCCATCACCTAAAAAGACCTTATTCCCTTAGTCGCCTCTTACGACATCCACGGGAAGTCATGGAGTGGCACTATTCTAATCCGACAACCACACAGGGAGGGTCGTAATATGTTCGGATTTTTATCTAATTAACAGATAAAGTCTATTATTGTCTTTGTTTCTCAGTTGTCTTATCAATGGGTACCTACTAAACAAGACTAACAGCTGAATAAGAAAGCAAGATATAAGTACCTACAATCTTTTCCGAACTAATACCTTCCTATGATGATTGATGATTCACTACATGACTATAGTTGAAATTTACGGTTATTACTGAAGAAAGAATCGTGTACTTTTGAAGTTTGAGCATAGTCATATTATTTATTTATTCACTTAATTACTGTCTTTATGTTTATTTCAAGGTTGTAATCTCTATTCAATATGGTATTTTTTGATGAACAGCACTTCTGTGAAAATACAATGAGAGCTGACTACTGGTAATCATAATATTTTACTTTTCGAAATATTGAAAACATAGTGATGTATTGATAGATTTGATTTATTACTTAATTAAGAGAGGTTTTTATCCTGCAGTACGACAGAGACGCAGTAAACCTTTATATAACAAAAAAATAATGTACTTTTAAATATTGTGAAAGGCTTTTGGTTTAATATCAATCATATAAAGATAGCTAGAGGAGGATCGCGCCGAGTGTTTAATCTCCAAATCGAATGATTCGATGGTATGTTAACCCTGTCCTGTCACTTTCTCTCGATCACTTCATAAATTTGCAGTAAAAGGGGTCAAGCTTTGAAAGTTTTCTCATTAGTGTTTCGGAGTAACGGACCTGGGTGCGTGTGACGGAAGCGCGACGCCGACTCTAGGTCTGCGGGGCAAGGATTTTTACGCTGCGTTGGCATCGCACCACGCAGATGTTGAGGCCTCGTGAGTGCCAATGTGCCAACCCTTTAGTTTAAAACATTTCGTTAGGAAAATTACGAGTTGGCAATGCGATTAGACAATGTATTTTCTGATAAAAATAATTGACTTGGAGCCAGAAGGTAAGAGTTTAGAAAAGTAAGCTGAGCCTCTGCTAGGGTTACTGGATTTATACATATATACATAAAGTCACGCCATTATTCCCAGAGTGGGTTAGGCAGAGCTACAGAATTACCAACAATTCTAAAAAACTGGTTGATAATTCTGTAACCACATTTTGCACAATCAAGCTAAGATGTTTACCAGTGTATTAGTGACAGGTTGCAAGCCCATCGCCTAACAGTACTACAAGCCCTTATTCCCTTAGTCGCCTCTTAAGACATCCACAGGAAGACATGGAGTGGCACTATTCTAACCCGGCAACCACACGGAAAGAGATGTTCCATCTATCCCAACTGGCTACCCCAACCAGTTGGATACATGGATTTTTTTTCCACGTTTCCCAACTTGTGATAAACTTGTACAGTAATTCATACATATCATACAGCTATGTTAGCTGTTTAATATGTATGAATTACTCTTCAGCTATATTAGCTGTATAATATGTATGAATTACTCTTCAGCTATGTTAGCTGTATAATATGTATGAATTACTCTTCAGCAATGTTAGCTGTATAATATGTATGAATTACTCTTCAGCTATGTTAGCTGTATAATATGTATGAATTACTCTTCAGCTATGTTAGCTGTATAATATGTATGAATTACTCTTCAGCTATGTTAGCTGTATAATATGTATGAATTACTCTTCAGCTATGTTAGCTGTATAATATGTATGAATTACTCTTCAGCTATGTTAGCTGTATAATATAATATGTATGAATTACTCTTCAGCAATGATAGCTGTATAATATCTATGAATTACTCTTCAGCTATGTTAGCTATTTCTCAGCTATGTTAGCTGTATAATATGTATGAATTACTCTTCAGCTATGTTAGCTATTTCTCAGCAATGATAGCTGTATAATATGTATGAATTACTCTTCAGCTATGTTAGCTATTTCTTAGCTATGTTAGCTGTATAATATGTATGAATTACTCTTCAGCTATGTTAGCTATTTCTCAGCAATGATAGATGTATAATATGTATGAATTACTCTTCAGCTATGTTAGCTATTTCTCAGCTATGTTAGCTGTATAATGTTTATGAATTACTATTCAGCTATGTTAGCTATTTCTCAGCTATGTTAGCTGTATAATGTTTATGAATTACTATTCAGCTATGTTAGCTATTTCTCAGCTATGTTAGCTGTATAATGTTTATGAATTACTATTCAGCTATGTTAGCTATTTCTCAGCTATGTTAGCTGTATAATGTTTATGAATTACTATTCAGCTATGTTAGCTATTTCTCAGCTATGTTAGCTGTATAATATGTATGAATTACTCTTCAGCTATGTTAGCTATTTCTCAGCAATGATAGCTGTATAATATGTATGAATTACTCTTCAGCTATGTTAGCTATTTCTTAGCTATGTTAGCTGTATAATATGTATGAATTACTCTTCAGCTATGTTAGCTATTTCTCAGCAATGATAGATTTATAATATGTATGAATTACTCTTCAGCTATGTTAGCTATTTCTCAGCTATGTTAGCTGTATAATGTTTATGAATTACTATTCAGCTATGTTAGCTATTTCTCAGCTATGTTAGCTGTATAATGTTTATGAATTACTATTCAGCTATGTTAGCTATTTCTCAGCTATGTTAGCTGTATAATGTTTATGAATTACTATTCAGCTATGTTAGCTATTTCTCAGCTATGTTAGCTGTATAATATGTATGAATTACTCTTCAGCTATGTTAGCTATTTCTTAGCTATGTTAGCTGTATAATATGTATGAATTACTCTTCAGCTATGTTAGCTATTTCTCAGCAATGATAGCTGTATAATATGTATGAATTACTCTTCAGCTATGTTAGCTATTTCTTAGCTATGTTAGCTGTATAATATGTATGAATTACTCTTCAGCTATGTTAGCTATTTCTCAGCAATGATAGATTTATAATATGTATGAATTACTCTTCAGCTATGTTAGCTATTTCTCAGCTATGTTAGCTGTATAATGTTTATGAATTACTATTCAGCTATGTTAGCTATTTCTCAGCTATGTTAGCTGTATAATGTTTATGAATTACTATTCAGCTATGTTAGCTATTTCTCAGCTATGTTAGCTGTATAATGTTTATGAATTACTATTCAGCTATGTTAGCTATTTCTCAGCTATGTTAGCTGTATAATGTTTATGAATTACTATTCAGCTATGTTAGCTATTTCTCAGCTATGTTAGCTGTATAATGTTTATGAATTACTATTCAGCTATGTTAGCTATTTCTCAGCTATGTTAGCTGAATAATGTTTATGAATTACTATTCAGCTATGTTAGCTATTTCTCAGCTATGTTAGCTGTATAATGTTTATGAATTACTATTCAGCTATGTTAGCTATTTCTCAGCTATGTTAGCTGTTTAATATGTATGAATTACTGTACAAGTTTTTCACAAGTTGGGAAGAGTAGATTTTTTTTCCATGTATCTCAACTGGTTTTGATAGCCAGTTGGGATAGATGAAACAACCCATGATGTTAATTGCTGATTCTTAAAACGGCAGATATTGTACAGTTACGTACAAAATACATAGATTGGAATTCACTTATTGATTTGAAATTAGACAGTATCGACGGAGCTCCGCTAACGCGGGGCTCCTATTTCTAGGTGATTTGGCCCTCCGGGCCTGCTGCGAAACTAACATGAGCTAACCCTACCTATGTATAATATTATATTATAGATTTTAAAATAAGAAAGCAATTGAATACATTTCATTTTCAGCTTAACTGTACTTTGTTGTACTACTACATACTTATGTTAATTTATTTATTCAAAATAATCTGTTAAAAAAATTGATCAGCGTTAAATTATTATATTACCTACTTACTTAACTGTACATCTGCCGTTTTAATAATTTGCCATTACCAGATTTGCCGGTAAAAGAAACTGCCGTTTTAAGAATCTGCGATACAGGGAATGGGAGCCAATTACCTACTACCACTGATTCGTAAATAATATGTAATTCAATGTGCTCCAATCTAATACTCGGTCCTTATAGGCATCCAGTGGAAAAGCACCTTCAAAATTACCATTATAATACCAGGATGGCGTTCAATATATAAAAACTTATTCAACCTTTTTAATTAACTAATTAGATGTAACATTGCTCCCATCACTATTTTCATTCTCTATGTAAAGACAATAACAGTCAGGTATACTTGTTAATATCATTAGCAGTCCGAATACGACTCCACTATAGGTACATATTTCCGTCGTCCTTTAAATCCTTTTATAATTTAAAATATTCTAGATGATTTCAAAATCGCGTTCCAATTTATACCTATGCAAAAGTCATAATGCAAATCTCACTGAACAGAACGCTACCGGACAAAACTACCTGCCTACCTAGGTAGAAAAATCGTGAAGCGAAATGAAATGTCAGTCACTGCTCAGTTGATATGACAGTGGCTAAGCACGCCGCCAGACTTAACATTGGCTAACTGCCCTGCAGCAAGAGCCATAACACAAGGATAAAAAAAACCTACAAAATTAATTTGTTCCGAAAAAGTATATTGCATTCTAACTCTTTCTAATTACGGCTCCTCCGGGGCCCCAGGTACATTATGCCTACCTACTCGATAATATTGATATGCTCTCGATCGAACTTTCTACAACGATGATATTGATTATTATTAGTGCTCGGAGGAGTCAACATTTTCATAATACTCAACTTGAACCGAAAATCACCTAAGGCTAAATATTACTCTTCCACCCTTTTAGAAAATTCCCTAATCGCATAAATAGTTCGAGTGTCACGTCTATAAGTAGCGTAGAGTTGCAAGTTGCATGCTCTTCGGGGGTCGGCGCGCCGCGGGGGCGCCTCACCCGAGGGGCCCGCGCCGTGTCCAAGTGGCGGGGACGCCCTCAACGACTCTCCGAGCGATCCACTACTCGACTTGTTAGCTAACTCGGCATCGAGCTTTTGCAAAACTACGCTGCTACTAGGGTGATTTGCTAGTTCTGCAAATGGCGAATCCTTATTAGAAAAAATATAGACCAGCTTGGGAAGAAGTAGCGAGTAGGTAGGTAGGAATCTGGATGTAATATTGTCAATATTGTATTGTTAACATATCGCTGCTGGATCAATATCCACCATATTATGTATTTATCGTATGGCATACAAAATACACTAATATGATTCCTAGCTTCAATTTATATTTCCTAAGGTATGCTGCTGCTTCGCTCGTGAGGGTAGTAAAGTCTTTCATCCCCCCTCCATATTAAGCAGAAGCGATTAAAAGCCGTTTGAAACTTGCTTGAAAGTAGGTATTGTTGTTCTAACGGTGTCGCGTTAAACTCTTTTGGTCAAGGTACAATACCTACGTGGGCAGATATGATATCAATATCTATGGCATTCCGTGTTCTCAAACAGAGATTCGTCAAGATTCGATCGCCAAATTAAGTTTACTATGGCCAAGACGCAAGTTTGAGTTGCACGTATTCGAGCGAATAAAAGACCTGCGGTGATTTAGTATGGAACTTATTTCCGACGTAGTTATACGCCCGCGTTAACCTACCTATTATACCTATACTATTCACCCCAGTACCGGTAGGATTTGTATATATATATATATATGTCATGCTCGCCGCACCTGGATTTGCTAAGTCTGTGTCCACCAGAGCTCGGGGTTTGTAAGTTAACTTATTGATATGCTAAAGTAACACCTTGAGAAAAGGATCCGAGCGTGTTAGGTTACGTAAAGTTGCTGATAAAGCGCTGTGCGTCATCGATACTACTTTCCAAGGCCACCGTGGCAGAAAAAAGACTATACATACATATATAACATTAAGCCTTTATCCCCAGAGTGGGGTAGGTACAGAATTACGAATAACTCTAAATAAAAGTTGATATAATGTTGCCTTCGATTTCCGCGATTGTTACTCATTAAATAAAACCGCTCCGCGTTCCGCTTGAAAACGAAACCTGTAAAGGTCTCGAAACGTCCGGGATGTTAGTTAAAATAATATAAGCGATTAAAATCCGTTTAAATCGTTTTATTTAAAAGTAGATAATTCTGGAACCACATTTTGCACAAAATCAGGTTAAGATCTTTACCAGTATATTAGTGACATGTTGCAAGCCCATCGCCTAACAGTACTACAAGGCTTTATTCAGTTAGTCGCCTCTTACCACATCTACGGGAAGACATGGAATGGCACTATTCTAACCCGGAAACCACACGGACGTATTTTTTTAACATGGAAAAGTCGAACGAACACAGGTCACCTGATGGTACGAATAATTGCAATCTGTGATCCTAGGCATTCTCAAGACCGCAATCCTAAGGGGGCTGTATTAAATAAACTTATCTCGGCTGAGATGCCCGTTACATGATAACGTCACGCCATAGAAAACTGTCATTTTTAACGCATCTTGAGACGGGTTACAGTCTAGAACAGTACGGCTCTATATAAGACCGCAAATGCCGACCTACCAGTTTTGTTAGTTCAACTGGTCAATCAGATTGGTTCGCCATTTAATTTTGATTGTTCATCTACATGTAGGTACCTATGCAATTGCATCGCCAATTGCAATGTGCCAATTAAGTTTCCTTTCCCAGTTCACATCCTGGCTTAATTGGAGAACTTGGAGTCCACAGTTCCACACTACACTAATAAATTTTATCAATCTATTTAGATTTAGCCCGAAATTGTCTTGTGTGGATCGGATTATACAGGTTTATTATTTATTAACGTGTTACAAAATACCCAAAAAAAAATATTTTCCAATTCTAGTTTTGATTAATGGCTTTCACTCCTGTTAAGATGTATTTCGCCACTCCCACGAACATATTCGAGAAAATAAGTCCATGGATATCACATCAGCACATCAAACGCTAGGATAATTGTTCGGTAAAAGAGTATTTTCTTTTGTAGACTAAATAGAAGCACATGGGGTTAGCTCCACGCGCTTCTGTCAAGTCCAAAGAAATTAGATATAAATATCTGATAAATTTATATATGATAAATTCATCAAAGTCAAAAATAATGTCAACCGTATGTAGTAAGCTGCCACCTCAGTTTTTTTCTATTAGGGTTGACGTTATTAGATCAATTGCTTTTAGGGGGGCATAGTAGAACTTATTTGTATCAAAATAGGGAATAAGGGCTACTACTACGTTATAATACTAGTAAAAAATATAATACTAGTAATACTAGTAAACTTCTTGGCCTGATTATGCAAAATGTGGTGTAGTATTATAAACAAGTATTTTTAGTTTTTAGTATTTCTGTAGCTCTGCCTACCCCACTCTGGGAATGAAGGCGTGATGTTATGTATATATGTAGGCCGTGTTCAAAAGGGCTTTTCTCTGAAAGAAAAATCCAAGGCCTTTTAAAAAAGTGGGATTTATTTACAATGTTACCAGGGAATTTTACAGCACAGATTTAATGATGAGCACGAATGTTTGTTCCTGAGTCTTGAATATTTTCTATGTATTTAGGTATGTATTTCTCTATATAAATATGTTTATCGTTGTCTAGTACCCATAGTACAAGCCTAGAGCTTAGTTTGGGACTAGGTCAATTTGTGTGAGATTGTCCCCTGATATTTATTTATTTACAATATCTTTAACTTGGTAAACTAAGGAAATATTTTTTTTACTTATATTTGGACTGGGCCGGACATGTAGGCCAATTCTGACGACCTTGGCTGGCCTAAACCTCTAACTGGATCCCACAAGATCGTACTGGTACGGCGACGCGGCAGACCACGGCGCAGATAGCGAGATTAGCTTGAAGCCGTTCTGGCAAGATTGGCGGGATATTGCTTAGTACCGAGATACACGGAAAGGGAGCCCGTTTTATTTAATTTTTTAAGGTCTTTGTTTACATAATCTCTACTAATATTACATAAAAACAACAACATAAAATACTAATAACTACTATACTAATATTATAAATGTAAAATTAAATTTGTCTTTCTGTCTGTTTTTTACGCTTTCACGGCTAAACCACTGAACAAATTTAGATGAAATTTGGTATGGAGATAGTTTAAGTCCCGGGCAAGGACATTACAGGATATAGGGTTCTTTTTATCCCGAAAAAGTTGAAAATTTCTAATCAGATGGATTTCTTAACAAGTTGTACCTGTCCCATGACATTTGTTAGTCCTTTACCTCAAAAGCATAAATTCCTTGTAGCGATTCATTGAATCCCATTTCACCTCGACTGAATAAAACTTCAATAGAATCTTTTACTTGAAGCAATTTTTCGCGTGGCTTTTAACATTAGTATAATTATTTTGTAGCATTTCATTTTTCGTGTAGTATTTTACCCTAGACGCATTTCGTCGCGATCGATGTTTGTTTGGGACTCTATTTAATTTGACGCGTTAATTGATGTTCGCACTAAATTTCTATAACATTTTTAAACGTGTTTTGTACCTGTAGTTTCATGTCTTAAGTGCTATCAAATTCATTGAAATATTATCATCATCAGGTTCTTACCGCGACGTGACCATCTCCTGCAGTGTGACCGTAGCGCCTCGCCGTAATAAGCGCGCGAAGAGTTTTGCTATCTTTAGTTTTGTACCTACTTTACTTTGACTAAATAAAACAATTAGATTTTATGATCGAGGTAATTATAGTAGATTGACGATACGATATTAAGCGATCGCAGCGAAATGATATTACAAAATATGCGATTGAGGAATACTGTAATTTAAAATATTTGCTAATAATCAAATTGACGATCGAGAGCAAATAAAACAATAAACTATTAGCAAACAAAAAAAAATACGACTTTGACACAAAGCGAAATTAAAATACACGATCGAGGTGAAATGCGAATCGGTGGACTAGCAAATGGTCCGTGAGCTACATGTACCTCATGGCCAGTGATAAAGATAATGCAGCTTTCCGTATCTTTAAATATATACACATATATATATATATATATATATATATATATATATATATATATATATATACCTATCTATCAATCACTATGACGCAAAGTATCATAAAATACTTGAAGGCAATGACGTGACTTATACGAAAAACTACTAAATTAAGTTTTATTGTAACATGGGGACGTGGTAAAAGCACGCTGCACATTGCTTTGGGAACCTGTTAAATATCTAACGTAAAGATAAGGCGAGGTTAGGTTAGTTTAGATTTATAACAATCCTTAAAAAAACCTGAAAATTATGACTTAATACACTATGCCTTAAAGAAAAACATGGCAGACAATATAGACCCACGGGGAAAGCTGGGAAATATACTGTTTTTCGCGACTCCGTCCGCGTTGAAATCGTTTATCGCTATTCCCTCAGGAACCATCCAATTTTTCGGGATATAAAGTACCCTACGTCCTTCTCCGAGACTCAACTATCTCCATACCAAATTTCATCTTAATCGGTACATCGGTTGATCCGTGAAAGCGTAACAAACAGACAGACAGTTATTTTTACATTTATAATATTAGTACATAAATACATATACATATATGCATTAAATCAATAAATAATGATATTTACATATAGGCTGCAAGTTTAAAATTTAGAGAAACTGGGCTTAGTTTGGGCACATTGTTTATTGTATCTTATTACCTACTAACTAATAGATAGTGTAGGTTTGCGATTGTATGATCTTAGTCTCCTGCCTGCTTATATAAAACTTTGACGAAAGGTCGTTGGTATTTTTTAATTTAAATCGATTGTTTACAAGTTCTTTGACTTAAGTTATCATCAACCAGCGAAGGAACCCGTTATAAATGCTGTTGTAAAATACGTTGATGAACCCGCGAAAAAAAAATCATGTTGTTTTAGATTTACCACAAGATACTCGTAGATTTTGCAACGTTCGCATTGTGAGGAACGGCTTTAGTGTAAGATTGTCCGCGACCAACGTGTGTGTATGTGTGCAGAGTGCAGTGGTCACTGTGGCATTGCCTCGGCACTGGTAATGGTAACCCAAGACGGGTGTTCCAGATGGGCGAACGCGCGCGGCGAGCGGGCGGCGCGCCGGAGTCGGGTGACACGCGCTGCGCAGCGCTTGCGGCATCCAACTCGCTCCCAGTTGAACGGTACGTATCCTTGCCGTTACGACCCCGGATATCAAATCACGCAACAAACGATGTCGGTGAACGGCGAAGCCTTTAAAATTTTCTTTCATGTTACCTTCGGTTCACCGTTGGACATTGACGCAAAAGTTTCCTTGCAGGTTGATATGAGGCGTAAAGTGAAGAAAAGGAACGCTTAAATTACAATCTACCCTCCACAAACTTAGTCAACGAGACTACTTCTGCCCTAATCCTTTATATTACTTTCCTTAATTCCATTTTTTGATTGGTATATTACTTCGTTTCGGCCAATACGTCGGATTAATATAATAACAAGATTTCGTATAATATCTTATCGTTTTAATTTAGACATGTTTACACGACCAAGGATCGGAAAAACGCCCGTCATATTAAAAATATAACCTTGGTAGATCAAATTACTAGGTATTTTGTATAAACGTGGTAAGAAATAATATACTTGTATAAATAATGTACGGAACAGGGTAGTTTACGAAATGACAGGCTTTTTCCCGACCCTTGTTAGGAGTATATAACAGCAGTTTTTTTATTCACGTGTTATAAATCAGACGAGGCCGAATTTTGTCGGATAAATTTGTCAGTCTTGCTTTCAGAGTTAGGTTATATGGTTCTAAAGTTAAGTGATAAAGCGAGATAAATAATAAGTCTATCCGACAAAATACGATGTCGTTTCATTATTCACTACATTATTATTACTTTTAACAAAAAAAAGCATAAAGTAAACCAGTCTGTGGATGATGTGCAGTTTCTAAAGTTAGAAGTTTAGAGTTAAAAGTGAAGTAGCAATAAAGTAATAGAGTCTGGCAAATGAAAGATGAGAATGAAAAATTCACCTACGCGGCAACACTATATGTCATTATCATAGGTTTTGACAATCAGTGTTGCCACGTAAGTGAATTTTTCTTTCTCATCTTTCATTTGCCAGACTATATAAGTCAACCAGCTGACTCAATTTTACTGAGGTCAATTATTTATAAAATAAGGGTAAATTGTGGTAACCGCTTTCCTTTTCTGAACTAAATTTTTTGCTCATAACGAGATCTAAAAATCAAATTTAATTTAATTTACTTAACAAAGCAATCAATATATATGTAGTGTGTTCTATCAACTCTGTGTGTAACGCTGTTGCAGCACTTATATATATGTATAGGTCTATGTGCTGCAGTTGGTCTGGTACCCGTCCGAATCCACACAGTAAACGTAGTCACCGATGTTTTGCTTCTTTTTATAGTTCCCGTTGCTTTCGCAAGTTGCGACAATAGTCATCCCGCGATCTGGGAAGTAGGTATATGGATGTATCTCGCGCACAGTCTGAAAATGATAATATTTATATAACTTTAATCAAATTGCTGAGCCAACATACAATCCTGCCATAATGGTAGCGTTTAATAAGTCACCATAAAGAAATTGCGTCAATTATTGAGTTTCTGCGACGGGGTTCTAGAGTGGCCTATAGGAGAAAAACTCAAGTAAATTACCTGTTGTATGTAGTTGTAACACATCTGTATAGACCGTTTGACATTCTATATTTGAAATTTGACATAAGTTCCTTATTAATTTTGCACACAACCACATACAACAGGTCCTTTACTTAAGTTTTCACCTATAACAGTTAAAGTTGTCGAATTTACCTCAATAATAAACTTGGATTTGATTTTTAATCGTTTTCCTTAATCCCATTGGCGCTACATTAATTATATCAAAGGTTTTTAATAAAAATATTTCTCTGCTGTTTATATTTACACATCTCCTATTATGTATACCTACCTACTTAGTTAAGAACACACATCCTACGTTGAGTTAATCGGAGGTATGTAAACGTAACTGACAATCGTTCTAAATAGGTAAGATCAATCGATAAGGTTTCTATATACCTACGTTCAGGGTACAAGCATTTTATGGTTTTCATGTTGCTGTCGTAACTTTTTACAAAGCTACCACTTGCCATGAAAGTAAAATCCAAGCACATTATGTAAAGAAAGTAGAACGTTTTTTTGCCATTTCTTATCTAGGTATTTCATTATCTAAAAGTGAAAATAAACTAGTTTACTGTAACCTAATTTCAATTATACGTACAAATGCGATAAAAAAATTACTCATGAACTCTAACTCTTTACCTTCACCACAATACAAAGCTTAGGTAATCTTGTCATAGGAGCGGCGATATAATTGCAGATTATTGGATAGTGTTCCGGTGTTGGCGGCACGGCATGTGGATTGTGGCGCTGCCTCCGCATTCCGCGTCCGTGGGATGGGTGGAACCGTACCACGGATTGAGAACAGGGTCACGGTCAGAAGCCGGTCGCCGCGGGCCCGACGACTCGCAAAGTCGCGATACGTCACTAGGGCGCAATAGAGTTAGCCACCTACTTATACTACTACTACGCTTACAATTAGTTCGGCACTATGTCTTTCCGTTAAGAATTTATTTTTAATATATAACTACCTTTGCATGGTGAGCGGTGACGTGAATCTGTAGATCATACATACACACTACAGAAATTATACGAGTATAGTGTACTGACAGTATTTTGATTCAAAATTCTAAAGCTCGTTCCCATCAACATGAACAAAACCCAAGCCTAACGAAATACCTAATTAATATATATGCCGTATGTCATAAAACTCATAAAGGTAGGTCACTTTTTGCTAGAGTTGAATGTTATTGGATTGAAGGGACAATTTAAAAACATAATTACAATGAATATTTTGAGTGGTAATTTTCGGCTTCGGCAATGCTTTATTTAACATTTTATGTTTAAAAACAACGTAGAGATCCTACCTAAATCTTGTAAAATTACTTACTGCAATTCATTTCTGCACTTTTACTTGCCTCAACCGACCATGGCCCTAGGATAGCGCCGTCTCGGCCTGTGCAGTAAGCGCTGAAATGTTATTGTAGTTGTAGTCATCATTTCTGCCAAGTTTCTACTGCTGGACATAGGCCTGTTTTTTGGGGGGGATTTTTGCCATAGTCGCCACGTTTGGCATGCGGGTTGGCAACCGCATTTAGTTGGCTAAGGGCTCAAGAGACGCTGCTGCTCGTCCCCCGGTTTATCCCTCTGTCGGGTCCTTCGACACTCACGAGAAGACATGGGGTTATACATTCTTAGCTGGCACCACACGACACGATAGTTTTCTAGTATTTAAATATAAGGTTCATCGCACCTTTTTTGTTAAGAGAGAGGCGATGTAGCAACTGTTTTCGCACTCGGAAAAGGTAAAATCAAAGTACAAAAGTATATATTTTGCCCTAAATTCGACATCTTCACGTGGGAAGAATTTCTTGCCAAGAACGATTTTTCTGTTATTTTATAAAGTTATTTGGTTATTCGCTGTCTTAGATGATTTTTAGTAGGTGTATAAATAAACACTTTAGTCGCCTTTATCTCAAGAACAAATCAAGTCTACTTAGTCGTGATAGTTTTCCTTTTTATATGTGGTTTCATTCAAGTTATTTTCCAGTTTTTTTTTGTATTTTGTAGTTTTGGCTTTACGGGGACACGTAACTAGCGAAAACGTCACTTTAAGAGTTAACTACAATATTACTATCCTAAATTTATAGCTATCCAACAATTTATTACACGATGCTGTAGACTAAAACAAATATTTTTACCCAGTTTAAGCGAATCAAAAAGTACATGTTAAACCAGCAAATAGGTAGTTGTTATAATATTGGAATTGGGAGTTTACCGACATCCAGGTGATGACATAACACCACAAGTAGTAGACAAGTACAATAATAATAATAAAGATTTCACATGTTTGTTGTTTGTATATTTACCTATGGCCTTGAATTTTGTAGGAACCGTAGCTTCCATCGTAATCGCAGATAGTTGCCGAAGTGCTTAGGTACTTAGTTCCATGATCTGATTGTTCCTTATGAATAGAAGCTAGCGCCTGAACGACACTTTCGCATCTTCTTAGATAACTATCACCCGTGAAGGCAACTTTGTCTAAAACAGAAAATTGGCATGTTAGGGACTGCACACACGAATCGTCAATTTGGCCATCTTCCAAATCGTACGCACTTAATTAATGTCCATCTTACTTCAATTTGGAGGACAGCCAAACCGACGTTTAGTGCGTGAGGGCCCTTAAAAAGTATATGGACCGCGTATTTGGACTTGTCAAAGACATCTTCACAACGAACCAGTGACTTCTCCCGAAATCAACGTTCGCACGTTAGCGATATATTATATTATATCGTTGGTCTTTCAATCGCTTCTGAACGTCGTTGAAATTCAGCACGCGGATAGTCAATTTCCTGGATTATCACACATGAAGAAATTTTGATGGTTTCCGAAGGAATCAAAACGTTTTTCGGGATGGGAGTTTCAAGAGCAGTCAGTTCTACCAGTCCTTAGGTGTTGGAAACAGAATCTGTAAATACTTGCACTAAATGTTCATCTACGCACGAGACGTGAACATAACCACAATAAAGCGTGTTTTTATTCTGTTGTCACCTACTTTGACCTACTACACTGTCTTACCTGGCTACTATGTGAAATTTGACTCAGTAATATGTAACATGAACTCGTCGGATTGCATTGTCTTAACTGCTAACTTATCTACCTATTTAGCCTTCTTATATGGTCTTAATTCATCTAGCTAGATAATTACACTACGAGTAAATGGTGTTCTAATAACCCTATGCATCACATCATAATAATATCTTAACATGTTTAATTAATAAAGGAATACTTGTAAGCCTAGACTTTCTATTGGATTCGACAAAGACGATAAATTATTTGAACAAGTGCACTGCATTCTTTGTCTTGACACTGTCTTGTGAATGTGATTCGGTTCAATTCCCTTCGGTAATCCCTAGTGTTACAGCCATTAATAATTGTGTTGAGGATTTCCTCACGAGTGTCGAATGTTAAAACCCTAAGCATTGAAATTCATAGGATTACGTAGTAATAATGTAATATAGTGAAATGTATATTACCTGTACCCTTACCATGAGTTACAATTACGATACTCGCTAGAGATTCTAATGCTCTGTGCCTTTCAATCTACTACAATGAAGTGCAGTACAACAGAGCATTCGACTCGCTAGCGAGTACGGTAACTGCAACTCGTGGTAAGGGTCCTGTAGCCCTCCGAGTTGGGAATACACTTACAATCTTGACATTGACATGCCTCAGATACTTACCATCATGTAGCCCTTGAGGTCGTTGGCTAGTTCCACACCGTAAAAAGTTACCCCCTTACTTATGAACGTGGAATAAGCTTGGAATAGTTTATGCCATGCTTTGTCCTTATCTGTAATTGTGACATTTGCATCTGACAGAAAGTGACAAAGCATGGCATAAACTATTCCAAGCTTATTTCACGTTCATAAGTAAGGGGGTTAAAGTATAATAATAATAATAATAAAAACGTACAACAGGGCAATAACTTTATGTTCTTCTGAAGTACGGGAGGCACGGTTGGTTGTCCGGTCTTCGCTTCG
The DNA here is from genome assembly GCA_949316455.1 of Acleris holmiana. Lineage (NCBI taxonomy): Eukaryota > Metazoa > Arthropoda > Insecta > Lepidoptera > Tortricidae > Acleris > Acleris holmiana. Next base: position 7,994,359 of record OX438772.1, read on the forward strand.
GCACACCAACATAGTCCTTTGTCACACTGTACCGAATCGTAATCTCCTGCGGGTGTACAATGAAGAGCCACGGGTTCCCCCATTGCTTCCAATTCAGCTCTTCTTCTACTACAAGCTGTATGTTAAAAAAAATGTTATGAAGCTTGTTTAACGACCTGCCAAAATGCTTTAAAACCTCTTTCTTTGATTTTTCATTACTATTTTTTTAATTTTTGGACCTACTATCAATCGATATCCAACTGACATATTATTTTCTTTGACATTTATGGAATGGATAAAATTAAATTATTGTAAATTGTTACCTATATTTACGTCTCACGTACGTGAGACATTATTCGAGGCTTCTTCGTATCAGTTTTAATTTAGAAATCAACAAATAAAGCAAAACATATATAGAAGGAAATGAAAATGGGTGGTATGGAGAGGAAATCATATTGAAACAAGCGAAATTTATGAAGCGTTCTAGCTCGGCAAAGTTAAATCACAAAGCACTTAGTAAAAATGGGTTCAAGCAAGGTAAGCACCGTATATATGAAGAATAGAAAACACTGAATGCTAACGAAATTTCAATAATAAAATAACATTAAGATATGTAACCTACCGCAACTCATATCCGTTGCATCGCTTTTCCATAGCTGTCCAAATATTCTATTACCGCTGCCGTCCGTGCAGAAACATCTGTGTATGCATTGAAGTTACGCTTTTTATAGTTAAATACAATGTTTTGGCAGTCTCAACGTTATTAACATTGTTATATGAATAAGTTTTCTTTTCTTTGAAATAGTTTGCATTTAGTTTGCAGTGTTTAGAGTGAGAACAATTATAATTGGTTTATAAATTTAGAAAGAATATATAAAAACGTAAGTGAAGTAGCTTGGGGTCATGGCGGACTAAATTAGCATTGTAAATATGGTAATAAAGTTAGCGAATCACATTACCTCCCCGTGAACAAGTCCCCCTTGCACTGCACAGGCGCGTAGGTCCCGCCCGGCAGGCAGCTAGCCGGCGGCCTGCATTTGCCCGGCTCGGGCTTACCTTGAGCCAATAAATGACAATAATATTATACCTAAAACTAACTGCTGTTTTTACTATCGTTTAATAAAGATATTTGACTGTAGGTTTTTAGCTCTCTTTTTCTATTGCAAAGAATAAAAAAAGCAGTGTACAAATATACCTGATTGTTACCTTACCTTTATCTTTTACGATTTAAAAATCAGGCCTTAATCTAAAAACTGTTCTTTAAAATCGCTAGGCAAGAATATGAAATGCATTTGATATTTCACCTACGAAAATAAAACTTTACTGACACTCTTCATAGGTGACTTGCATATATAAATGACTTGCATATAGGCTTCTTGGTGAAACCGGAAGAAATTCGCTAATAAAGAAAGTGGCTTTGATACTGTTGTTTTTATTTGTGTATTACGAACACATTTAATTCATGCTTCAGTATTTACTGTGCTCTCTCAATGAGTTATAAACATTTTACATTTTATCCTCGAGAATCATGGCCATTTTTTTTTCCTAAAATCGATAAATCGATGCCAATGAAGATGGATAGATAATCACGTTCCTTACGATCAACAAAACTTTTTTAAACTTATTCTATTTTAAAGGTTACCTGTTAATATATAGACAGGATCGTTCAGTAAATTTCTCAAAGGATACAAATTGGCAGGTTTCCGGGAGATTGCGGTCGGCTTTCGTAAATACCAAATCCGCTAACTTAATTGTGCAGGAAACTATTATAGTTGGATTTAATCGTTCGAATTAACCTATTATGTGCTGGATATTATTGGCTAAGCGGCTGATCTTACCGGAACGACACACAGGACAGCATCCAAACAACACATCGGGGTCGAACTGCAACGTTTCGCCGGTCGCGCAGCTTTTCTCCGTATAATCCGTAACACAATTCACAGCCACCGAACACTGTGATGCTACCGATCTTACGGTTAAAATACTAAACATCACTAGAAATAAATGAGAATCCAACATTTCCGGTCCTTTTTAAAGCCTCAGAACGGTGTTAACTCATTGAAGTTTGCTTAATTATACACTGATTTAATACTATGTTATGTTATCTATACCAAGAGTATCTCAAGTATCCCTGCAAGTGCTTGACGATGCATTGTTAGCATTACGATTACATCAGTACAGTTAACACAATCTCAATTGTTCTTGGTGTGAATAGAAAATAATGTTAATGAATACGAGCATTCTTATGATTTGGCGATGTTATTTAATTTTGATTTTTGAGTGGTAGTTTGCGCAAGGTCCGTCCGGATTGCTACCACCAACATGTCCTTTAGCCTACCCCCAAGCAACAAAGTTCGCGTTGTTGTGTTCCGGTGTGTGGATAAGATTAGAAATTACTAGCATAGCATAGAGGCATTTCATCTTAGTCATCAGTAGGGTTAGGACCTTTAGTGGCAAATCGTGGTTCAAGAATCGATGGAGTCGCTATTTCCTATACACACATACCACTTTGATTTTGACCTTCAGTATCGTCATATTTAAAAATGTATTAAACATTTAAACCGCAAAACAACTTTAAATAAATTTTGGTATGGAGAATATCTCCCGATGTGAAAGCGCAACAAACAAACAAATATTAGTAGGTATGGATAAACCGAACCAAAAATGTTTGTTTGTTGCTTAACAGCAGTTTATTTTGAATTATGCTAATACTGAAGGGCAAAATCAAGTTGGTATGAACATATATAATAATTAGGAAATAGCGAACCCATGGATTCTTGAACCACGATTTGCCACTAAAATTCTAACCCTAGTCATCAGGGTTGGCAAGGCATTTGCGGTCTTAAGATTTTAGTCTTCAGAATGCTGCTTCAAAATGTCTGGGTCACATTATGTGGCCTATGCTGTGACCTAGTTCACCTTCTCCATCCCATAAAATAAAGTATTATTTTGACATGAAAATGTATTTTGCTGGAAATTGCAATACCATTTTCTACATTTGCAGAAGTGTAATTTGTGAAGTCATTTCAATAAACAGAAGAGGGGCGTTATCAGCGCTATCGCTATCCCAAGTTATTATGCAGTGAGCATTCGCGCTAGACCGCGCAGCTATCCTTGCGCGAGGCACCTTAGCGCGCTGGCATGCGACTCACTATCGCAAATGCCGCCATCGTTCTTATCTAATAATTTATCTGTTACGTTTTCTGAAAAACGCGTCTCTTTTCCTCGCTTCTGATACCATGACATAGATTGAATATTTATGTTGAACATTTCCTGTTTTCAGATTGGATTAAAACGGGCGTATTCTGCTAGCATGGAGGACTGTAAGAAAAGAGGCAATAAAGTTTCGAAAATTGCACATATTTTCCAAGGAATGCCGTCGCGTGACGAGGAAGACATGCGAGGCGCCGATGTGACAGTCGTCCGGACCGAGAGCCACTTATCCCGGTTCAACACCGCTCGAGCTCTGTTTGAAAAATTGGGGGAAGAGAATCGCGGTTTTCGTATCGAGAAGTCGCCATCGGCGGCGTCCAGTTATGCCGGGACGCGGGGAGCCCCGGGGGCGACTCCGGCGCGCTCGCGCTCCAGCTCCGCGGGCTCCGTCAGCCCGCCGCGGCGCACAATCACGCCCTCGCCGGTGTCGCCCGCCGTCAACGGCGACCGCTTGGCCAACGGCTCCTCGCAGCCAGTACCTCCGCCCAAACCGGCCAAACCGAGCGTTTTGCCTAAACCAGAGAAACCAGATAGACGCTTCAATAAGGAACTCATAGAGAAACAAAGGAACTGGACTGCTCACTTTAACAAGCCGCGTCCGTCATCACGGTACGAGACACATGAACCCAGTGCGCGAGTGGATTCTAAATATCCTAGTGGTGTACCAGATACGAAATCACCGGACGTGCCCGAGAGAAGTGTTATTCCTTCACGTGTGTATTCTCCACCCCTTTCACCGTGTGCAAGTGACTCTCAGGCTGAGCGTCCCACGACACTCCCTTCTAGTTTAGTTCAAAGAGGTGGAACAGGTGTCAAATCTGCTAGTCCTGTAAAAATGATTGCACCTGTATCGCCATCTTCTAGATCCAATAATGTAACATCTCCCACCTCTAGGTCTGATAAAGTTTCCTCTATTATAAAAAGTGATCATTTAAGTTCTTCTGCTAAAGGTGTTGATGACGTTTCTCAGCAAGAAGTAAAGTCGGCGGAAATAGTTTGCCCGGAATCAATTTCAGGCATTGACGAGTCTATTGCGGAAAATGATTTCGCATCAGACAGGAGTCCTAGTTTAAAATCATCTGGATCCTCATCTAAGTCAGCTGAGAGATTTTTGCAATCGCCAGTTTCTTCTGCATCTAGCCCTGCAGTGGCGGTTCCCAGTTATTCACATCATTATCAAAAAACCTCGCCTTCGCCACCTAACAGATCTCCTAAATCACCTCATCCACCTGCACCAGCTGAAGCTGCTAAATTAGAAGAGAACGACCGTGAATTAGAAAATAAACAGCTCGAAGAGAGCGAAGAGAAAATACGGTTGCAGGATACAACCAATGAAGATCTCCATTTATCTATGAGCGACCGCGTGCCGCCTCTTCCGAATTCTAGATTACCGGTCTCGCCTCCACCGCTAGTACAACAGGAAGAAAATGATGAAAAATTAATGTATGATAGGGATATCACAACGCCACAAAGTCCTGAACCCTACGACAGTGTCATATGTTCACCAAAGCTACTTAATAAAAGTGTGGATGAGGATGGGTATGAACAGATAGAGTATAGTGATGAGTGGGACGAGAAGACAAAGCGGCGATCGTCGACGCCGGAGTCTAGAGAGATCCCGGCGGGCGTGCCCGCGCTGGCGTCTGCGCCGCGCTCCCCGCTAGCGTCGCCACTCGCCTCTCCTGTGCACCGGGATCTCTACTCCTCGCCGACAGCCCTCTCCTCGCCTGTACCTGGTAAGTTCTTGTTGTATTTTAAAATTATTATCTCTTGTATACCGCGTATGGTATGTAGGATGATCCCTGTGACAGCTTGTTAAAGCACGTATTTCATTGTCTCTTTGATTTTTCATTATTACTACATTGATAGGACCTACATTTACCCAGGGATACCTAGGGAGGGATATGTTACTTGACTTGATTGACATGTTTCTCCACCGTATCTTTAAAAATTATAAATATATGACATGACATATTGTTAATTTAACGAAGATTAAACTTCATTTAAAGAAGTGTGCTTAGCCAGAAACTTATGTAGTCTGAAAAAACACTTGCTTGTTTGTTAAGCCTTCATTGTACTGTGCAAGATAGACCGAATAGTGGATTTTTAATGGCCACATGTATAATTTATAAACCCAAGTTTAAAGTTGAATGTTTCAATGCCGTGGGAAGTAAATATCCTTAGCAATAGTCTTGTAGGCGGCGATTGACGTACGATTGGCGGTCTCGTGCTCGGTGGGTTCAATGTAATATTGAGGAAGTCAAGGTATTTGAGTCGTTCGAGTCGATCCCGATTTAGATGCTCCGGCGCCGCCTCCGCCGCGACGCGTCGCAGTAACCCGAGCGACGTCGGCCTGCGCGCTCCCTCCGATCGTTCCTTACAACGCATCTTAAACTGGAACATCCGTTCTAACAAATGCATTGTCTTATGTTGACGACCTAATTACACTATCTGTGATCTGTGACTCTGTGATAACCTATGTTTATACTCTCGGATGTGTTCTTTCTTATAAACATCCTTGTGATTATTATTAAAACTTGAAAATAAACTCGCGATTTCGTTTAAACTTTATTATTTTGGGAATGTACGCGAATTCCAGGACTTAACATTAACGTGGTAAACTCTACATTCAGTTTGCGATATATTTACAGTTTTCAATGACTCTTTAAAAGTTGTTATTGATCAGTTGTAAGTTTAAAATGTATAGATACTAGTCGTGCTCAGTTTTTGTTTGATTCACACCTACCCGCTGGCGGCAGCCAGGAATGTTACATTCATTGAGGCACGTCTCGGACTCAACTGTGTTAATATTAACGATACATGTTACACTTTCATTCAATTCGTTTTGTAAAGATCTTCACGATTATATTTTTGTATATTGTTATCATTTGGTTACCAAGCATTATTTTGAGAATCTGAAACACTGAATTATGAATAAATACATTTTACGAATAATTAATTTATATTCATAAGCTTTGATTTTAATATCTAACGAGCAAGAACTAAGCTGACGCTATGAATGAATACTAAAAACGAATTAGTGTTTAGCAGTGAAGTTCGCAGCTTTGGAAGGTTCTTTTTGGGCGAGATAGTGTCGTCATTTTAAATCTCCTACCTCATTGAAAATAATCTAATTTATGGCCGGACAAAACAAATAAATTGTCTGACTTTAAATTTAGCATCGTCTCGTCTGGTCGTGTAGACACATTTTGTCATTTTAAAGCGCTGTTTATAATTTCTGCTTATGACCTGTTTATTGTTGCCAACTCCTTAACTGTGTGAGTTATAAGATTTATAGTTATAATGATTGGTTTAGTGGTGGGGCTGGTCATTTCCGCGGTGGGTCCGCACAGGTTTGCCTAGCCGCTAGCCGCTAGCCGCTTGTCTGCCGCGGTGTTTACTTACGCCGGCCCCGATGTCCAGCACCGTTTAGTGCCCCGCTCGTAAACTTTTACGCAGCGTTACGGTCTTTTCTGCATTTACTATGTTAGTTTAGCTATAATCATTATGATCAAACTTGTGCACTAGAAATCAAAACTGTTTATTAGTATTTTAGGAAACATAATAGTTAACCATACAGTTATTGCCCGCGACCAGTGACAAAATTTATAAGAGACTGCAATCACTAAAAAAATATATTTGCTACACATATGTGTAACAATTAAGCAGTAACAAAGCTATGTTTCTACGTAAGAAAATATTATTTTACGTGATTGCAGTCTCTAAAAATGTATCTAGTGGGTAATCACTGGTCGCGGGCTTACTGCCCTGTATGAGCCCCTAGTATTCTATTCTTTTAGGTTTCTTATTTTCCTATTATTTTTGCTTAACTACTTTAAATTAGCGATTCGTCGAAAAGCGTAGATATTGAATGACAGTAGTGACCTGTTGCCGAAACGGGCAAAATACAGCGATTAGAGCTAAACGTGCGCGTGAGTGTGCAAGGCTTGAGCGCTAAAGACTGCAAGAGATGGCGCAGTGAAGATGCGAGCGGCGCGCGCGCACGCCGCTTGCGCACTCTCAATATGCGCCTATGCGGCTGCTGCCTCGGTTAGTCCTTTGATCTATCGCCACTGCATCTACTCTTCGCGAGTACCAAGCCTAACATCACTATGCAATTTTCTCTTTATTACTATTCATAACATCCACCGATGCTCCACTTGATCGCTTCTGCTTTACAGTTCAAAATTAACAACATTGTGTGCGATGTTAACCTAGAAACGGTAGCAGATTGACTCTTGGACTATTGAACCTAATCGTACTTTCTTAACTAATCTGATTCCGCACATACTTAACGACCCTAATATTATATGTACTCATTGATCTTCTTATATTAAATTCTATATTTTTGTAGGAAATATCTACCTATGCGAACCACGGATGTAAATATAATGATAATTAGAATATGAATTCTCTTATATGGATCGTTGGAGTATCTACATCCATAATGGTACCAGTATTCTTTAGTGTAGGTGGAACCACTATTTAAAGTGGTTGCATTTGCCGCTGTGAAGATCTTGTTGCCTTTTTAAGAAATACCTTTTTATATCTTGCTGTCTGGGTAATTAAGCTGAGAATTTTAATGAAGACATTGAGATGATGAGAATATATGTGTATATATATATATACGAGTATGTTTCATTATGGCGTACATAAAAATATTAACTGAAATTTTAATGAATGAGTTGTATACATTTTTTTTTTTTGATGGTCTGGTATCTCGTTGTTGTTATAACAAAGCTGTTTCAAGGCATTGTTGAGTTACACCTCATTATTTTACAGCTATTATCGCAATGTAGGTAGATACTGAGACGGCCTTGTTAAGTTATCAAAGAAATGATTGAAGCAGCATGCAGCGCCCTTTGAAGATATTATCTTTTGTACATCTTACTCGTGTATGACATTTTATTTATACATTGGGTTGGCGTGGCGCGAGCCTAATTTCTAATAACGTTCCAACTGTATGTAGCTGTGTTAATTAGTTAAGTGGTCATGAGTCCCTGTCTCGCTCGCGTGCCCGCCGGGCTATTGCAATCAACCAGGCAGTTTTTGTTTGATTATCTCGATGCATATTGTATTGTTGCCACGTGATGATATACCATAGATGCCACTTCGTTGACTTTATTCGGTTCGAGGTTGTTATGTTGCGGTATTTAAAGTCCGTGTGAAGAGAGCACGTGTATAATAGAAATTTTGTTGGTATAATTACTATTTGAACAGAGTTATTCACATTCGGCGTCTACTTACATTACACAATACAATGCCTTAGTTTAGATACGCTCAACGCTTAATTAAAAATGTGGGAATCCTCAATTGTATTGTTGAATGTGTAATGAATAACACGTTTTTAGTTTAATAGTTCAGAGACTTTACAGCGTTGCCCATTGCAGCGGAAACTTGTTACATTTTTTATGGGATATTGGAATCCCTAGAGTATAGGCAAACCGTTGCCCTACTTGCGTTTACGAGGAGATCCAGCCAATATGAATGAACTCCGGGCGGCCCGGTGCGTACGGACGGTGGAGTTTAGGTTTTGACCCAGTTTCAGGCGAGTAGGTACACTCCTGTATTAGGCGCCTGTGCGAGGCCAACACCTGCGGTTTTCAGTGTGCAGATGCATCTTAAAAATAGTTCCATTTAAATATCTGGGTTAACTTGTTAACCTAGTTCCAATCCGGACGTATTTTAATGAGTGAACCCCACCTTTTAGTCCGTAAGATATCTAATCAATTTAGGACTTGCTTATCTTATTGTTACATAAAGGTAGCGTAAATAATTGTTAAAGGTGTTTTATAATGGTAGTTAAATAAAATACACGTGTAAAAAATATTATAATTATAAACACGTGTGACTGCTAAGTATCTCGTTAGTCCCTTTAAACGCTAATTTGTGGGTGGCCTACCTCGGCTATCTCAAACGTATACCTAGTAGGGAAGAATTAATGTTTAGATAGCATATTTTCCATATTCAAAGTACAGATGCACATGAGAATACATTTTTATCCGCAGTCACTGTCACTACATTATCGTTATATTCGGATAAATGAACGATATTGACAAGGCGAGCCAATTTGAGACGATGTTTTAGTCAATAGCAAAAACAAAACCGTATGATGACTTCATGGTCGTCTGTCCTTCGTATGTCCCAACAACTTTACGCATACCTAGATTGTTGGGGCGATGTGGCTGAAATCTGACTATTTATTAAGCCTAAATCACTAGACCTAGGGACTTGATATTTGGAGAGAATATTTATATTTAATTAGGATGATTAACGCAGTTATCCACTTTCAGCTATATAAGGTGGATCTTCCTGGTATGAATTGTACGATAGTTACGTCTGTGGCCAGGTTAGAGCATCCGAAGTAACGAGACCTGTATCAAAAAGTTTGGTAAAGCGTTGTCTGGTATTGCAGCGGTCGGGGAGAGCAAGTCGTCTTCGGGCGAGGAGGGTGCGCGGCGCGGCGAGTCGCGCGCGTCCAGCGTGTCGGACGAGGGCGGCTTCAACGAACCCTCGCCGGAGGTGGTGGCGCGCTTGCGCCCCGCCGACTACCGCGAGCGCGACCCGCCGCCGCTCACGCAGGACCTCCGCGACGCCGAGCGTGCGCACTCCGACCCCGACACGCTGTCTGTCCTGCAACAGGTTAATATCTGCAGCTATCTCCTCGGTATGATGAGTTCGCGGCTGAAGCGATACTTTAAAGCGCTATGACAAATTATAGCGCTGCGTTCCTGGTTAGCGGCCGATAACTGGGCAAATCGCACGCGGCTAAGCCGCTAAACTGCGTCAAAAATTTTCATAGTGATAGCGTCCCACGGAAGTCTACCTTCAAGGCAACTCGTACGCATTGTTAAGAGGCCGTACACGAAATTTTGGGGATTTTGCTGATTTTCGTGATTTTACAGACGTGATTTTACTGTTGAAATACTTTATTTCTACAAATTTTAATGCGCAACACGAAAGTTAATTTTGATTTTCAACGAATGTATGAAATACCTTTTCGTTTGTATTATTTAATTTTGATAAATCGATCTGAAACCGGCGACTGTTTTGTGAATTTTGCTGTAAGAGGTTTAGAATATCGCATATTCACGAATCGTTTTGACGTCTTAAAGGTATGAAAAAATTACAATTGATTGCTGTAAAAGTCGTTTAAAAAAATTTATGAATTACTTTATACCACCTTGATATATATTTTTTGTGTAAAAAAATAAACAACTTGATAATATTTTATGGAAAATGGACAAAAAATTGTTTTAAATTTCGGCTTCTTAAAACACTCGTTCATAAAATTAAAACAACAGTAATAAACTTCAGTTCAAAATCAATCCTTTACTTTAAAAAACATCCAAAAATTAAAAATAAAATAGCAATATATAATGTTTTAAAAAGACCTAAATCGAGAATTTGAATTCGCGACAAAAATAAAAAGTAGCTCATTCATTCGTAACTCATTTATTCGATCACAACTGAAATGATATATCATGCATGATGTACATTAAAACTTATAGAAAAGCAGTATTTAAACTGTAAAATCACGAAAATAAGCAAAACCGTCAAAATTTCGTGTACGGCCTCTTAAGTGCACCTCTAATTTGTGTGGGCCAAGAACAACCCCCCGATTCTTGTTTCAGTCAGCAAAATGTATCTGTGCGGTTAGGATTTTCATTGAATGAAGAGTTTTCTCGATCGGCACAAAATAAAGTACTGTGTTTGCAAGACATTCACTTTGAAATATCGTGTATTACAGGACTCAGGCGTGGTAGTGAGCGAAGCTAGCCAAGGCTCCATAGAGGTGCTCGACAAGTCGACCACTAGCCAATGGAGCGTGTCTGAAGCGGAGCCGTTGGGCGACCGCGTGGCGGAGGCGGGCCCGGAGCCCGAGCCGGCGGAGCCCGACGGCCGCTGGGACGACGGTGACGCTGGGAAACAGCCGGACAGTATGACCCCCGATGAAGCCGAGATTCTGCTCAGCTCCAGGTCTATTTACTGTAATACTGTTCCACTTGCGTACACTGCGACACTTTTATTATGAAATATTTGCTTCCTTTAATTTTATCTTTTTAAATGTGTTAGATTAACACGTTCTTCCACTTAGCTATGGCACTCAGCCTCATCGATCACTCTGGGTATATTTCATCAATTTCATCATTCATAAGCGCGTGTTTGAAAATAAATATGCATACGGTTGCCTAAATTTTGGCTTCATTTATTTGAATGGGCATGACCTTTGTGGTAGCTGATCAACGTCTGTAAAAAAGTGGTGCTCCGCTAGCTCAACATCCCGCGTCTACGCGTCAGCCCGTTATCGGTCTGGCTGCAGTTTGCGCGTCGATACGCTCCACGCGAGTAACGGAATGCACTCAGTAAAACAACGGCCCGAGTTTTCGAACACCGTCCGTCACACTTAATTTAACATTCACATGCACGGCATACGATCAATTATTATGTAACACCTCTTTTTATACCTTTGAATGGCTGAGGAAATATCTTTTTAATAGTTTCTTGTCTACTCTTATATGCTAGCTAAGTGAATCGTTATCATTTTATCTGCTAGTTTTGTTTGTAATTTGCAACTACTACTTTTCTCATACGATCTTATTCCATCACAGTAGAGTTCATTAAATATGTCGGATCTATATGCCCACTTTTCTCTGTACTTGCATGATAGCACTTTTCAGTTTCACTATTTCTTATACGCCTTGCGATGGATCGTGCTAATTTACTCTTTTCATATTTATAAACTTCTGTTAGGACAGAGTTTTTACGTCGCTAGTTTGTCGTCGAGCAGTTCTATTTCGTTTATCTTCGCGTTCACTTCGACCGTAGCGTCTGTTACGCTTGAGTATTATTAAATGTTGTATTTTTATTATTTGCATGCTGCCTGTGCGCACAACGCTTCATTATTGCCTGATCAAATTCGCAGTATTCTGGAGAAAAAACTTAGGTAAGCGTCCTGTATTCGTTTTGTTTTTTTTACATCGTGCTTTCTTCTTTGTTATCGTGACGTCGATTGCTTTTTACGCGATGAAGGAATAGTCTGGTGGATGAGCTACTGTTGATTGAGTGTTGTTGAGGGCCGTGTGTGACCGGTTGCGCGTTGCAGACAAGAGGCGCTGCTGTCGGACGAGCAGGCGCAGGAGATCGTGGCGCTGCTGTCGCCGCACGCGCCCGCGCACGACAACGGCGCTTCGCTCAACGACAGCTACCAGTCCGTGCTCTCCTACGAGAGGTAACCACACACACACACACACACACCTTTTCATTGGAGTGATTGCCATCATTCCCTATTATTCACTCCTTTTAACTTTATTAGAAAATATGACCCTCTAGTTTGGTCAAATTAGCTTTGCCTACGTCTTCCTGGTCCTCTCATCACTTTGATTTTTCCTTCCAGAATGTTGGTAAACTGTCTTGCCATATAAAGTGCCCTATCATTATTCCTCTTCTCTAATGTTTTTTTAATCTTTTCATTTCGTTTGTTTTCTCTTTCGTCCAACTTATCCTTTCCATCCTCCTCCAACACCAATTCTTAAGGTGGGTACGAATTAGAGCAGCTTCGGGTTGAGGCACGCACGGCTCACCTATTTTGCTCAAATTCGTACGCGCTCTCCCACGCATGTTTACGTGCAACAATCCGGCTTGGGAGCAGCTCGCCTCGCGGGGCGAGCATGCCTCAGGCTGAGCCGCTCAGATTCGTACCCAGCTTTAAATATTTCCAACATGTTTCTATCCGCTTGGCTTGAGTCTCCTCACATACACATTTTAAGACTGCACCAAGTTGTACAAATGAATACACAATGCATAGCATATATATGACAAAGTTTAATAATCATCACCTTTGCATTAATCTTTAACATTCCCTGAAAAGAACAGCAAGGACATCATACGTTAAATTTTTCCCGGTTCTGAAATCGCACGCATATGAAGCTGTACATAGTGCGTGTTAAGCCTAAGAATGTTTCCTGTCCGCATTCCAGCATGCAGTCAGTGGACGAAAGCTACGAGTTCGTGTCGCTGGAGACGGACGCGGCGATGGCGGGCGGTGATCGGCGGCAGCCTGAGCCGCCGCCGGCGGAGCCCGAGCCGGCCACCGTGTTCGACCACTACCCGCCGATGTCGCTGCGCGAGCTCGGCGAGGAGAACGGCATACACTACTTTGAGGACGGACATTTCTACACTGAGGTAACTACTCAACATTGAACAATTCTAACTTAATGTCATAACCTCGTGTCGCCCAAGAAAAAAAACGCGAGATCAGCTAAACGCCCAGTGTGCAATGTATAAGCCTAAATATTTTTATGTCCAAATTGCTCATGAGTACAGTGCAATGTAACCTGAGCGTTTAGTTCCTTTTTTTTTAAGTCTGAGCGTTTATGCTAATTGTCACTTTGTACAATGTGATGTACATTCGCACGAGGATAAATGCGAAGGTGCTATTGCTTGTTTTGTTTTCACCGTTCAAAGTTTTAACCGTTCGACATGAAGTTTGTCTGGAGACGAATAAAAGTTTTAAATCTACTTAAAAGTTGCCAATTTGTCTTTGACGAGAAATACAATACGTAGTCGCGTGTCTACCGAAAAATAAAACTAATTTTAACCATCCGGATGGTTGGATTATATTTTCGTCGGGACGGTCCATTTTATCGTTTTTTTTTTTTAAACTAATGTTATTTCATTTAGGGTACCGCTCAAAATTAAACTTTTTATAGGTGGCTGGTCTTCCGCCAATTGAAGAAGATGAAGATGACGATTACTACCCACCGGTATTCGTGAAGTTGAATAGAAAAGTCAACTTCAGGTAAACTTTTTCTAATTTATGTTATATTTATATAGTTAGTTGCAGTGTGCAACTTTATTGATGTTATTAGGTTATCGCACTTTATGCAAACTGAACACCTGGCCACCGAGTGTCGTATTTATAAATAACTCTTGAGTGAGATCCCGTTTCAACACACGCTAATATAAACATAAAAACATACACTGTCATCTCTGACGCATCTTGAAGGGGGTATCTCACTCTGAGATCAGTTTATTAATATGGCCTAAAAAAGTATAAAAGTGAGGGCTTGCTTTTGCTCTTACCTGCAATTCGGTTACGCCTCGTCTCCTAACATCTTCACTCGTGTCAGAAGAGCCTTTCACTATGTGTCAGATGCATAAATATTTAAATTGATACCAGCTAATACCGAGTATTTTGGTATAATGATATTAATGATGTTATGCGCAGCACAAACCCGATGCGCGTGTTTTCAACCCACTCGGTGCGCGAGTACGACCGGCGCAACGAGGACGTGGACCCGGTGGCCGCGTCGGCCGAGTACGAGCTGGAAAAGCGCGTTGAGAAGATGCACGTGTTCCCCGTCGACCTGCTCAAGGGCGCCGACGGCTTGGGACTCTCCATCATAGGTAACTAATAGATAACTAGCATAGAGCCATCCCATCTTAGTCGTCAGGGTGGGCAACTCATTTGCAGTCTTGTGAATGTGAATGTCTATGGGTCACAGTTTCCACATACCAACAGATGGCCTGTTTGCCTTCTCAATGCTATTAAAAAAAAGTTTCATTTCATCACTATTAACTGTAGAGAAAAATAACCCCTCTTGCTATATAAATTCTATAGGCTACGTTTCTCTGCAGCTAACTGCACATAGGCGACCCATCCAAATGAGCCAGTATAGGGGAAGTTCGAAACTATAAGTCAGCTAGCTGTTCTCCGTGCGCGTAGAAATCTTAGATCACTATACCCTCTGAAACCGTCAAATTTTGCGAGATAAGAGATAAAAGTATCTTTATGTCCTTCCCCGGACCTCAAACTATCTCCATATCAATTTTCACCTAAATCGGTTTAGCGGTTTATCCGTGAAAGCGTAACAAACAGACACAGTCAGAGTTACTTTCACATTTATAATATTAAATAAAGGGTTTTTGTTCTTAGACACCTTCTTAGCGTGTCAACGGCATGTAATCTGATCGAAATTCGCCCACGCGAATGGCAAGACTAGTGGCGTTGTAAAGCCCCTGCCGCTTGCAAGTGTCTTGCAAGCGGGTTTAAGTGTGTGTGCGTATGATATGTATATCTTTGTACTCGTCTGTGCAATCCGCGGACTGACTTAGCCGCTAATCGTTGGTTAAGTACGCAATAATAATCTAGCTAAGATAAGTGCGTACTTGTAGAGTGGAATTGTCAACATGATAATTTTTTTATTTAAAAAAATTATGCTTATTGTGGTGGTTGGTGCATATTATAGTTACACCAAACACTATTTGAGGTTTACATTGATTTTAGAAGTTACCAAAAAACCATTCGCTAAGCAGATTTCTCTATAGGAATGGGTGTCGGTGCGGACGCTGGATTAGAAAAATTGGGCATATTCGTTAAAACTATAACGGAAAGCGGGGCTGCTGCGCGCGACGGGCGCATTCAAGTCAACGACCAGATCATCGAGGTCGATGGAAAAAGCTTGGTAAGAACCTTCCACTAATATCTCTAGCCTATATAATTCTATGATTTTTGAGGTTCCGCACCCGTCTGTCTGTCGAGACCTTTTTTCTCAGAAACGTGGAAATATCAAGTTGAAATTAACATCGAATACTGCGCAAGCCTGACTGGCTGGCTGCATAAGACAAGTCTGCGGTCCCTTGAAACTGTTTAAAAACCTAGCTTCTAAGTCAACGCAATCCAAAGATACGGCCATTTGAGCCTTTTCTAACACATCGCATGGGAATCAAAACCTATAAGGGAAAGAAGGAATGTCTTACAGCAAGTAAAGGAAGAAAAAGCGAGAACCGTTAATTGGTTGTTCCATCACAAAATATAATATTTTTTGCGATTACAAATTTATTTGCAGTTGGTAAACTAATCGCTACCTATGTCGATGTATGGAAACATCATTTTTTCAACGGCAAATTCAAAGTTTTGTCGCTTAATTTAGTTTTACACGCGAGTCCTACTCGCACTTCAGTGGCTTTTTCTATATACCATTAATATTATGTAACTCATATAGGTGGGAGTGACGCAAGCCTACGCCGCGTCCGTCCTTCGGAATACTTCTGGTCCAGTGAAGTTTCTCATCGGCCGCGAGAAGGATCCCGATAACAGCGAAGTCGCTCATCTCATCAGGCAGTCGTTGGCAGCTGACAAAGAGCGGGAAGACAGGCAAGGGGCGATCTCATTGTTAGTTTCGTATCTGTGAGAATTGAGGTTACAAAAACGATTGTAGCATTCGTACGAGGGTACATATCCAACGGCATGTGATGAGTCAGACTGTTCGAGTTTAGTATCCCGACTGGTGTGTTTGTTCGTTCCCTCTGTGCCGACAAATGCTTTTCGGGAACGTAAATACCCTCTGCTGACGGTCCCGACTCACGGACCGTGTCCCGCCGCAAGTCACTGCTCTGCAACTGCTTAATGCATTTCTAGATGCGACTTCTGATACTGAAGTGCTTGCACCCAGATACTTGCTTGTACGCGTTACGAATGTTTGAGTTATTGTGTGATGGATGATGAATGAGGAATTGTTTACTGTTTGTGCTTTATTTTGCAAAATTCACAGTGCTTTAGTTTTACTGTTATACTGTGTAATTTCTTTAAGAATAAATAAATAAATGAGCCCCTATTAAGGGCAACCATTAGGTTGAGAGGATAAGACTTAAGGGCCTTTTTGTTGAAGACCAGAATATAAAAAAAAACATAAATAACACCAATAGACTAGGTGGCTGTATTAAAGAACACCGCTCCATTTACTCTCCAAACTACCCTATTTATAATTTAAAGTCGGTTCATTGTTTTTACAAGCTTTTATTTAACTTGCACTGTTCGTATGTAAGTGTGCAAGTTGTTCGTCAAAATTTGCAACTTACATTTGACCCACTTCCCGGTTTCCAATTGAGCTGAGATTTTGTATGCATATGTATGTTGCGTGACAATACAATATTATGATAATATGGGGCTGATCTGATGCTGGAGTCAGAAGGTGGTGACAGGATCTCCGCTATACTTACCGTAGACCCATCGAGTTTGGACTCATTAAGTTGGTATCGATTAGCAAAAAAAAGTACAGTCGGCAGCAAAAGATTGTCTAAAAAAAATATTTTTTGTTGGAAAAATATTAAATTTATTTAAACATTTAATTATTATTTTCCGAATGTATGTTGTGTTGGTCTACTTGAACCTTGAAGTGAAAGGCATTGTGTGGTGTTGGTCCAGGGCCGTCCGCGACCGCCAGCGGCGGCAGCAGACCGAGGGCGCGGAGTCCCCGCCGCAGCCCGCGGAGCCGGCCGCGCCCGCCTCGCGCCTGCCCGAGGTCGCCGAGCTGCGCGCGCTGCTGCACGAGGTAGCCGCCGTGGACACTTTACTGAACCACATTCAATAATGGCTGATTTCAACTCTGATCGAAAAAATCTGAATGTTATCCCTCTTACTTATAAACGTGGAATAACCGTGGGGTAGCTTATGACATGCTTTGTCTGTAATTGTGACATTTGCATCTGACAGAAAGTGACAAAGCATGGCATAAGCTACCTCAAGGTTATTCCACGTTTATAAGTAAGTTTTTGTCTCTGTGGCATCGTAGCTCTCAAACGGATAGACCGGTTCGGACGCGGTTTAAAACGGGATAGTTTTTATGAAAATCGCCATTACATTCAGGGTATTATCTATTTGATAGATTAGGCTTAATTGACACCTGGGGCCCTAGCCAAGATGCGTTCGCTAACTAGCGATTCGATTCGTTTTGTTTTTAAACCAATCGCGTCACTGGTAAATCGCGTCATTCGAAAAGTCACGTGATCTACCAGTGATGCGATTGGTTTAAAACCAAACGAATCGAATCGCTAGTTAGCGAATTCATCTTGGCTAGGGGCTCTGAACGAGACAATTCCTAGCGCGCGGTCTCCTTCGTTCGTTATTGGTTATTGTGCGAAAATCTAGTCGATATTCTAGCCAAAAAATTAACTGCGTCCCACTCAAACACGACATGGCTAGAACTTACTAGGCCAATTGTAATAGTCCACGATTTATTAATTCATAACAAACACCACCCATGTGTTCAGAACTGATAGCAAAATGACATGGGAACTTTCAAATTGTTCGCAAACGCATTGATATAACGGAGTGTTCGCACTAAGCTTAGCAATAGCCTGTCTTAGTCTTCTAGTAGTCTCGTCTACGAATTCTGTACGCTACTGAGCCGCGCTATCAAAAATCGTCACGAGACGCATGTGTCATTAAGTTAGGCGCAGGAATTGATGGTGTGCTTTTACAGTCAATCAATTTGATTCTTAGTCCTTTGGACTATGTCAACGTGACGTTGTAAACCAAATCATAAGAAGTCTTACATTTTGGTTGACATCGTCAGTTTAACTTAGTCCATAGTGGCCTAGGAATTAAATTAGCTGACTGTACATGATTTGACTAATAAATATAATGTTACAACATAGATTCCGTGTGATTGCGTAATGATAAGTGTTGATGTTCCAGGTGGTGGGCATGGAGGCGGGCGGGGCGTCGGGCGCGGAGGTCGCAGCGCGCGTGCGCGAGTGGGGCGCCGCGCGCGCGCCCGACGACGCGCTGACCCGCGCGCTCGCCGCCGCCGCCGACACCGCCGCGCGCGCGCAGCGGAAACACGATAAGGTACACGATCCAGGTGGCGGGCATGGAGGCGCGCGCGGAGGTCGCAGCGCGCGTGCGCGAGTGGGGCGCCTCCGCCGCTAACACCGCCGCGCGCAAATTTTTATTAATTAATTAAAAATATTCACTTTCCCGGAACGTGTAGCTCACAAACGGTTATGAATTTGAAAAAGTGTATTGAATAAAACTTGTAGACAATTTTATAAGGTTTCACCTGTTCTATGGTTTCTTTTCTCTACGTCGCACCACTCTCGAGATATATGTAAAAAACCTATAAATGGTACCATTTTTGCCACCCCTTCCCCCGGCTCACCTCCTAGAAGTGGGGGCTTTTAATATGTTCACTCCCTAAGAATCCTGAACAATTTTTTGAAGGAATTTCTTACGTTTCTGCTCACGCACTCTATACCCCCTTTTAAGCCATTTGTTGACTGGACTACATCGCGAAAATCACGACCATGGGTTGTGGCTAAAACAGTGCTCGTAATAATGCTAATTCGTTGTGCCAATAACATCGTTTGGACCAATATAATAGACAGGCTCTAACTTCAATTTGGCAGGCACGGCGCGCGCTGCGCGAATGGCGGCGCACGCGGTCGATGGTGCGCGCGCGCGAGGAGTGGTGGAGCACGAACGCGCGCGACGCGCACCGCGAGTACTCGGGCGCGCTCAACGTGCTGCGCGAGCGCGTCGCGCGCCTCGAAGTGCTGCTACTGGTGAGTGGAGACTACTGGATCAATAAAACTTTTTCAATTGGTTTTATAAGGTTTTACAAGTTGTATTTTCTTACCAGTCGCTCAGTGCGTCTCTATCGAGAGCGACAACATGTGCTAGTCCTTCAGATAGTCATGTTGTGGGACGCTAGGAAAAGAAGCAAGCCTAATCATTGGCGAAGTTTTTTAATTCGTGACGTCAGGCAGTTTTCCAGACCATAATCATAATATTTTAAAAATTTTGGTCGAACCTACGCAAAAATAGTTCACGAATATTTTGTAAGAAGATACAACAACAAGCAACAACTAGCAACTTTTAGTCAAACAAATTATTCGTTACTTGTAGGAGACTCAAAAGAAGGCGGGTCTGCCAGTGATGTTGCCGCACGAGCCGTCGGCGCGCCGCGAGACGCCGCCGCTGCCGCGCCGTCCCGACCCCGACCCGCTGCTCATCAACGGTCAGTCCACGATTATTATAGTAGCTTATACTAGCGCTGTTCTAAGAGGCCCGATTTACCGTACAAAATGAGTTTTAGGTTATATTTTGTACTGCGTTTACAGCTGTCAAATCGTGCCTCTTAGAACAGTGCGACTATAGCTTAGCTGAAAAGTAAAACGATCTTTTGTGTTTAATCAATGCCAGTTCTATTTATCGGTCGCTGTGAACCAGGTCAACAAAAATGTATAAACTTTCTACCGAGATCAAAAGAATTAAATCAGTGATCCTTACGGTAGCAGATTATTTATTTGGTTGACTTTACGTATGCTATAAGGATCACAAAGGTCATAAGGGCAAGGTCTAGAGTGTGCCCCAGGAAACGAGGCGACTGAAAGTACGCGACTCGCAGTTAAGCAATCTTCTCTTCCCCGCTTCACCATTCGCCCCCGCTAACATCTATGACCGCGTCCCCGCCGGCTCACACCCCGCGGGACGGTCGCGCATGAACTTGTCGTTCTGTAAATAGTTTGCTTTACGTGGCCCAATTTTATATTGAGTGATCACTTAAAGTCTACCTAGAGAGCAAACGTCAAAAAGGACTTAATAAAATTAAATTTCTACGACAAGGTTCCATTAATGAGATTTTTCCCCTATATGCATTAACCGCTTGTATGTCTTCCATATCTTCTTGTGGATGTCGTAAGAGGCGACCAAGGGAATAAGGGCTTGTAGTACTGTTAGGCGATGGTCCTGCATCCTGTCACTTATACACTACTAAACTGCTTGGCCTGGTTGTGCAAAATGTGGGTACAGAATTATAAACAAGTCTTTTTAGAGTTGTTGGCATTTCTGTAGTTCTGCCTACCCCACTCTGGGAATGAAGACGTGAATGTATGTGTGTATGTCAGAGGTGTAAAAAAAAAACAAATTCTAGTCTCTTCGGATTATAATAAAGTCCCAAAAAATAAGTAAAAAAAAAAACTAACCAAATTTTGAGCACATATCTGTGTCAAGACAGACGAGGGGTTAAGTTTTGGGAGTTTAATTTAGTATTTAATCAATGTTTAGATCCATGGAGCTCGGACAGCGACTTATCCGACCTGTCGCCCATCGAAGACGAGTACGCCAAGGTGGACAAGTCGGCGCGTCGCGAGCGCGCGGCGGCCGAGGCGCCCGACCTCGGTGACGTCACGCAGCCCGAGCTCGAGCCGGACTCCGTCAAAAGCGCCGCCGCGAGCCCGCCGGCGCCGGCGCCCGCCCCGCCCGTGCCGGAGCCCATGTGAGTCTAGCGGATAATTTAGCCCTTTAATTCGCAAAATAATAAAAGTCGTGAATTCAAACCTTTGATTTTGATGAGAGTACAAAAACAAGTTATAAAAAAATAAGAAAAGGGATCGTAAAATATGTTGAGCGGGCTCAACATTGCGAAATGAAGGGATAAAGTATGCCAGTTTGGGCAAGACAGTGTGAGGCGACCGAAGCGATGACGTCGGTCACGTCACAGAATCTGAATTGTAAACCCAGAATAATGGTAAGCCACTACGTCACCACGAAAAGTGCTTAGTATAAGTTGTACCGGGAAATGTCTGGTCACTAATACCTTTTCTACTTAACCAACGGTTACTTTTCACTTGTCACTATGCAGATTAGTACTAATTTTTGTCATTAGTACTAAGCCCGTGTAACTGTAAACCCAGTAATAGCGTTATTGCGCGTTTATGATCGAAAACCGCTTAGACCAGATGCAGTTTTACACGCGCATACTATTATAATATCTGTAGCTACTTGTTTTCGTGTAGAACGGGTCGCCGGCCAACTTGGGCAAACGATGAGACAGTTGAAGCGTTGATTACGCAACTGTCGTCTCTACGGCTCAATCGAGTGTGGGTTGTTGATGGGCACAGTGTCTTACAGTGCATACACTAGTCTCGTACTGGGTTTAGGTCAAAGTAGATACTCTTTTTATTAACGACATATTTTTAGTTGTAATTTCAACCCTAGTACCTTGATGTAGGGTTTAAACCTAATTGGATGTACGATAAATGTTACTTGGTCTGAAACAACTCCCAATAGTATTATATTTTTACAAATAAAAACATTTATATGGGTGCGGCTTGAAAAAGGGTGCAGATTGGTAACGTATACGTGACTGTGCTCACTAACAATGGCGTCCTATTGGTCTATTTCTACTAGTTTTATTAAATTAGAGCTATATAAATAATTAAATAAATATCAGGGGACAATTTTACACAAATTGACATAGTTCCAAACTGCACTAAGCCCTTTTTGATCACAATGCCTACGCCGCAAAACTACTTTGAAGGATTACTTCTAAACAGCTATAAGACTACGAAGCAAAATAACTAACATTTAAAACGCCTACAAAGCAAAATGTCTCAAATCAATATCTCTAAAGCGGTTTGCCTAATTTGCAAGACGTCTGCATGCTTTCTTGTCTAGGCAGCATAACGTCTCAAAAATTAAAATGACTTTAAAGGATAATACATAACATGCCATACGACTAAGAATCATAATTTATCGCTATCAAAAACGGCTATAAATCAAATTGCCTCAAATTAATAATATCCAACTAATATAAAAAATGCAAAATGGCAGTTCAGGTGCAGTTACGAGGCAATTAAAGAAACTGAAATGCCATTTTGCAGCTGAGTTACAGTTCGAATTCTGTCCTTCTGTACCGGCCCTAGATGACCTGTTTTACAAAACACCAATTTCATAGGTAATGACATAATACTAAACAATTCGTGACGGACCATTAACCAGGGATCGTTACCGGTATTCTGAGTACCGGTTTAAAATGAGGTATAACCGGTTATAATGGCATTTCACTATTTTTACCGCTAAAGCTCTGATTAGCGGTATAATCAATACCGGTATTCGAGTACATGATCGGTTTAGGCAACTGACAACAATACCTCTATTTGATACTTTACCCATAAAAAGCATTACCGGTAATACCTGTCAGTGTCAATATACTTGTTTATTTGTTTTCGTAAAAGTTTTTAAATCTATTATGTAAATCAAAATACACACAATCAATTTACTTATCCAGGTTCTAGTAGACACTAGTTAACCAGCCATGCACAATAATGTCATCGCGTGACGTACCTTGTTACACTTGGTATGCTTTAGTAATAATGTCAAATTGACGTCTTTTTTATCAGGTGCATTGAATAGCGGTATTGAATACCGGTATTTAATATTGTAAATAGTGTATACATAGCGATAAAAACAAAAGCGGAATGACAACAATACCTCTAATTCGAATATAGGTATTATTTTTTTAGCGGTAATAATTTGACAATTTAAATACAGGTATTCAATAAAACCGGTTTTGCAATCCCTGCCATTAACTATGCTTGTATTTATACCTCGATTTTGTTTGATTTCTTGTAATTTGGAGCATTTTGGTTTTCAGGTCATAAAACTACTGAGTAGTTTTCCATTTGAAGTATTTTGCATCCCTAGGCATCATCATATCCAGGCATTTTACAACAGAGATGTTTTGCATTCGAGTCTTATTAAGTTCATAGTCATTCTAATGTTTAGAATTTTTACTACAAAGTCCTTTTACATTTGAGGTAAAGTAATGATAAGTTGTTTTAAATTGAGGCATTTTGCTTTGTAGGCGTTTTAAATGTTAGTTATTTTGCTTCGTAGTTTTATAGCTGTTTAGGAGTAATCCTTCAAAGTAGTTTTGCGGCGTAGGCATTGTGATCAAAAAGGCACTAAATTTGTACTATGGGTACTAGACAATGATAAGCGTTAGAGAAATATATATTTAAATACATCGAAAACGTCCAAGACTCGAAGAAATATTCGCGCTCATCAGTCATCACACAAATATCTGCCCTTACCAGGACCGCTAGCCTCGAAGGCAGGGTCACTATCAACTAGGCTAACATGCCGTCGTATGGTACTTTCAATAGAACCAATGTGAATAGACCGTGCTGTGTGGTCGTTCTGTTGTATATACGTCGTGGTCGTAATGCGCGTATGTTTGGCTCCGGTCGTAGGTCCCCCGTGCAGGCTGCGGCGCCTGCTGTGGCTGCGGCGCCGGCGGCGGAGGGCGGCGCGTCGCGCGAGCTGGACGCGGCGGTCCCGCGCGGCGGCCCGCTGCTGGACACGTCGGCGCACCGCGCGCGCACCGACCTGGCGCGCCACCGGCACCACGCGCCGCACTCGCCGCACTCCCTCAGCAACGCCAGCTCCGTCAGTCTCATATTCACACTTCTATTATCACCTAACAGACGGGGGATTCGCGGGGGCAAAATGTACAACGTGTAGTAATTAATTAAATGTTGACTAAGTTTATCGACGTCGATACAAAGCAATTTTTAATCATCATTATCGTAACAAATGGCGAAATTTGAATACTTTTTAATTATGTGCATGCCTCTTTTATTTATACTTATCGCAACTATAAACAAACGGTATCTGACATTGACTCTGGGCCTCTATTCTGCGTTATAACAATATCGCATTTGACCTGTTTTAGAATCGTTTATGTCACAGTGTCATTATTATAAATGACATAAGTGTTATCAAAACGTTCACAATACGGAAACACGTCAAATACGATATCGTTATTACCGTATAGAATCCCAGCCCTGGTCTCTAGTCACTTCTGACAACCATTGATATTACATTAAATAACAATTCATTCAGTAGAACAATACTCATTAGCATTCCGACGAATTGAGAACCTTCTCGTTTTTAAGTCTGTTAATAATGCCTTCCTTAGAAGTAAAGGTACGAAATACTTTTGCAAGTAATAATATGTCACAAAAATGTTGTCGATAAACTTACTCGATATTTAATGCTATGGTTAAAAGGCAAAACGCTTCAAGCGACAAAATGTGTGACATTGAGTTATATACATATTTCGAATCGGCAGATTTTTCTAATTCATTGTAATCGCTTTATTGCTAATTTAAAAAAAAGTCTCTTGAAGCGTTATTCCTTTCAACCGTCGAATGAATCGCTAACACTGATACAGTTTTGCCCCCGTCAATACCGTGTTTGATTATCAGTCTACGTCTACATCACAGTATAGTGGGATTATTACGACATAACTCTGCAGTTCATTTTACGACAAGCTTAAATGACAGAGTTATTTAGCTATGTCCTTTTCTCACAGCGTACGCTAAACTCCATAGCTATGCCATAATAACCCCCCAGAATAAAAGATGTAGGTGGACAGTGGAAGAATTCAAAATTATCTTGGCACGATTCTATTGTCAAAGACAGTACATACCATAATGTTATTTTTTTGTTAATTGTGTCAATTTTTTCATGTTTTTTCTAATGAAAACAGGACTACTCTAAGTTCCTATTTCCTTTTATTGGTCTAGCGGTCAATAGGCCTTTCTGTCTCTATAAACCTACGTACACCTCTCAAAGGGAACCTTCGGTTTTTACGCGCTCTCATACACTCTAATGCTAGTTGAAACGACATTATCCAAATCCTAAAAACTTTTTTGAGGTATTGCCCCATACTAAAAATTAATAGCTTAGTTATTCCACCTAAAACTGTATCTAACTGTATTTGTCTCTGAGGTCATGTTGGAAAAAGAAAAACTCGCTATAGCATTCATAATTAGTAAGGATATAAAAACATGTGTTAATTTTAAATTACGTTCGCGAACAAAAAAAAACAGCTAAACGAGTTTGGACAAAATCCTTTGAATCGTGTTTAATATTTAAACCAATATTGCCAGTTTGCGACCAGTAAACTGCGCTGACACGGGTCTTACACCCGTATTTATAGACAAGAAGAGTAATTACTTAAGCAAAAGTAATGACTTAAGGAACGATTTTTGTACGACTCTTGGCATTACTATTACTCAAGTAATTACTTTTCTTGTCTATAAATACGGGTGTAAGGTACTTGTTTCATAATATGTTTAAAAATGTTTATAACATTCACCTCTCTTGTGTATAATAGTGGATGATTAATTATAAAAGTTGTTAACAGTACGATGGACTAGACGACTCGTACAACGATTCCGCGGACGAGTCTCTCAGCGAATCAACTTCAGGCGCGCCCACGCACGCTGGGGCACCTGCGGTAAGTAAACCTTTTTTTCGCAGTAAAATAAACTCTATGATCGATTTTTTGTTAAACCATGTTGTATCTATTCTTAGCAGCGAGAGAGACAGAGTTGCGGTAGTTCTGTGGGCAGCGCGACGGACGACGCGGTGTACTCTAGAGATATGAGACATCATCAACTTACAGGTATGACAAGATGCAGAAATAGTGGTAAACCTAAACAGGGTATGGAGCTTTAGTACTAATTTCACCATACGATGTTAAATTTAATCAATGTTAATCGACTGTTAGTTCATACATTTTAACAACTGTTACTGGTGAAATTGGTACTTAGTCTTGTGTTTGTTGATCGTTAAATGAATAATTTGTGTATTGGTGGTGGTATTGTTGCCAAATTAAGTTTTATCTGCAACATATTTTTCTAGAACTCATGTAACGGGTGATTACCAGCTTTGTCAAGATCACTGTTATCGAATGTAATCCTTATAGTCATCAGAATACATTAACAACGGCATAAAAAAATAAAAATACGTCGAACGGTTGTATTTTGTTTCAAAGAACTGTGCTCGTCTTTTTTATCAGACGAAGCAAACTGACAGTTCAGGTCGTTATTATTATGATAAAAACATACAAATACTATAAGCTAAACTCCTTGCAATGACCCAGGTCAAATAACTATCTGTTAATTTCGTCTGATAAAAATAAAACCTTAACGGTCCCTGTGTTTGTGATTAACGCAATATTCACCCTACCATAGCATTGCCCGTCCACATTATGTCACCACACCATTACCAATTGCAACTTCCCAAAAATTCACAACCACCCAACACTCGAGGTTAAGCGTTTCAGCGGCGTGGTAGTCAAAGTTTACTACACATGTTTTAATATTGACATCATATGAAGCCTTATAAAAACAAACAAGGAATTCGATAATTATTCGAAAGAACCTGTGACCGCCAGAAATGCGTTTATATGCGTGAATTGACGACACTTATTCCCTAACAAGAAGCTTGCCTAAACTCATAAGAAAAACCTCGAGTAGTTAACATTGGTCTTCCTAAATAAATATACAAGGAATATTAAATATAAAATCGCAAAGGAACGTTGAGTGGGTATAGTTAGTTATGTACCGTACGTAGTACTGTGACGTGGGTAACGCTGGGCGTGGTAGGTCCGGCGGCGTCGCTGGCGGAGCAGCTGAAGCAGGTGCTGGCGGAGCGCGAGCGGCGCCTCGGCGCGCCGCCGCCGCCCGACCCCGTCGCGCTCACGCACCACCTCGTCGACGAGATCCGCCAGGCCGTCAGCGAGGCCCGAGGTTCGTAGCGCCAATCCAGAACGTACACGACGCTCTTCTGACACTCTTAGATTAGTTGTCTCGTCTAGTTCAGTAGTTCCCGAAGTTGGCCCAACCCTTTGGACTGTTGGCCGGACGACGTGGCAGTTTCGAGGCCAGCCACTTGGTCCGACATATGTATACAAGATGTCCCAGAACTAGACGTATGTACATATTAAAAGATTAGAAAGCCCAGGGCCTCTATTCAGGTGCGTTAAAACGATATCGTGTTTGACACGTTTAAGAATCGTTTATGTCACAGTCGCCATTATTGTAAATGACATAAGAGTTATCAAAACGTTGACAATACGGAAACAGGTCAAAAACGATATCGTTTTAACGCACCTGAATACAGGCCCTGTCCAGAATACTGTTTTAACTTTCCATTATGTTGACCGCAAGGTTTACCTTTGCCTCCCTTGGCTAAAATATTTTGTGATTACAACTTTTAATATTTAATCCTTAATAACGTGGCAACACTGGAAAAATGGCTCTAGACTCTAGACCAAGATGGCATCTTGTCTCAAAAGTTGGCGCTGTTAGTCAAAACTTCTATGCGTCCTTACTAGTATTTTGGTAAAATCTCGCACCCATCCCAAAATGCTCAGTTTGAATTAGACGGTTCTGGTCTATGTATTTGATGCAATTTAAGCATTGAGAACTCCAAAAGTAATCAACATTATTGAAAAATTAACACTATAGGTATTCTGGATCGGTATATGTAGAAGGGGCTTTCATGTCCCTTCATATTTACGTCAATTTCTGGGACTTTGTATTTGTATGTAAAGACCGGTCTAACTGATTCTTTGCTTCTTACGAGTGCGAGGCTTTTTATTTTTCTATTTAAGGGAGTTTTAGGGCCATACCGCACTTGCGTTTTACACTAGTATTGCTAACGAAGCAATCTGGCAACTTGCAATCGTGTGAACGTGTTCGCTATCATCAAAATTTGGTGAGAACGCGGTTCATCGCGGCGGGTACACTGCGTTTATGTTGATCGAAAAGGTCGCTAGAAATATGTTTGCAAAATGACAATGCGGGGGTGGCCCGCATTCAGCAGTTGATTCTTGAAATTTTAGATCTGGAAAGATGAAATGTCTCGAAAAGTTAATCTTTTTTATTTCGGGGACACTTTATTTTCCGGTTCTTGGTGCCTTCTTAGTGGGACGCACGATATGGGACTGGGACTGTTCTTAGTGTCTAGCTTATTCTTGTCTATATTTTTTGTTTTCAAGCATAGTTTGTGTATTTGCTAAAACAAATTGAGCTTGTAGTATTAACATTAATGCAGGGTCCAGAATTCTGGTCAAAACTATGATTAGAGTCTCGCTTGCTAAATAACTGATTTCATACTCTACGTTTTAATCCAGCTCTAGACCTAGTAAAATGATAAGAAGCATTTATCGATACAGATTAACTAAATGTATAAACTGGTTTAGTGATGGTTGTAGTTCCTTTGGATTGAGTAAATAGGTACGTGCGGTACAACAAGTCTTATAAAGACCATCGGGTTCAGGTGACACTCGAGTCCCCAGGGCATAAGTGCGAGCGAAAACCACCCAAAGGACCTTTTTGAGTCTTTTTGTATTGTAAAAATCACACATTCTAGCAAATTATGTTAGATAGCGCGACTTAAAGTGTAACTTGTTTAAACACTTTTGAATGGTAGATAAAATTTGTAAATGTTTTATCAACTACCATAACTAATATACACGCTGTCTGCGACTAAATGCACCCGTAGAAACATTAATTTATCCGAAGGAACCCTTGCATTTTTTCAACACCAATATCATACAATTTATTTTTAAACCAAGGTATGAAACTTTAAACTGCATCTATCCCTCCGCATTTGCTCAACATGCTATTGTCAGTTTGTCACTCGAGTCATACCTGCCTTATTCTTTGATGTCTTGTGTAAAACCAGTGTGTTTGACCTGTCTGGTGATGGTATCCTTTTCTTTATTTCTAAATTTTAATTCAGCGAAAGTTAACTGTTTACGGAAATCAAAATTATGTATTTATTAGTAAAGGATTTACAGATTTACCACCGTTAACTTTCGCGGAATGCATCTTGCCTAGCCCTACTATACTGAACCTTCTTAGCATTAACAAGGAAATGGAAATAATTATTAACCTTGGTCGCCAATAAGACACTGTCAGAGAGTTACAAATATAATGCTATACCCGTGAAATCACACATCTTCTAGTTGTTGAACTAGCTAGATAGCTGTTCTAGACAGAGTTAGGTCAAAAACATAATTATGCTTTAAGTCTAGTATCAAGTATCATTAAATAGTCTAAAACTTTGAGGTAGAGTAGTGATCTAAATTTCCAGTAAGTATTTATATCTAGAGAAAGGGTCACTATCCAACTCATTTTGTTGTATCCTGATAATTGATCACGCCTCTATCTTAAAGTTTATGGGACTATTTAATGATATTTCGTACTAATAGTATTAGATGCTGACTAACCCTTAACCAGGCAACAAGACACGCATGTCACGTTATTATTTAAACAAAATTATATTTTTACCGTTGTATTATTCCCAGTTTATTTTCATAATTGGTGGCGGACCAACATCATGTCATGGTAGCCAAGTGGAAACTATTATTAACATTTCAACATAGCTGAAATTTTGTATTAAAATGTTACCAAAATCGGGGTTTTTACATAAAAAATGGATTGATGCAAAGTAGTAGCCTGGTTAAGGGTCCAAACTTGTGCCGGCCCAGCCTAAGTATCGATGACTGTGCGTGGTTGTAGTGAAGAAAGCTCCGACTTGCGTAGTCGGCGGCGAGGTGCCGTGGCAGCCGCTGTCCACCGCCGTGTCCGAGACCAGCCTGTCGCCGCCCGCGCCGCTCTCGCCGCACCCCGTCACGCACTGGACCAAGCAGCAGGTAACTATAACTACGTCCCGACCGCATGAACCTTGAAGGTGGGCTGCTATCATATATCGTATTAGCCGAATCACTGTGTAATTCACCCATTCATGGCGTGTTCAGGGAGAGGGGTTCTTCTCGAGAACCTGTGGTTGCTTTTTAGCAGTATAAGAAGAAAAGGTCATGGCTCAATGTTTCATATCTCAAATATTTTACCTACTACCTACCACCTACCTACAAGCGAGGGATCCCTAGCCATTAGTTGGGATTTGAAATTGAGTGTTGTAATAATAGAATAATTGTTTATGGGCAGGTGTGGCAATGGGTGTCGGGGCTGGGCGAGGGCCTGGAGCGGCACGCGGGCGCGTTCGCGGCGCGCGGCGTGGACGGCGCGCTGCTGCTGGCGCTGAGCTCGGCCGACCTGAAGCTGCTGGGGCTGGGCGGCGACGAGCGCCGCCGCATGAAGCGCCGCCTCAAGCAGCTGCGCGCCGTGCACGAGAAACACCTCAAGGCCCTCAAGAAGGCCGAGAAAAAAGCCAAGAAGAAGTAAACCCGCCGCTAAACCCAGCCGTCGACCACTTTCTACTTTCCTTTATCGATTTCCTCTTCAATCCTCAGCAACTCTGTAACTCTGCTCTTTTGTTCCTGTTCTCAAAAACCGTAGACGCAATTTTAATTAATTACGTTCTAAGATTGATATGTCGACGCGCGTGGCGCGGAAGCGGAAAGCTGTGTTGGATAGCGTAGCGAGTGCCATCTGACTTGTAGCTTAGGGTTTAGTGACGGTAGGGTAGTCGAACGAAAAATTACTAATAATCGAAAATTAGATGTAAGTGAATATGGAATGGGAAAAGTAGGACGCATTTATCTAGACTGTCTAATGTAATTTATGTATTCTCTGTACCTATTTTATCCGAAGTTTTTACTGATTGCAGACGGCATAAAATATAAAACAATCTCTACTGCGGTATATCTGATGCCGCCCGTACGCCTTAAATTTATTTGTTGTTCCTACGTATTGTATTATTTGTGTCAGTTTTTCTTCAAGTTTGATATGAAGTAATGGACTGCTGGAAAATAACTGGCTCAATCTAGTCATAAGATCAATCGTAAGCTGCTCGAAAGTTTTTTTTTTAAGATATTTGCAATAAATAATTTAAACAATGTATGTTTCAATATGTATCTGCTATGAAATGTCGACAATCAATATGCATTGCAATAACTAAGTTGTGTATTCAATGTTCAAGGCAGTGTTTTTCTTTGTTTTTACTGTGACAGAAACCACTTCATTTCAGCATTTATGTGAAAATATTATACTATTGCACAAAATGTACTTAGTTAATGTATGGTGACTGGTCATTAGAACGATGTTGCTATTGTGTTAGTGAGATATTCAAATTTCATAGCGTAATATGACATCAATCGAGCATGTGATCTCATCTCATTCAAGTTTTCAATAACCACACTACAGGCGTATCAATTTTTCAACCATTTTTGCCATTAAATAGAATACTTATTTATCTTATGACAAAACGTAAGAAATTTTGATTTAATACATTCCAATAAATTTCTCTCTTAATAATTCTGTGCGAGTTTCTATAATAAGTCTGGCTTTATAGTTTTTCTTAGGCGACATAAACCAATCGCTGGGACTATCCGCTCGTAAGAAGCACTGTTAATTAGCTTTAGTCTAGCTTTAATGACCTTAACGAGCTTGTACAAAGTGGAGAACTGCCAGGAGTGAGGCAGGTGTCCCAGCGCCGTGTGTATTCGCTTCAGTGTGTATGTTGGGTTCCGTAGCCACTGTGTGTACCGGGTAATATGGGCGCGCAGGCGCTTCGTTCACTCTGTATGACTGAATGTACATTATGCTGTGCATTTGGAATATTTATTTTAATTAAGAAATAACGAATAATGTAAGTAGGATGTCCATTAACAATTGCCAAAATTGATCAGTACTGTTTAATATTGTTGATTTTTATTAATTTAAATTTTTCTTAAATTATTTAATATTTATTTTTGGGACCAAATTAATTTATTGTGTCTTACAGTTTATTATTTATGTATTCGGGTGCGCGGTTGGGAGAGATTTTTTTATTTATAATTAAATAAACAAACCAAAGTCTACATGATATTGTTTTTTACTATAAATTATGATCAATGTGAACATCATGTATATTTCCTAAAATGATGCAATGGTGAAAATATAGTCTACAGTGGTTATCTGACTTTTCTTACCATGACTGCATATTACTTAAGTTAAACAAAAACATAATAAAATACAACAGAATTTGGTTTATTCAATTGATTTCTTTTTCCTATTTTTGTTCCTTTTCTTTTTCTTGAATTTCTTCTTTGGTGGAGGATTCTCTGCTTTTTCATCTTCATCATTGCCATAACTTACGGTAACAAAAGCTCTGGGTTTCCTCTTAGGAAGTGCAGGCAAGTCTTGCTGCGCCTCTTCTTCCTCATCATTAGAATCAACCTTTTGTTCCACCTGTTCTTCTTTATCATGCTCCACTTCAGAGTTGTTTTCCTCATCAGATTTCTCTTCCTTCTTTATAACTTGATTCTGTCTGTTAAGTGTCACACATGTGGCTCTACAAGCAGCATTATGGGAGCTCAGTTCACTTAATTTAAAATCATTCAAAGACCAAATTTTGATTTCTCCTGAACTGGATGATGAATAAAGTAAATTATTATTATAATGCAGACACTTCACTCTCTGCTTATGAGCTTGGTATGTTTGAGCTTTGGGATCAGATACAGTTATAGAGATTATGTTACCATTCTCAAGTCCTACGAACATCTGATCATCTGAAACCCACTGTACTGATGTTGGTTTTGAAGTGCATTTTATCTGTTTTTCAATACCAGCTTTGCTTATAGTCCATACATCAACATTTTGTTGATAAATAAGTGAAAATCTGTCACCTGTGGGGGAAAATTTAATTTCTGTGGGCATAGTTACACCCTTACTAGATAAGTTTATTGTAAAAGCAGGCCTCCCTTTGACCAAATTCCAAGTCCTTAGCGTTTTGTCACCTCCAATGCTCAAAGCTAATTTGTCAGAAGGATGAACGGCAATATCAGTGACTGGAAAACCTAAAAAAGTATTGTCAAGCAAATTACATGAATTATTGATTATTTAACCCCTAGCCATATTTTATCAGCTACAGTAAACAGAAAGTTCATGAGTACCAATGAAATTATAAATTTAAACTGCAAATTCAAAAAATATTGGATTTGATTTTGCTTCTTTCTTTTCAACTAAATTTAAATTTAGTTTCTTGACAATTTACTCCATTCATGAACTTGTAAACTAAACAATAATTTATCTTGTTACAATAGGAAGTTATAAATACCTTGATGGGCTTTTTTCCAAATTTTCTCTATCTGCCAATTGCCAGTTCTTGTAACTATGATAGACCCGTCATCACTGCCAGTCAATAGATGGGTTCCACTGTTCGTAAACGCAACGGTATTAACTGAACCGTCGTGGTTCATGAGAACAGTGTGTTCTTTCCGGGCCTTCATATCTATCACCACTACTTTATCATCTGTTCCACCTGACGCCAAAAACTTTCCAGCAACGGAGACGCATCGTACTGAAGCAGTATGTGAATGTGTAGCAAAGGTCTGTTTAACTTTGTTTTCCTGGAAATTAAAGAATAAAGAAATATTAAGGTCTCTGTTCAATAATAACATGCCAAATTTTTATACATGTATACACATACATCCTCTTCGAAGTTAAGAGAATAGCCTAGAAGAAACCCTTCGTAAGTTCCTACTATTAACTCATCCATACTTAAGATGGTCAGTTCTTAATACATAATTATAACCTCAACAAACTATTCTGCACGCACGTTAGTTCCTAATTTTGACACTGACAACACAGATTAGAAGTTGACAACTGTTTTTTTTTGTTTGGTCATCCCATAAGGAAAAGCTAAAGGATCTATAGCCATACTGCCAAGACAAAGCATTAAATCCGTCCACTCTGATTCCGACCCAGTGGAAGCCCATCTTTAAGATTCCCGTGACCTGCAAACTTCGGATCAGCATTAATCTAATATATACTTGTAATTTTTGTTTTTTTTTTTGTATTTTGATGACCATTTTTATATTTAATTTTACACTCTCAAAATGATGCTAAATTTGGTTTTTGTTTCTTATTATCACATTCTTACCGGTTATTATTACTTACATGATCACATCACTATCAAAATAAAATGACAGCGACAGACAAGTCAAAAGAAAAAGTATAGAGCCTCGTCAAATTTCCATCTGTCTGCGTTAAAATTGAGTAGATGGATATATTCATAATTATTAGTTCATAGGAAAGTACAGTGTTTTTAAGTGACTGGCATACACATTACTATCATTCTGGTGAGTGGCCGCGGTTGGAAACACGAATCGTTCGGTACAAACGTGTGTCGCTATCGATTTCCGTGGTTGGCATTATTTGCTAGTGTTTGTTTTGGTGCAGGATTCCCAAAAGAGGACTTACTTGGACATCTACAAGATGGATTTGGCGGAGACTATGAAGAGTGTGCTGGCAAAGAGTACGGGCGGCGGTGGTGGCAGCGCGGGCGGCGCGGGGGCGCACGGCGCGGAGGGTTTCGTGACCGAGAAGCTCTATATGCTGCTGCAACTCTACCTGCAGAACAAAGGCTGGAGCCCTAGCATGGAGCTGCTGCAGTGCTTCAGCGACCTCAAGGACTCAGCCATGCTACCCAGCGCCGCTTACTTACAGTCAGTAACACACTAATATTCTTATTAGACAATTTTTAACTATATGGCTCCTAAAATGCAGGGCATTAATTTAGAGACTTGGGGTTGTGTTATTGTATAATCAGTATGTTGTATTAGAATAAATCTTTTTATATCTATATGATATTCATATTCATATTCATATTCATATTCATTTATTCCTTGCAACCATGGTATTTACAGGATGTTAATTTCCATACAAGCCGGTACAAGACATGGACCCTACTAGGGTGTAGCAACATACTTACAATATAACTTAGCATTAATATAAATTTACTTAAAATACAGAATTTATACAAATAATGATAATTATAAATAGGTAACATTCACGTTTTATTAAAGGTAATTATATCTAAAGGTAACATTAACTAGACTCATTATTTTAGGAACATTGAAATTACTTAAGTATAATTTTATTCAATTCTTAATTAAAGAAGAAAACAACGATTTAAGATGTATAGTGCTATTAGTTCTTTAACCACTCGTATAGTCGTAAGGGCAAAAAGGTACGAAGTTCTAGTCTCTTCTGATTACGATATAGTCCAAAAATTCAACATAAAAAAAAATACAAAAAGATATCCAAATTTTGAGCACAGATCCATGCCTAAGCATACGAGGGGTTAATAGTTAATTGGAAACTTAAGTTTTCCTATGAAAAACAAGTGAAAAATATACTGTCAGTTGCAAGTCCAAGTGTGACGGTGATAGCCAGCTGAGTGTTATTCAGAAGCTGGGAGTACTGCATGTATGTATTTATGTATGTAAACTCTTTATTGTACCTTAATGACTATTACATAATTGTATTAAATTAATGTACAAAGATTGAAGATGGAGTCCCAAAACTTAGCATTGAAATTAATATTTTTATTCTTTTTGACTCTATTTTTTGAATCTTGTATTTTAGAGATCTGGTAAGTATAGTATAATTTTTGGCTATCTCAAATCAACCATGTTATAAATGTAAACATTATCTATTCTAAAATAGATAATAATTTTACTTATACCCATAGTAAATTCAAAAATATTTTGTTGGCCAGAATGATGGCATCACGTGTAGGGCTGGACACTCAAGGCAGACTGATACTAAGAGAGAATGGAAAAATAATTCTACCATACGAGCATTTTGCTAATGCTGTGATGTTGAAACACATGAATGGCCCTCATGGACTGCACTTGGGTTTGGAGGCTACAGTTAGAGCGGTGAGTTACCCATTTTTTATGTCTATTTGAATTTAATCTGGTAACAGTAGTTAAAAATATTTTTTTTTTGAACACTGATATATTGAGACCTTCTAGAAGCATTTTAATAGTTAGATTTAGATGAAGACTGAGCTGCCAACAAGACAATGGTATATTTGCAGGTTGTAGAGTCATACACAATAGGGCGGGAGCAGTTTGGCATGGAGAAGGAGTTCATTGTTGAGGTGGTGCAGAATTGCCCCAACCCTGCCTGCCGCTACTACAAGAACCAGTTGGAAATGACGCAGAAGTCTATACAGCAGCACCTCTCACAACAGCCCACTTATATTCCTGGTAAATACACTTTTATGACTGTATAATAGTGTGAAGGTTATAAACATGCCTATAAAAGAATGTTTCTATTAAACTTAGCTAGAGCTATAAGTGGACTTTGGAGGATATTGTAATCCAATGGTCTAACTATACCACCTGAGACTCGTGGCTATTTCATCCGATAGCGTCATCCCTTAAGAGGGCACCGAGAATCCAGTGGCGCCTTCATTACTTTTAGTGTGGTTTCTAATAAACTAAAGTATTATCTTAAAGTCAAAGAGCGCTTTTAACTTAATAACACATAACTTAATAACAATTGAACTATGAGTGAGCAACTTAACGGAAAAAGAGCACACCTTTTTAACACAATAAAAGTAATAAGGGCGCCATTGGACGCTCGGCGCCCTATTAACACAAAAATAATAATATTAGTTTCCTCTTGTGCGTACAGCCTCTCAGGCCAGGGGCCTGTGACATTTTGCATGCTCTATAACCCTATAGTTGCTACTGTTATAATCATGGGGCGGAATATCTCATGGCAATAATTTTAATGTCATAGGGATAGAACAAAGTATTTCATCGACTATCGACAAGTAGTTCTGGTTCACGTAGCACAAGATCTTTTACCAAATAATATTATACCTCCTTTCAATACATTACACTTACCGCCTGTTACACAATCGGCAAGTAAAGCTTATTTGACAGATAAACTTAGCCGTTTCTCTTTCTGACACTTGAAAATAGACAAGGAGAGAGACATCTTTATGTGACAGATAAATTTACTTGTCGATTGTGAAACAGGCCCTTAGCAAAATAATTATCCATTATTAACAATGCCCTCTGGTAGCGGTATTTTAGATTAATACAGTTTTTGATAAATGCAAGTATTGTTGTATGTCTTAGATTTAGCTTTATTTTCATTTGTTATTTACCGCTAATAAAGACGTGTGTTTTGAAAAAAATAACAATATTTATAAATCAAATCTTAAAACTTACATACATATTGTTGAAAACAATAACTAAATGCGAATCAAGAATGATATGATATGATTTACATTTCAATATAAAAGCAAAACTAAAATAACAGAGAGATTATTGATTACACAATATCAATAACTGGAAAAGTCGATAAAGCAAAATGTTCTATCCCTATGACATTTAAATTTTTGCCATGAGATATTCCGCCTAATCTATACACCACATGGAAGAAGCATTGGGCATTTAAATACCTAGAGTTATTCTATAGCATGTGGTACAAGAAGTTTTTGTTTTGTACACGACATAATGACACTAATAACAAAACAATAAAATTATTAATGGAAACAAAAAACAAACAATCCATTGGTAAACCCAATATTATTTCACGGTTCATTGTAAATGGCTATAGTCATTCATTCATGTGTCATAACTTAAGTCATAGGTAAACCTTATTGTTTAACCTTACCTCATGTGAGGCTTACGCAACACAATAGTAAATAAGTAAACAACTTAAATGAATTTGGTCCACTTAAGCCTTAACCTTTTAAACGCAGACGCCAACCAAAGATATGCTTAACCAAAACCGAAAACCTGTTTCCGTGACGACTGGCTTACGGGATATTTCGCGAACTAATCTTTTCAAAATGATGAAAAGAAAAAGAAAAGCAGACCTATGTCCATTGTTATGAAAAGTATAATTTTATTCAATTTATTTTAACTAGGTGAAAATTTCTCTTGGCTCTCTCATGTCCAGCCGTGTACTAGTATGGATGATGACTGGCTCTGGTTTTTGAGTGCAGCTTTAATACGAGGGGTGATTTAAAAGTACCTAATGATAACTAATATCTACAACAACTCAAGTGACCGAAAACTAAATTTATTTCTTAACGTAATCTCCAAACAAGTCTACGCACTTATTCCATCTTTTCTCCAGACCACGAAATACATTTGAAAAAAATCTTTTTCGCGACTCTCCAGATATGCCTCTACAGCGGCTATGACCTTGTTGTCGTTGAAAATGTTTTTGCCTGTGAGGTGTTATTTCAGTCGTGGAAACAGATAAAAGTCGCTGGGGGCTAGGTCTAGTGAATACGGGGGTGTTTTTCCAAATAGTCGATCATTATGACTCCTTCGGCATTCCAGAACACGGACGCCATAACTTTACCCGCTGAACTAGCGACCTTGAATTTCTTCGTGTCGGGGAAAACGGTCACTTCCACGTCATAGACTGCTGCTTGGTCTCCGGATCGAATTGGTGAATCCAAGACTCATCCACGGTGACAAATGGACGCAAAAAAGTCTCAGGGTCAGCTTGAAATTTTTCAAGATTGCCTAATGATATGTGCAATTCTTCGGTTAAAATTCTTTGAATGCTGCCATAAGAGATCCCTGTGACATTCAAACATCTGATTGTCACTCTTCTATCAGTTAAAACTACATTAGGGACGATGGAGGGATGGCCCTCGCGTTGTTCTTCTTTAGTTGATGTCCTACCCAAGTTGAACTCCTTGCACCAGCGTGC
This sequence comes from Acleris holmiana, assembly GCA_949316455.1. Taxonomy (NCBI): domain Eukaryota; kingdom Metazoa; phylum Arthropoda; class Insecta; order Lepidoptera; family Tortricidae; genus Acleris; species Acleris holmiana. The sequence goes on from OX438772.1 coordinate 8,033,404, forward strand.
AACTGTAGAATACGGAGGAGCAGAATCCTCCAATGTTCCCACACACACATTTTTTAAACATAAGTACTTAATAAGTTTATTAACGGCTCTCACTTCAGTTTTCTCCATTTTCACGTATTTATTCCGACAAGTCACGAATAAATGCATTTAACTCACTGACAGATATTATATTTTTAATTCACTAGCCAGTAACCGCTTTAAAAAGTAAAACCTCTTTTTACTTTATTCAGCCACTTAAAGTATTCAATTATCATTACTTACAGTGTGTCCCTGGATAAGGTGCACAAACGAAAAGGGATGAAACTAGATGCAACTTCACCAACAATAATTAAAAAAAAAAAAAAAACATTGATTGCTGTCAACCCTAACAGAACAAAGTGAAATATCTCGCCTCATATGAGGTCTATTGAGATGAAATAAACGCTTTGTTAATCCTAGAGCATTGCGTCAATCAAATTAATAAAACGAAAAATACGCCAAACAAAAAAGACAACACATACGAAACGACCGCTCATCAAAAATGACGTGTTTTGATTACAGACGTAATTCTTTTTAAAATTAAAGATAACGAGTTGATAAATAATTATAGCTAATAATAACATGGGCATATTATTAAGTTATTTTAGGAATTACTGGACGTTTAAAAAAATACATAGTTAAGGGCTATAATTAAAACAAAACTGATTGATTCCTTTGTGTAACGAGAGTTACCCAAATAGTTTGTGTGACTAACTTTCGTTACACAAACGACGCGATTGTGATTTTTGTTTTCATTAACTTTCACTATGTACATAATTATTGAAAATTATCCTTATCAGGAATTTCCAAAAATTAAACACATTTGTTTTAAGAAAAACATTGTTTTTTGTGTTTGGCTTATTTTATCGTATTTTTATTTATTTAATTGACACAGGAAATGCTCTAGGATTAAAAATAACTGATTATTTCCTTCCAATAGACCTCATATGAGGCGAGAGGGTTAACAGCAACCAATGATATTTTTAAAAATATGTATAACAAAAAATTATAACACCAATTATCATTTTGTGTTGGTGAAATTGCAACTAGTCAGTCATCCCTATTTGTTTGTGCACCTTATCAACGGACGCACTGTATATAAGGTGTGTCGGTGTAGAGTCGAGCAACTCGCCGCTGGCGGAGGGCGCGGCCGTGGAGCGGCTGCTGCGCGGCTCGGCGCTGCAGGACTACCAGCTGCCGCTCACGCCGCACCTCGCCGCGCTCAGTGAGTTGCTACGTAAATACGCTTTTTATATACCTCATCAGACATTATCATTTCGTACTATAATGCTGCTAAGTACTGACCATATTTAACGATTTTCTTACCGCCTGTTGCTCGCGACTCCGTCCGAGCTGATACATTTTCAGGGTTAAAAATCTCCTTATGTCCTTTCCCGGGGCTCAAGCTGTTTACATAACAAATTACATTTAAATTGGTTCGGCTGTTGAGCTGTGAAAGCGTGACAAACCAACATACAGAGATACTCAAATGAGATTGATACAAATATCACTGCTTTTTTGCAATAGTGCTACAAAGTTTTAAATCAAAAACAAATACAATTTGATTTAAAACTTTAAGTAAATGGCGTTCCGAATTAAAATGCACAATGACTCATTTTGATTTGTAGCACTATTGCATAAAGGCAGCATATGTCTTGTAATTGTCTATGTGCAATAAAGGGTTTACATACATACTCTCACATTTATAATACTAGTATGGTAAAGTATGATATGGTCTAGTATGGTGTATAATATGAGGTAAACATTTCACAGAAGTACAAATGTAAAACAAAATCAAATACAATGGAGATAAACTCATCCCTCAATATTAGTATGGGTAGATGAGCAACCCGGAAGATCTACGCTAATTCTACTAGAGCCACTTGACTTGAATAAGTGCCGTTATAAATTGAAGAAATTAAATAATTTGTATAGCGTTGCCGAAAATTGCTGTGCAATCATGTCATTTTATAAATTTTGGGTTGTACATTGGCTATAACCTTCATTTTCCCTAATATCACATACCATAATTTCATTTGCCATAAAGGCATTTTTTCTGAATTCGTAAAATTTCAGGTAGTTTTTACATGCCATCGTATAGAGCCCAATAGGTTAGGTTAGGTTTATTTTATTACAATTCTGAAAAGTTCATGGTTTACACATTATCGTTATGGCATATAAAATTTGTCATATGAAATTCGGCCAAGTGAAATTATTGCATATGTAATAACTATTAAGCTACTAGCCTACCTCAGTAATATAGGGTATTTTTTATTTGTGTAAACCGGAGCGATACAAGGGAGGGTCCACAAAAGAATGCCGTTGTAATTCCAGCGGGGCTGACGGCGGAGAAGTCCGAGCGGCGCGCGGCGGACAAGCTGTCGCAGCACCAGGCGCTGCTGCTGCAGCACCAGGCGCGCGCGCACCTCGACAAGTACCCGCGCGACAAGCCCAAGCACCACTACGCCGACGACCACAAGCTCACCGACTTCCTCAGGTCAGCGCCCGAACCCTTACCTTAACACATAAAACATGTTTCAAACACTTCAAAAATCTACCAGCACTTCCCATGAGAACTGCTGAGAATAAACACCGCAAGAATCAACAGTCGGTCATTTTCTAAGATGAATCTCTTATGACAATGATAGGAAATACTTAGCAATAAAACTATAAATATAAAATAAAATATAATTCGTAGTTGGGCAGAAAAACGTGTCAAAACTCAGAATTATTACAAGAGCAAATAAATAAAAATAAAATATATGTAGGTACGAGGGGCGGCTGAAAAGTTCTAAGCCTAAGGTATTTTGAGGTTGCATATGTAATTATGGTACTGGGCACTAGATAGACCATTTAAAAACAATGGAAAAAAAACATTATTTCATTACAATTGTAATTTCTCGAGATCTTCAACGATTAACAGTATTATGTCTGAATTATCATTGCATATTACGAAAATGTGTTTTTAAGTTCCTCACGAAAAGTAATAAAACTTCTCAAATCATTTTTCAAGAAATGGCTACTATTTATTGTCTCTGGGCTTTCCTATGCTATAGTTAAAAAGTGGAGTAGCCTATTTAAACAAGAACGAGAGTCGATCGAAGACGACCCCCGATCAGGACGGTCAGTATTTTTGACAAAGAGCGGCTTGTCGAAACTTATCAGGGCTGGGATTCAGCACGGTAATAACGATATCGTATTTGACGTGTTTCCGTATTGTTAACGTTTTGATAGCTCTTATGTCATTTACAGTAATGGCGACTGTGACATAAACGATTCTAAAACATGACAAACGCGATATTGTTATAACGCTGTAGAATAGAGGCCCAGGCGTTTTTAGAGTTGTGCGGAAAAAGATACACTTTTAAATACACTTCGTCCTATAGTGTAGGCACTTTAGTGCAATAACCTCTATATCCAGACTTATTAGGAATTGTTGGTATTAAATAAACAGTTGCGTTGCTCTGAAATCAAAGTTTTATTTTTAGTTACTCACATACACAGTTTAATAATAAATAATAATACAGTTTTAACTTAATCAAGTATCACCTGAAATCAAAGAAACGACATTTAAAGTGTATTATTTAAATTGTCAATTCCTTTTCATGCTTTATTATAATTTATAATTATAACCAAACAATATGCTCAATCACGGTGGTCTAGCTGTCAACTCTAAACATAAGTTTCTTTACCGACCGTGTTGGCCGCCATCACTCACAGCGCCATCTATGAAGTACATAGGTACATGTTCACTGCTTACCAACAGAAGAGCGCTGAACAAATTAAAGATATATACTTTCTTTACATACACTCCACTGTTCGAAAGTGCAGGTTCCATTACTAGGTTTTTCCTTTACCATAAGACCATCGGGTAATTTAAGTTAGAGTGACGAAGATCACATTGACACCTCCGCTTCAGCGGCTGGGGCTAATATATCGTGGCAGCCGCAACATGTTCACTACTGGCTAAGTTTTTCTCTCAAAGATCATCAAGACAGCTATCCGCTACATTGGACTCAAGCGATCTAGTGGAGAAGTTTATTGATCTCTCTTGAGTGGATTTTTACCTTGCAACAAAAAAATACAAATTTCAGTATTAGTGAGGCGATGATGAAGCGGTCAGGCAGGACATGTTCTTTTATTTATACATACTTACAGATAAAAATCACTAAATGGACCATCCTTCAGATTCCCTACATTTTTTTCGTCACTCTGGTTTTATAGCTTTTAAGCGAGTATCATTTTACAAACGTTATTACCGCGAATGTTTCTGAATATTTTCATACTGCCGCGGGTAATTAAAATTAGAAATGTAAAATTAGTAAATAAACAATAAACTATTTTTTTCGTATTCAATAAACAAATGTGTAATTGTAATGATTATTGGATTGTAGAGCGAACCTAGAGAGCCTAGAGTCCCTGTCGGGCGGGGGCGGTGCGACGAGCGGCGCGGCGAGCGGAGCGGGCGCGGGAGCGGGCGCGGGCGCGGGCGCGGGTGGGGGCGCGGGCGCGGGCGCGGGCGGGCAGGAGCGCGTGGTGCGCGCCTTCGCCGAGCTGGCGCGCAACCTGCAGCGCATGCGGCCCTGCGTGCGCCCCGCCATGTGCAAGCCCTACGGCAAGCAGAGCGAGCAGCTGCAGAAGAGTGAGTCCACCACTCCATATGGGTCAAAGTTATACAACTCAACTATACAATCATAGTAAACACTAGTCACTGTTATACCTAATTCAAAACGTATCACCAAGCCACCATAATCTCCAGGAATGCTGTGCTGTATACGAAATAGGAACAAGCTACAAAAAAAAAACGCATGGCAATCCAGATGATGATATAAAAAAAAAACTTACACCTGTTATAGAAATTTCTGCAGTAATCTCTTCAAAAAAACTAAAGAAAAAATATGAAAAATACTTTTAGAAAAATCAATTTATAACACTCTGAAAAAACATAAAAACCTTAACATACACCGGTAAATCAAAAAAAACTTCATACAGATTTACTGAATATCAGAGCCACCTCTACTCAATCAGCTAATTTCATAAATCGTCACTAACATTGGAAAATCACTCGCTGAGCCGATTGCCCCTAACTACTGTAGTGAACCTGATTCCCTTCACAACATTCCTCTACAGTCTGGGTCTTCTGTGTTATTACCTACCAGCCAAGACGAAGTTTACAATACACTGATGAATCCAAAGTCTAGTAGCGCGCCTGACTGGGACAATGTGTCTACTAGTTTTTATAATATGTGTTAAGTGAAGTGGTTCCCGTTATACCACATCTTTTAAATCTTAGTTTTTACCATGGAATTTTCCCAAATTCACTAAAACAATCTCTAATTCCCCCCGTGTATAAGAGTGGAGGTTAAAAATATGTCAGTAATTATAGACTAATTTCAGTTGTCAACATCTAAGATCCTGGAGAAGATACTTAACACTAGACTCCTAAATTACTTAAACAAATTTAACCTACTATCAGATGCCCAATATGGTTTTCTGGTATCGTCGACTTTTGGCAGGGCCTATTTTAGATTATATGCATAATTGAATTGCTTTGCTTTGCAAGGTAAGGATTCAGCTATGAGCGATGTTAAAAAAGTCTTCTATTGAAAAAGGGGTTAGGTTCATCACAATAAAACCTAATATTTTTTCATTTCCTATTTCAGTTTTGTTGGACACCATCCAGTTGGTTCAATCGTTGCGGAGCTACTTACCGCCCCCGCACATCCAAGTGACCTCGTGGAAAAACGACGATAAATTACGGTAAGTGGGATATATTTCCATTATTTATTCAATTTAGAGAGAATATCCCATTTTATCGTTTAACAAGATGAGATGCCATATTATCCACTGTATCATATTCATTTTGTATACTTTTGGCAAATGTACTTTTGGTCAAGCGAGGTTAGCAAAGTAAACCGAGCCTTGCATTCCTTGGGCTGGTGAAGGTCGACGGAGCCGGAATGGCGGGGGAGTACTTGGTGATCCAGGTATCATTGGAGCTAGGACGGTGAACGAGGCGTGCGTGAATCATGAAACTAACCGATCCATACTCGAAGAAGTCTGCATCACGCAGCGTCTCTCTTCCATCGTACAGGCACGCATTCTTACATTTGGACACGCGTCGCGCCGAGGAGACACGCTTGTGGGACGCCTTGTAGTTCAGGGTAAAGTAGACGCCACAAGGGCACGCAGTAGGCGGTAAGTCACCTATGCGCTGGACTGATCAGGTTAATGCTGCACTGAACAGTCCTCTCCATTAGGAAAGTAGCAATCAGAGAGGAATCGCGGCGGATTGTGGAGCGTGCCACTAACCCTGAGGGGCGACCGCGACCACTCTGCCAAGCGTGTAACGACGAAGAAGACTACCATATCCTAAGTAGCCATTGGCTAACTTTCGCTATCAGGCTATCACAGTCGTATCTGACAATATGTTAATCACTCTTATTTTGTAGAAACACGAAGACAGACTGGTAATACTGTAAAGGTGCGTACGAATTAGAGCACCCTCGGGTTGAGGCACGCACGGCTCACCTATTTTGCTCAAATTCGTACGCGCTCACGCGCTGTGCGCGAGCAGCGAGCGGCGCGCGGTGAGCCGTCGAGATTCGGTCTGTTGACCGTGCTCAAAGGCGCCTCGGCGTGTCCGAGGCTCCGAGCGTGCCGCGGGCAGAGCGTCAAGTTCTAACTTGTCTGTGGGCGAGGCGCGTACAAATTTGATAAAGTTGCTGAGCCGTTCCAACACCGAAGCAATTTCTTTTTGGTAATGTAAATTATGATAAACGCAGCCGCGGCCGTCATCGTAACCGACGCCATTTTGAAATGTCGGCTCGCGGCGAGCACGCTGCCTCACCCACGCATGTTTATGTGCAACAGTTTGGCTCCCGAGCAGCTCGCCGCGCGGGGCGAGCATGTCTCGGGCTGAGCCGCTCAGATGTGTTCCCAGCTTAAGAATGTGTGTGTTTCAGTTCAAACAACATGGAGGAGCTGGAGAGCCGCAAGATCGTGAGCGGCAACTAGCGGCGCGCCGCTCCTCCGCGACGCGCACCCGCCGCACTCTTCCCTCCGACGGTAGTAAGAGTGAACTTCCATTCAATTCTGTATCTGTCGTCTAGTATTTCATTGACGTTGATGAAATATTATATTTTCTGTGCTCTAGTATGTCTAGGCAAGGCAGGCGTGTTATCCTTTTCGTAACTTATAATCTAGAAAAGGAAGGCACACTTGCTTCGCATAGAGAGTAAAGCAGATATTGAGCTTTATCTCGGCAATATTTGACAAGCATGTGAAACTATTTCAGTGATTTGAGCTACACACATTTTTTTCTGGTAAAACTGTAATTTAATATAGAAAGCCTCAAATAGCGAAGGAGTAGGTACTTTTGTATGGCATTTTATATTGCACTATTTGAGAGCTTTGTATGTTTGTGCAACGGTCTACTTAGAAACCAAGTCGTAGGTAGGTAGTTTCTCATATAAAAGTATTAGCCTGATTTCTATAAACGTATTATTCATAGCTCTTATCGCATCGCACAATATTTTGAATCGTAATCCATCAAAGTACAACATGGAAAATTTAAATAATGGACATGGAATTTGATTAAGCTTAGTTTTTTCGTTTGCGTGTGCTCTATAAATGCGGTTCGTATTTTAAGTTATGGACGATTGTTTGTTTATTACTATGTTTTTGCTTTACTTTTAGATTTATACACACCGTACAAGCCGTTTCGGTATTGTGTTACGTATACGTTGTCTTCTTTATCATATTTATTGTACGTTTTTGTTACATTTCTTTATCTGTTACTTGTTCATACATGTTGTGTATTTTGCTTGATTGCTTGTAATGTTATGGTGTACGATTTTTCTACAGTTCGTCATCCCTTTGTTTGTCCTTAATATTTTCAATGTATTGTCGTAAGTGCATTATTTACACTGTGATAGAAGTGTAATAGGTTTAGGGCTGAGCGATATCGTGACATGAATATTAAAACGTAAGTGCGACTCAGTTATATTCAGTTATAACAGGGATCCGTTGAAGTATTTTATCATTTTAATTATCAACTGAAATATGAATAATATTAGGAATTAAATTTAATGAACCTTTTCAGCCAGACTGTAATGTTCGATTCGCCACGTCTTGTCAAGTGAATGAAGGGGAGGTATCTTATTGAAGACTGCAATTTTTCATGTCGTTCTTAGCTAGTATCGCCTGTGAATATAAAGTTAGGTTCAGTAAGTATGTGGCTGCACAGGGCTGCGGCCGCGCACTCCTCGCTGCGGGCTAGCACAACTCGCTCGCGACTTTACATTTCTCGCCCGGCAAGTCTTCCTCTAATGCCACGGCCACATTTTCTCGACTCGGCCAACGTGTCCTATCTCTTATCTTGACGGCACGCTTGGCGTTACAACGAAAGAGACACGATAAGCAGCGAGCGATAAAATAAGTTGTGCTAGCCATACTGAGAATGTAACGCTGGGCCTTTATTCCAGTTTGATTCAGCCCATATTGCCTGCAAATCGTCATTAGTTCTTTACACTGTTGACGCTGTGAAAGCACTTCCTGTCAAGTGAAACGCCAACAATATGTTTACGATATCAAAGCGAGATGAGCTGATACATTGTGGAGTAAAGCGCCAGGTCGTGTTTAGAGTTAAATGTAAGGTGGTGTCTTGTGAGCTGTGTGGATGAGAAACGCTTGTATCTCGTTTGTTACTAAAGGTTTGCGCTGTCTCAGTGTGCGGTAGGGTTAAGTACAATGTAATAATAACGCAAGTTGCTATTTACTTCCAAAACATCACATATGTGAAATTATGAAATACATATAAAGTTTGCTAGTGCAATAATTAGGCAAAGCCTACCTTAAACTTAAAATTTTGTATCTTAGTACTGTAATTTTTATATTAGTGGATATACTACAGAATGCTGACTTATGATATCGCATTTCAAGTATGGTAAACTGTATGATATAAGTTGATCAAAGACCGGTGTATGCATCACATGTTTGACTATTGTCAATTTTCGTTATAAGCAGCTTGTACATTGGTATTACAAAGTGCATTGTGTGAGTCTATTGAGGATAAGTTTTACTTTAAATTTGGAACACTGTGCGACTAGAATATTTGCAATTTGCATAATAGTTTCTATAAAACACTTGAGCAACAGCTGGTCAAAATATTAAAAATTGCCCAAACAAAGAGTACATCATATCCTCAGACTCAAAATGACACTTATTTCAAGTTATAACTAATCATTTTTTAATTCGATACTTGTATCTATGTATTATTTATATAGCGGACTCTACTTGAAGAAGTGTATCAGTAGTTTGATTTGGAATACTTGCGAGTATAAAGGAGGCTATTACGTTTGGGTCAGACTTGTTTGGCATCTAACTAGTATTAAGTTAATATGACCGTCGATATCTCCCGAAGTATTAAAAAAATTCTAAAGAATCTCACTCTGTATTAGAATTAAGCGTTCTAGTCAAAAATGGACTTCATTTTAACCTCTATATAATAAATTGGAAACTATTTGTAACGAAATAACATGGCGCGTATGTTGGAAATAAATGATTATTATTAAATTTGTATTCAAATCAGACTGATAAAAGTATTTCAAATGATAGCATGCTATAAGCTATTCGGCAGGTTGTTTGTTGATCTCGAGGCATATTTGGGTTAAGGTTTATTTGAGAAAAATAATGGCATTCAATACTATCAAGATGTTAACTGCTTTTGACTTTTGCACAAAAACTTTAAAACCGGATCTACCAAAGTTGTCAAAAAATCCATGATAACATGTATCATTATAAGTTGTGGTATCGTCTGATTATTTATTGTTTATTATATTGATAAGATCTGGAAGAATCTAGAGTTGTTTCAAAAAATAGTGGAAAATTATATTTTTAGAAATATTCAACATATAAATTCGCGATCCTCGTTTACACGTACATTTCCTGTGATATTTATTCGATCAAAATTAAATTTTGACATTTTATGGCAATCTAAAAACGTAGTCGACCTACCTGAAGTGGTTATTTCTATTATTAACCAATCATTTGTTAATAAATTGATGTATATTTGGCCTTGCCATGTAATTCTTTATTTGCCGAAAATAAAATTATTTTATCATGTACCTTCAGTTAATTGAGAAATCAGTGCTTAGTAATAAATACATTTATTTAATCCTCTTTTTAATTTACATTAACCTCGTAGTCATAAGTAATAACTACAGTGCAACCAAAAAGTGCAGTATAGGAAATATTATTTTTCCTGGCAACAATGTAACCTTTTCAACGCCAACGACGCCTAGTCATGAGTTGTGGTCCTACAACGCCACTGACGCTTATAGTTGTCACAGGAGCAGTTTAAGTTATTAACTCTGCACCGGATGGGCTTCCACGATTTTTAACGATTCACTCGATTTTCATTCTTGACCATGCAATGGAATTTGATAGTTTACTTTAGAACTATAATTTATATAGTTCACTTCGAACATACCTACGCTACTTGTAAACAGCATTATCTTTCACTTCTGCACCTTAACCTACCTAAGTGAATCAATCCCCTGTCCCGCTGTAACCGTGCAGCATCCGTTACGTGCCTGCGTCGAGTGGATGCCTAGGCTAGTTGAGTCGAGGCGGTGCTGATCTGGTGCAGAGTTGTAATGTGTGCCATGGACAACTTAGCTTTTGAAACAAACTCTGTGTGAGCAACACATTTATATTTCACGTGGGGTGCTGAAAATGATAATTTTCTCAAACGGAGGTACCTACCTAAGAGAATGTTGACCGTGGTGCCCCCTTTATTATCTACTTTGTTTGGTAACCCTGTAGCCCAGTAAATAAGCAATTCAACCAACGAGCTTTTCAGAGCTTGCCCGAGCTTTTATAAATTATTTGTCATTTAAATACAATTTACTCTTGACATTTTAACACATTTTACTCCTTTGACATTGTACCATTTTCATATTATTTTACTTGTTACTTGTTTTATTTTAATTTTGCAGTGTATTTTGATTTGATTATTATTTATTTGATTATTATTCTTTATACACTGACGATCTTTTTGTGAATTCATGGTATTTTAATTTAAAAAATGACATGTAAATTTTAAAAATGAAATAAATAAATAAATTCCAATCCAATCAGTCAGTAGCGCACTCCAATCTTGATCCGCCCCAGACAATCAGCAACAGTTTTGTAGAAACAGCAGTCTTGGCAGTGATGTCCATTGTTATAATTATTAGTCGATGAGGGGATATAACAGTTTAACCCTTTAAGCGCCAATGACGCCTAAAGTGGTCATGAGTTGTCGTGCCTACAACGCCACCGCCACTTATGGTTGTCACAGGTACAGTTTAGAAGAGACGTTATTTCGTATGGATTAAGTTAAATTTTGCATAACTTTTAATACATGTTTGGCGTGTGAGTTACGCATTTGTACATTATCCTGCCCTATCTGCTGCTTAAAGGTTTCTGCTGTTTAGTCTGTAACGGGCTTTTTTTTTGTATGTAAAAGGTATTCAAATTATCAATTAACATAATTTCTTACTTTCTAATCAAGCTAGGTGTTTGCCTCCTGTTAATGCTGATTTAAAAAAAATAGAAATTCAACGTTCGGAGTACACAAGAATAAACAGCAACAGCACTCTTATTATTTATTAATTTTATAATCACATAACGACGCTTTGGTCATTGTTACAGTAAATAATCGAGAGCACCTTTTATCTACATATATATTTATTATTAAACTGCTGACATGCTAATACATTTAATGGAATGCTACGACTAATACAACAAAGATCCTGCTTTTCAACACATACACATAATCATACTACTCGTATTGCAAAACAAGGATATTTTAGAAATGGAATGACATATATGCGACACTTCAATCGACATTGTTAAAAGAAAATCGACAATAGAAGAGACATCGAGCTGAAGAAGAGGAGATAAGCATTATTAACAAACTTAAATCCATTTGTATCAACATCAAACAAACTGACTTATCTGATTTTAGTTAGGTACATAATTATACATTATAAATTAGCTTAATTACTATTATTTGTAGAAAAAGTAGTAAACACTTATAAAATAACTAACAAATTCAATGCAATGTATTATTATTACAATAGTAAAATGTAGACAAACACACACACATATAATTATGTAAACAGTGATTCGATGATAAAAATGTGCGTTTACCCAACTTTCGTTCTCTCCAAACATCGTAAAAAATTTGAAGTCGAATTTATTCTGAACGTTATTCTAATAATTTCATAAATACCGGCACTCAGTTCGAGTCTAGGCAAACCCGCTCACTGCGGCATTTTGTGCTGTTATCATAGAAAACAATATTAACAAGGTTAATTGTGTTAGTATAGCCTCGACTACAATGCCGATATCAATATTTTAAAATATGAATCTCGATGGCAAATCATGTTTAAATAAAACTTAAGTACTTACTTAATCCATATATCATATAATATTTTGGCAGTCTTTTTTAAATACAGCTGATAGGAATTCTTGTTTAATTTCTTCAAGCGCCACATCAAATGTTGTAATTTTACGTCGAGTCGTTTATAAATATAAAAAATTTGCTTAAGAAATCTACACGATACAAAATGTATCCGAGGAAACAACACCGACTTCGCTGTATAGCATCACCATACCGCTTAGCTTAGGAGACAACATTTAGAGTTTGAAACAGTATGATTAAAAAAGCTTCGGGGCGAGTAGGAATACGTCAGTAGCAAGAATGTGCAGTTATAGCAATATAAATAACCAGCCAGCCAGCCAGCACTAGTATATTACCCGAAGTAAACTAGGGATGTCATAAGGCGAGTTTACGTTAGGTTTATTCGCTAGCTTGCACACTTAAACAGCTGCTTCGTGGTCCCACTGCTATTGGACGGAGCCCTGCCTAATAGGGCTCCTATTTTTGGGCGGTTTGCCCTTCATAGGCATCTAAAGATACCTGACAAACCTAACCTACCTACTTTCGCGGAATAAAAAATATTTCTGACGAAACAGAATAGCAGTGGGACCACGAGTCAGCTGTTTAAGTGTGCAAGCTAGCGAATAAACCTAGCCTAAACTCGCCTTATTACATCCCTAGTTTATTTCGGGTAATATACTAGTGCTGGCTGGCTGGCTGGTTATTTATATTATAGTTACGATCTTGATTACGAAGATCAAACATTAGACATTGAACAAATCACTTAGGCACACTTACTGTCGCTTCGAGATTTTATTAGAACGGGGAGTCGATACCGATGAGTTGAGGTATAAGGCCGCTTCCTGACTTGTCGGTATGCTTGCAGTAAAACACGGAATCGGCAAGGGTTGCTAGGCAACTAGTGGCATCTACCAATCAATGCGCAGCGTTTACGCCGCCTGTACCTTTTACTGTAAGCATACCGACAAGTCAGGAAGCGGCCTTAATAAATAATAACAAGTAAATAAATAACACTGGTGACACGCTTTGATTCCAGTTTAAACGCACGGCATACTTATTTTATAATAAATTACTTACTTATAGTAAAACAATCTGACTGCATTGTATTCGCGTTTCGGCACTGGCAAAACAATCAAACAACTGGGCGCCAGCACTGCAGATGTACCCATCCTGAACCACGCTGTCTCCGTTCCGTTTTTATGGTGGTACTCTGCTAACCAGTTTTCTTTCAATTGACACACGAATTAACAAATAACTTGCATGCGAAGTACCACCACTGTTGGTGTTTTCAATTCACTCGTACCGCTACTCAGATTGACGTTGCATGATTGTGTCAATGTACGTACTCGTAATTTTATATAGTGGGGCGGGACGTCGTGGATTGAACCTGTAGTGAGAGTATGGTGGCTCATGCGGCCGGCGCGTCGGTGGGTGTGAACACGTAGACGGAGTCGTCGAGCCAGTAGTAGGCCTGCGCGAAGTCGCCCTCGCACAGGTAGGGTACCCGCGCCCAGGAGACCAGCTCGAACCCGCACTCCTCTCGCATGAACGTCACGAACGTTTCGGCTTGCTCCTCGAAGGTAGCGCCCGTGATCGGGAGACGTTCCTCGGGTTTGTGGTCCGCGGTTACTGTAATTGCAGAAAATTGGAAAACATTATATTGTAATTCAGAACTTACGAGCAAAATGTATTATGAAACCCATCTTTAATTTTAAATGAAAGATTATCAATTGGCATGTTCTTTAGGCAGTATAGTTTTACCTCAGTAGAATAGAGACTGCAACACACTAATCAGCAATGTTACGGCATCGCCTTGAGTCGATGAGGCGATGCGGGGCATTTCCGGGTATAGAGTTGATAGGTAATAATGTGCGATAGTCTTAAATGGTATTCAAAAGGCTAGTTACTAGATTACCCTTTTGGTGCAAGTGGCCAAGTCGCCATAAACTAGCTTAGAGCTCTTTTACGGAGTGTTATGTCTACTAGAACGCTTACGCTAATACGCTTCTGCATGAAAGCTCTCGTAGATCACTCAACGCTCTACGTCTCCATAAAAAAACCTTTATTGGGTAATGAATGTGATGAGTTTATTGAGGTATATGGGAGCACCTGAGGGCCCGTGGTGGAGTAGTACCTTCGACGTAGGGCTTGTAGGGCAGCACGAGCGCGAGCAGCAGGCGGCCGGCGGGCAGCAGCGCGGCGCGCGCCTCGCGCAGCATGGAGCGCGGGCGCGCGCAGCGGTCCAGCAGGTTGAGCATGCTCACGCACGAGAACTGCCGGCCCACCCACCACTGCTCCGTGTCCAGCATGCTGCCCATATAGTACATAATTCATTTAGATACAAGATTAACAACTGTAGGTCCGATTCGTATAAGTTCCACGCATTTTTTGAAATTTAGGTACATTTGCAATCTCAATGCTGCAAATGCGTTGCCAACCCTGTGGATTAAGATGGAATGCCTCTATGCTAATAATTGTACTGGTTGTCTAAAGCAACCCAGCCATAGGTATAGTTAATGGAAATCTTTTCAAGTTATGGCCTTTTCTACATTTATAGGTCGTTTTAATTTGAATATTAAGATCCAGATCATATATCATTGAGATCATTGCTCTCAGTGGATGTGGTTATGGCATTGATTCAATAATTAAATGTGGCTATTAACAGTTGGCTGGCCATCACTGTTTGACGGCCAAATAGGTACATAAAAAAAACTTCCGTTTTCCTACGAGTACCGGTACGGGAATCTTTATTTTTTACATGCTAACATAATAAGGAAACAATTTATCAACTCTCAAAGCCAAGTAGAAAATTAAAAGTGTCTCTACTTCTGAAAAGTTGATTCCCCTACCTAAGGCCGTATTATTAAACTGATTTTGAGTGAGATATCCGTCTCAATACACCTCAGAGTAATCGTCAAAACATAGAAAACGTCCCTCACATAGAGGGTTTGGTAACTTTAGTGCAACTCACGTGAATCCCTTTGAGCTGAGAGTTTTGCGCATGCTGGCGGAAATCTCGGTGGCGAACCGCTGCTGGTAGAGGTGCGCGAAGCGACGGCTGACCTCGCCGTCCCCCGCGCCGACGTCGACGAGCGCGCCGGCGCCCGCGCTGCCGGCGCCGAGCAGCGTGCGCGCCTGCTCCTCCGACAGCACGAACATCGAGCCACGCCCCAGCCATCTGCGACAAACAAAAAAAGAGGGCATGAACGGACGTAATGACATGAAGAAAACGGTCAAGTGCGAATCCTACTCGCACACGAAGGATTCCATTCTTGTATGCAGGCCCCCTTTTTTATTATTAATTGTTTTAGCGGCAATATAAATACACATCCTATGTCAATTTTAACCGTCTGCCTATTTACGGTTCATGAGATAGGTACAGCCCGCTGATAGACAGACGGACGGACATCTGAGGCTTAGTAATAAGGTCCCGTGTGCACCCTTTGGGTACGAAACCCTAACAACTCGAAGTTCTTGTGACGGAGACGACCAGAAATCAACTTTGATCTCCTGTCGTGTCTGTCACCCCCAAGATGGTACTGTTCCACCCGATGATTACATATAATGCGAAACGGGCTGCTGGAAAAAGCGCCACGAAAGGCTTTGCTCTGTTAGGGCACTCCACGTACGGGAGTGTATGATGTGATGACCTGACGACTATAAGACAATTATCTTCACATAAGCAATATGACTTGTTAGTAAGTCGTTTCGTTAAGTGTTCGTTAGGTTCGAAAAATTACATACACCGTCAGTGTGCTGTTTTTTTTCCAGAAACGAGACAGGAACGCTGGTCCAGGTATCGGTGCTTCCATTAATAAACATCACGCCTACGTTCCCAGAGTGGGGTAGGCAGAGCTACATAAATACTAATATACCTAAAAAACATGTTTATAATTCTGTAACCCCATTTTGCAGTCAGGCCAAGAAGTTTACTTGTGTATTAGTGACAACTTGCAAGCCCATCGCCTAACAGTAGGTACCTACTACCTACAAGATTTTATTCCCTTAGTCGCCGAAAAAACCTAACCTAATAGGTATATGCCCTTGAAATGTTAGGCACTTCTTTTGGTGTTTCAATGAAAGGTTTTATCATACTTACCTAAAGAAAATAAAAGAGGATTGCATAATATCTCCTTTATTTATTACAAAGCTCTACTTTCAATTTGACTACAGGTATAGGTATAAAATATTGCTTGGAACTCGTAACTACAATTTGATATCAATAGATGGTAAAGAAAATTAAAGGATACACTGGTAAGTTGCAGTGTTTTATCGATAGCTCTATCAAATTAGCTCCTATAATACTAGCCTTAAAAGAAATTGCGACAAAGTACAGGGTGTGCCCGCGGTCCTCGGAAAGCACATGCGATGCGCTATTACGGCGCTGTTTCAATGCAACTAAACATTTTCTTATCTAACTTAATTGCCGATAACAAACTTCGCCCGTTACTGGAACCTTCTAATTTAGCCGAGGGATTAGGTAGGTACTTCCTTGAAAACGATTTGTAGGCTAGTCGCCACGGAGCCGGGCAACAATGGCGCAATTATCCACTACCGTTGGTGGTGGCCGCTGGGAAGTTGTTCGCGTCGGGCTGCAATTACTGGGGATAAAACACAAGGCAGCCGAGTCGGACCGTCGGCCGGCGAGCGCGGCAAATTGTGCGCCCGCGGCGTCGCGGCGGGCTCGCGGCGGCGCTCGGCGCTCGGCGCTCGGCCGGCTCGGCGCGCCGGCTGCGACGTCTTCATCGCGCCCCGGGCCAGCGGCGAAAGTGGATAATGAGTAGTAAATCCCGCTCTCATTAGCTGAGAGCGAGCGTCACGGCGATCGATGCGAATTCGTCTTCGATGGGTAAAGGGATAATCACAGCTCGGCTCGCTCTGTTATTAGCCGTAGTACCATATATCACGCGCGGCATTATCTGCGGCCCCCGGCGTCCGCGCCGCAATTACCAGCGCGCGCGCCCGCTGCTCTCGGATCGGTCACAATACCCTATTAGGATAGCCTTATACGTGCCTACTCCAACGTTCAGACTAGCTGCACTAAGTTTCCTAGAGGACTAGTGTAATTGACATCTTCTACACATAACAAGACATTACGCGTTTTTAGTGCGCACATAATTGTTCTGGGTCTGAACAGCTATGGAAGCCAGGGAGAGGGACAAGACAAACGCAGGCCGCGGTCAGATCACGCTCAAGGTTCCGGTATCTTACATTTGCTCGGAGGGCGCACACTGTTTCCAAGTTGTTACAAGGCTGATCTTTGGTTGGCTGTAGCACGGCACTCATTTAAAAATACTAAGTGCAGTTGTTCTCTGCATCGATCCGTACCCGAAACTGACACGGTCTATTGTAGCCGCTAATGGTATGAGCGGTTGCACTCTAGTTCCAAGAATACGGACCGTCAGCGTCATACAAAACTTGTTATTTTTTCGGATCTGGATTGGGCCCAGGACATGAGCTTTCTAAGATTGTATGTAAGCACAGAACCATTTACAATATGTATGGTTCTGTAACTTATTTTCACATAATGTATCTACCTACGTCCTAAATTCCTTATTCGACGCCTGGTAGTGGAACATAACAATATCCTCGTATCTCGACAAGTACCACCACACGGTAACCGATAGCGTCGTGTCGCCGGTTGCTAGTTATTTTGTCGTCTCGGATGACAATTGTACCTATGATCTGCAGAGGTCGTTATCAAGTACACAGTGAGGCGACGCGCCCAGAATAGGGTTACCGATTACGATTTCAGTATAGGTATACCAAACGCTTACTGCTAGTAAGAAAAAACCACGAATTTATTTGTACAATAGTGACAAATTTAACATCCATCATAATAATTGGATTTTCATTACAATCGTGGCACAAAAAATGATCTGCATTACTTATGTAACCGTAGGAAAGAAAAATAAAGCCGAAATGCTGGACAATGTTCCAGTTCACGACGCAAAACCTCAAGTTTGAAGATCATAATGTATGTCCAGTAATGAACGAAATCAGGAAGCGGCTGACACCTCGACGAGGCGTCCTGCCACATAACCCTAAAGCGCGGCCAGCGGAGTGCGGAGCACGGATTGATTGCTTTATTGTGCGAGCGGCGCTTGCGACGCGCGATCCATGATACATGAGGCGGGACTAATGAGCGCCGACACCGTACCGCGTAATTGTCACCGGCTTCGCAAGTCCACACATTCCAACGAGCGACAACACCGCGATTGAGTCGCGAAGCAAAAACGACGCGCGAATATGACGGCGCTTGTTACTCCACCGGATTGATTTATCCGCGCCGTAAACAGCTATGGGAGCCGTTGCTGGCGGACCTTCCAAGGGAAGCCGTCCACACTAACATTAAACCACCCTAATGCAATGGTGCCGCACTACCATACAAGACGCAACGAAGGATTGAATTTTCAAGCATTCGCCTCATTCTTTCAAGTGTAATTAATGAAGTATGTAATTAGAAAATAAAGGCAAATGTATTTCCTCCTGCAAACTAACTACCAACTAACTATTTCAAGTTTTCTAATGCGGCGTTTTATCCTGAAAGCGTGCCATATCTTGCGACAACATGCTTCAGCGAATGCAGCTGAAAACTGTGAAAGATGACGCGTGGGCAGTGTATATATCGTCGATCTGGCACTCGATACGGTGGTAGGTGGATAGGGAATCTATTTCAATAGAATGCGGTGGCTTGCAACAAGGAATCCGATGCGGTTATCGACGGCGGAGGTGAGAGATGTGTCGCCGGGCGGCGCGGGGCGGGGGTGTCGTATCGCGATTGCATCGGAGAGCAAACAAGCGGGCGGGGGTGGGCCCGGGGCGCTCAAATCATATTACCCCCCCTCACACCACGGCACACACGTCATTTGAGTGTGCGTCGCTATGGCGACGGCCCGGGCCTTGCATGATATTAGTGCGCTCATCTCCGGCCGTTTAAAGTTGCCGCGCGGCCGCGCCGGGAAATTAAAACCGACTCCGATCCGGAAGGTGCGATCGACCCTGCGCTGCGCCGCGGCCCCCGCTCCAATTAGGTACACCTCGCGCGTCACATTGCAAATTATATTTCTGACCGGATTGGTGTTTTCAATGATATTGGAAACTGCCTTTGATTTTTAAGTTAGGTCTCATTGGGCGTTTGTTATTTATTTATCGTAGCTCGCCCAAAAGCATTAGTGGTTTTGAATAAATATTGTACTACCGAGAAGTATTTCCAGCAAAGATAGATAAGAGTTGCTAAACTGTTGTAATGTTAAAAAAACATGTAGGAGTAAACCATCTTTAGCATAAATGATAATTCGAACTAGGTGCGATACATTTGAATCAATTAAAATTAAGAATGCCAATAGGTATATGTACTTATAGACCCGAATAAAGAATTACAGCATAAATAAAATGTACCTACCTATTTTATATAAGTAAATACTTACGTATCTCTGACAAGTCAGTATTTTTTTCGGAATAGGTATGTGATCAAGAATTCAGTAGGTAGGTACCTAAAAAATAACCTTAGTCCAATCGCTAACATTTTATATAAACAAGGAAGAAGGAAAAGGCGCGATTTTCACACTCCTCAATGTGTACCTAAAAGTGTAATACGACAGTAATTATATATCTACATTAGCTATGTACAGATAACCATATTAGATACGTAGCGTAATAGCAGCAGCCCCTCCCCAGTGTATGTAGATAGGTACACATTTGCTTTGCTCAAAGACATTGTCGCTTTCAGGCACCTCATTAGAGCGCGTCCCATGTGAGCCTACCCCCTCCCCCCGTACACCCCCCACCCTCTCCCCTTAGTGCTCTTACACACACAAAGACGAGAGCAATTCTTTCTCTGAGCTCGCAAACTTGGTCGGATAATTACACTTAGATAAGACCCGCTCCTCTTAAGAAAAGGATATTTAAGACTTCTACTGCGAAAGTAAAAATACTTAAATTGCTATAGGTAGGTACTCATCAGACAGACGGGACTATTATGTCGTAACCCCCGAGTTGAGCCTTTGACGCACTCGGCTTCAGTTTCATAAATAAACATAACATAAAACAATAAAATGAAAACTTTCATACAGCTATGAAGGTCTATAATAAAAATCAAGTTCGATGGCATATAATCGAGCCGCCGCCGAACTGAAGTCCCATCATGCCCGCGCGCTCTCGGGTAGCCATAAACAATAAAAAGTGGATAGTAAAATGTATAAACAATATGAGTACGGTTAAAACGTTTTAGTGTCAAGAGTGGGCCCATAAACCGTTGACACGCACCCGTAAAATATTAACGATAGCTACAAGAAAAATGACGACTATCACTGTACCGATTTTCGGTCGCGAGGACGCTACAAATAATGGCAGAGTCGAATTTATACGCGGACCCGAATTGCCCCGATTGAATATTTTACCAGGCCACGATCCACGAAATCACCCGACGATATTTTTCTATTTCACCGTCCAATTTTACTATCAATTGCTTAGTTTCGCGTTAAACATTATTCGTGCGACGACACCGTCGAGTTGCCATGAGGATACCTCTCCGTCACCCCCGCGCTACGACCGCTTCACACGAACCTTTCAACCTCTTACATGCACGCGCTTACTTTTGGTAAGTTTGAAGCGAGGTGGGACAGTTTATAAGAAATTAATTAATTGAGTTATTTTTAAAAAGAGGTAACACAAAGCGAGTCATTTCGATTACCATAAATGATCTTTATGAAGATTCCGCAGTAGGTAAGGTAGAGTTACGTTACGTTTTACGGCCGGCCTACATTGTGCGCGGAGGTTCGCGGCTGCTGACGGTAATATCTTAGCGTTTCGGGAACACAATAACCTTTAAAAGGTGTAAAGGCGTGGGCTCAATCTGAGTCCCAGTCAGACTTTAAAATAACTTCTCGGAGGCGAATGGTTTATTGCTTATTGAGTAGCTCTGACGAAACGCGCCTCCGACGATAAAACATGTCCGGAGCGGAATCTCAGTCAATATCAGAATATACGCAGCGACATTGAAATTATCGCTTAGTGGGAGGCGCGCGTCGGCCACGGCGGCGTCCGGTGGTGCGATGACGCTGGCGAAAGTAAAACAAAATGAGAATCGGCGGAACAATGCGCATTGTCGCGGGCGGTGTCTGCGCGCGAGCGGCAGCGGGCGCGGGCGCGGGCGCGTGCGCGCGCCGGCGGGTGGCCCGCCATTGGCCGCCGCGCGGTGGGCGGGGCGCGCGACAAACTGCGCGCACGCAAATAGCGCACCCGCACACAAATTAAAACAATAAAATGAAAGTAATAAAACAAAGTGAGCACCGACGAGTATCCACTATCGAGAGGCTTAATGGCCGAGCGGGGGCGGCGGCGATTCGATTTATTGAGCGAAGCGCTTCCATCTCGCCATCGACTCGGCGAGAGGATCGAGCCGAATTCGGCAGTCGGGACCATTGTTAGTTAAATATTCAGTTACCAAGCGCATAATAAAAATTGATCATCATCTAATTGACAGAGGCGAGATATCGCAGCTAACAGACGTAGGTACCTACATATTCTCAGACTTACAGAGCTATGTTTCTGTTTATAAAAGCGAAACCGGACCGATATTGAATCGAAATGAATTGGGCAGGGGTTCAAGTGCGTGTGTCCATACGGACAGTGGGTCAGCAGAAACACGTCAAGTGCGTAAGGCTCGGG
This sequence comes from Acleris holmiana, assembly GCA_949316455.1. Taxonomy (NCBI): domain Eukaryota; kingdom Metazoa; phylum Arthropoda; class Insecta; order Lepidoptera; family Tortricidae; genus Acleris; species Acleris holmiana. The sequence goes on from OX438772.1 coordinate 8,055,545, forward strand.
GGGACTTGAGCCGGTCAAGGTTAAGCGCGGACCGACCGACTCCGATAGTTCACTGTTCATAAAAAGAGATGGTATTTATCCAAGGAAGCACTAACTTAAGGAATTAAAACGTTGACGCGCTTCAATGTAGCTTGTTATTTTCTTTAATCATACACTTGCGACTGTAGATGCGCTGGAAATAGCTCGCAAATGAAATATTCATCCCGCGAGCCCCGATGCCCCATGACCACTCTAACGGGAGCGCCGAATGCGTCATAAAAATATAAAATTCAAATGTATACGAACTTAAACGAATATGACGGGATTCTTTCCTGAAAAGCTATTAGTGATTGGGAGCTTGAAATAGTACCTACAAATGAATTTAAGCTGTAGGCATGGCTGTGGGTTTTCAGTTTTTACCATTTTGCGGGAAAACTAAACCTAGTCAGATACCTACTTTTAAAAACCTTATTTACGTAGGTATAGGTATAGGTATTCCACAGTTAGTAACGATCACCGTTAGAATTTCGGACTCAACTCCACTGTTCAATATGGTTTATGGTGACCCAAAAGAACCGATATCCAAACCTTATACCAAGTGACCTCACTAGTCTAGGAGTTAGAATCGCTTTGGATGAGGAAACGGCCGAGCTGGCGCGTAACGAATGCCGTCTCATTTACTAATGTGTCACATGCAGGCGGCGTTGTTTCACAGCCCCCGTGCCCCCCCGGTAACCCCCCGGAGGAGAGTGGGGGGGGGGGGGATGACCAATGGCGTCGCGACGCCACCCGCCGACGATGCAGCCTTAATTACGAGTCGGTGCTGATATCTGCCAGATATGTGATATCCCTTGGAGGGAACTGTGGGTGGGTAGGTAGGTATCACATGTATTTACTTTTACATTGAGATTACTAAGTTGACAATATATGAAACTCAAAAAGGAATATAATATTTTGTACCTACTATTATTACGTTCTTAAACTTACCTATACGTCTTAATTGCCTTAGGGTAAGAGCCGAAATCATGCTCTGATACCCTACACTAAAAAAATGTACCTACTACCTTTCTATACCTAGGTATACTTACTATGTGTATTTTTTTAGTTGCCACAAGAAAGGCTGGCATAGGCTAGATTGGAATTAAAACGCTTATTTACAACAATCACAACCTCGTAAGAAGCAACCAATTTTTCAAGTGTAGGTACTTCTTAAATAAAGCAGAAAAAGCAACTAAGTGCCCATTCAAATGCATTATTACACAGACACGTAATAAAACGCAAGAAACTGCGCGAACATCCTCTCAAACACCTCCATCGTAAAAACGTTCGCCATCGCGAGGCAGTACGTCGCAAAAACGCTAGAGTTTAGGCACATAATGTACGTAGTTAGTGAAGGGAACGACTTGTGAAAAGCGTCGTGATTACTTGGCTTAGTTTGTGGTTTCATTACCTCGGGCGCGGCTCATCTCCGGTGCATCGGGCTGCGCGCGCAAACAAATTAAAACCTAAGACGCGCCCTAATCAATAGCCGTGTCCGCCGCGGAGCCGAATTAACCCGGCCGAATGAAAAAATGAACAAAATTATATTCGCGCGAGACCCCAAACCCTCCCCCCGCCCGCGCCGAGGAAATTGCTTTTCTTTCAGTGGGCCGCACACACACGGAGGCGCGAGTGCGGAGGTACGCTCGGCTGCGCGCCGAGATACACTGCAACCCTTACGCGGACCCGGCTGTATCGAGAGATATGTTGATGACTTCTGCTCTATATGAGCGACAGATCTTTATTCAATAACTGAATTACCTATGCAACAGGGCACGTTTCATCCAGGTGATATGTTTCATACTTCTGTATAGCGGACATAAAAATGTTGAGTTGTACTAATAACATTGACACTTCTAATTTTACAATTAGGTATATGTTAAGATGCAATAAGACTACGAGTGACACCATCTGAGCGGCGTCACGCGGCGGTGCGGGCGCGCGTACGCTCTCGCGAGAGGGTTGGCACCGTCGACACGCGCAATATTATAATTTACGTTTGGCCGTATATCGAGGTGTAAGTAGGTGCTTTACCTGGCGCGCTCAGCCCCTCGGCTCACGCTAAATCTGAGCTTTATACGTTCACTTGACGCGGAGAGAGCGATATTAGTTTCGAGCAAACTCCTTCCCTACTACAATATTTATTAACTCACTTGTTATCTTTCGCCTTTTTAAGGAAATATGCAGCTTGTTATTTTAATATTTAGGAGTTTTATAAACCACGTTCGAATCACTCTCAGTATAGAAAGGGGTTGTATAGATTCGGTCTTTTTCACCTTAAGTTATGCTTTATGGCAACGTATGTCTTTTTCAAGGAGGAAGGTATAAATCAATCATGAAAACACCTGCTCCTCTACATTTATGACAAGAAAAATGCGGTGTGCACGTTCGCAAGGGCGGAGAGTTATGTTCAATAAGAAACAGTTGCACATACGTAGATTACCCGGCAACAATAGGTACGCGGGCGCGAGTACCTAAGCCAAGAAAAAGCCAGTTTCATTAAACGTGGTAGGTTTCCTAATCTGGCCGGGCAGCTTCCCGCCCAATTAACGCGTAGGCGAGCGCCCGCTGCCTCCCGGCGCTGGCCAATGGCGGGCTGCCGAGGATTAATTAAGAAACTTCCCGTCCACTCACCCCCGCGCACCCCTTCACCTCACACCCCCGGAGTCTGCGGACACGCCCGGAAAACTAACCACCTAATGAGGGGAGATGACCTCACGTGCCTGTGTGCTTTGTCTATCTATGTACGTCTTGTTTGTTCATTTATGTGTGGTGCTCTTTTGTGCGCCGGCATGTGGCCGCTTTGTACATTATCTACCTCGCGAGACGTCGTTAGTGTAACGGAGCCACCACACACACACACACTGCCAATAACTCGTCCCTACTGTAACTAACTACTCCGAGGTAATTGCTCCTCGGGACACTTTTACCAAAATCCTAGCGATTTATTTCCACAGTAAGACTCAACCCTTGCCTAAAGGTCAACCGTTTTTAAATGCAATTAAGCTGGAATCAGCTCACGTGCCTTCTTATCACTATAGAACCCTGAATCGCGAACAGGAATTTTCAGTATATTCGAATATGTAGGTATCCTTCCTTCAGAATCTACAAATAGTACCAGGAATTCATAGGTAAGCAAAACTATAGCCATCGTATCATTTTCCAGCGAAATAATATAATAGGTAAAATATAGGTCCCTAACTGGCAAGTACCGGTGCCGAGATAGTGAAGACGTATGAGATGACGGTTTGGCAGAGGTCAATTAAGCAAGGAGGTCGTGCGGAGGGACGGAGGGGACAGTGTTTGCACGCCGGGTCGCGATAATTTAACATCATACCGACACCGATGCGATATTGTGTTCGCCCTTCATGTGAAAACTACCGAAGGTTGCTAATTTAATTTGTACCAATTTGTACCTTAAGGAATTTGGAAGAAGTTAATATGACTTACTAGGGGTAACTCATCACTTCATCGAATTTTACCTCATCGAATGTATCATTTCGTCGAATTTCATTTCATCAAGCGCTAGTTTCTGCTGAATCCATAATATTTTCAGGGTATCTTGAACATTAATTGCGTAGGTTAGGTTAGGTTAGATGTTTAAGATACCCCGAGAACATTATGGTTTCAGCAGAAAAAGCGTTCGATGAAATGAAATTCGGTGAAATGATACATTCGATGAAACGTGTTTCGATGAAATGATAGACACCCTTTACTAGGACTATATTTGCGTTTAAAACAACCAGTTAAAAGGAGACTCAAGATTCTGGGCGATTAATCGGATGGTAAAAGGTAATAAACTAATGGCATAAGTAGTATTAAAGTAAGTACCTACTAGTTTATAATGTTAAGATCATCTCTATTAGCACGAGACGAGACGTGGAGCCCACTGGAGGCAGGGGTAATAACTTGCATAATATGAGAGATCATCCAATCTAAAATGATAGGTAGGCTGCTCGAAATTCTGCACGGACTAGCTCGTTAGTTTATTTTAGACAGCATTAGTCTTTGATTTATGGAAGTTCGTAAAATATGAGTTATATCACCTGTTAAATTTTTATCAGAACAGAAGCTGTAGTTTGCTTTGAATTTAGTAAGTATAATTTTAAAGTAATGAGATGCTAAATCTGGATACACCAGTTTCTGGGAACAATCCGAAAGGAAAGTGGCTGAAATGTATCTTAATACGTACCTTTTAGACGCCCTGACAGTTCGTATTTGTACGCTGCTGCGTAATAACAGGGCCTTTGTTCTTAACGTTATGGTAATTACAATTTACTTGGCAGTAGGTAAGGGCTGTATAGTAAAAAAAAACAACATGATTTCGAAACTTTAAGTACCCGAAACCGACATGCATGCATGACTCGAAGTATGAATGTTGAAGAAGCGAAAGAGATTTGTCAGGATCGTAGCAGGTGGAAAGAAGTGGTCTCTGCCTACCCCTCTGGGAAACAGGCGTGACTTAATGTATGTATGTTTTCGAAAATGCTTGAATTGAAAATCTTGAGTTCGGAACAGCAATGTGGAAAAGAGACGCAGGTTGATCAGACGAGAAACTTCTATTAGGTAAAGGTGTTACAAACATAGAATGATATATTGAGTGGAATTAGCCAAGCTGCAGCCAGTAGGTAGGTTGGGCAGAAGCCAGACAGCGACTGCTCGATGCAACACTCAACCAACATAAAATAACTTAATAGCAATGAAAATTTATAGCCCATAATATTTTGCGTTTTAATATGAATATCTATAGTCGACGATGCATCCTATAGTCAGTAGGTATTTGAAACAATATTTTCTTTATATGTTTTTACTTGACTTGGGTGACTTTTCAGACGTTGAAAAATGTAATAGTTAAGCTATTTCGATTAAAAGTATGACATAATGAAAAGCTCAACATTCTTCGCTACAAATTCCAACTGAAAACTGAAATAGGTAATGACGACCTAATACTAATAACATTTCAATAACTGACCACTTAGAGACTTTAGCCCGTATTGTATGTAACTGTAACTGTAACTGATCTCGACTTAAATGCCCGTCTCAAGATGCGTCAAAAATAACAGTTTTCTATGACATGACGTTTACATAGACATATCTCGTGACGGGCATCTCGCTGAAGATGAGTTTATTAATACGATCCAGAAACCACTTTAAGTTTTATTACGTTAGGATTAGGAAAATTGTATGAGACATAAATGTACCTAGGTAGGCACCTAAAATGTCGTACATCAGTGCTAATTATTAAAATTGGTGACGACTGACACTTTTTATTGGTAAGGGTGACGTGCGTACACAGCTGCGTAAATATTCTGTTCACCGAGATTTTACATTCTAGCTAATAAGTAATCCATCACAAAAATAAAACTAATTCATCAATCTCTTGTACTTGATTCAAAGCCTTCGCAAAAGTGGTAAGAAGGTAGGTACTACGCAAAAACTTCCACCTTTTTTGTTGTTGGCTAAACATTATTCTTACATTTTATAATGCATCGAAAATGCATTCTAAATGTGGGGATATTTTTGGTCCTTGGTAACTTTTTGATGAGCGTATGTTCCATGTCGTATAATTTCGGATACACTAAAGAAATGACATTAGAACAACATCAAATTCAGAAAAATCGACCTAGCAGCATCACAAATCGGGCTAGTTTTTGTTTACAGGAAAATCATCTCTTCACGTTTTTGCGCAAATGCGAATCATCAGCGGGCCATAATTGAAAGGCGCGGGGGCGCCAAAATAACGAATAGTTTTCGCGGGCCGTGTTAGCATTTTTCTTCTGGAAGTGACGGGCGCGGGCGCCGCGGGGGTGCGGGGGGTCGAGGGGAGGGTAGAGACGGGGGGTACAAGAGGGGGTGGAATAACTCTCTTTCAGCGGCGGCTACACGCATCGTTTATACTTCATCGGCTCTGTTAATAACACTACCGCAGGGTTTAAGTGTGCCGGAAAAGTTTTTGTTAGTAAAGTTAAAAAATAAGTGGCGTTTGAACTTAACTCAGTAGCGAGGCAAGAACTAACTCACCGAATTTCATTTCATTGACAGCATTTTTTTGCTGAAACCTTAATGTTTTTAGGTTATCTTAAGCATGGGTTAAGATTATTAGACCTGTGAATACAAAACAATGTTAATCCTGCACTTGGAAATGCCTGTCGATGAAATGAGTCTCGGTAGTTGATGGGTAAACCCTTTTTTTTGGCACCTGATGGTAAGTGGGATCTTAGAGACATAGACATTTTCATTCCCAAGATGATAATGTTAAGACTGCAATCCTAAGACTGCAAATACGATGACGGCTCTGAGGACTAAGGCCTATCTGTAGGTTACGATTGCCATAACCGTAATGTACTGTCGCCGGCTATAAAAGGGTTGTATTACAGGAAATCCACTGTTTCAGATAATTTAATAGAAAATAACCCTGTCAGATTACATTAAGGACTATTTATTTTAAACAGGGAACTCACAAATATATTTTGACCTAGGAGAGAGAAAGCAGCACTGTGTGACCGGTCCGAACTAGAAATGTTGGGTGCTTGTCGTAAATTTTCGAGTAATAAGGTGCTATAAGGTGTAACATCATTTCCCGCTTCTCGATTTAGAGGTTTTGTTTAACTGAGCCGATTTTTGAGACAAGATCATGGTCTCGAAAGCATTTTTCTTCAGTACAAAGAGTCAAATTCATTCAATGAAAACCAGTTTTATTTTTTTATGTTAAGGAGAGCGCACACGAGCACTCAGGCCATGGATGGTAAGTGGAATCTGAGACCCATAAACATTTGAATTCTCAAGACTATAATTCTAAGACCTTAAGTGCGTTGCCAACCTTGAGGACTAAGATGGAATGCCTCTATGGTAGTAATTTCACCGGTTGTCTTATCCCCACACCGGAACACAACAATGCGAACACTGTTGCTTGGCGGGTGGTTAATGGATAAGATGGTGGTAGCGATCCGGAAGGACCCTGCACAGGGTCCTACCACCATTAAAATAATCATATATAGGTAGGTATGCTTCAGTGGCTTAGAATGGATTTATTATGGGAGTTATGGTGTAATTAACATTGCTATGTTATTGAGGATTAGGTACCCTATCACATTATGGAATTGTAAATTAGATATTTAAAAGTCTACCCCGCAAGGTTTTTTACCAGTATCGTTAAAACATTAACAACTCCTGAACTAATGAACGTATTGGAAAGTTAAAACTATTTTCTGAACCGGTATAGAATGGGCCGTCGTTCTTATGCCGTCATATTAACGTCAAGTTCTGGGACACCCTGTATCTATGTTTCAACGAAATGGTATGTTAGACCACAATGAAATAATATTTTAATATCGCCTTAACTCATGTACCATTTATTCCGTAGTAGGTACATAATGTGCAGTGTCTTAGCGGTATATGCTGTAGCTCAGACAGCCCCTCCCCGCGGCGGTGATTAATCGCCGCCCCTAGCCGGAAAATCAACCCTTTCGCGTCTTAATTACCACGCCTCGCTTCAGCGACGCCCTCCCATTGGTCGCCCCGCTCTTGTCTAATTGGTCGCTTTAATTAACGCGGCATAATCACCAACCGCGACGCGCGAGGGGGTGACGTTCCTAATTTGAATTTTTAATTACCAAGAGACCGCCGCTGATTGGACGAGCGCTTGTTTACATTGAAACAATGGGGCATTGTCATTACGAGAATATGCCTATCTTCACTTAATAGACGTCTGTTTACATTACAAATGTTAGACCAATGAGAGATCTTGAGAATTTTGATAGCAGATGATTTTAAACGAGTTCAAAGCTACACGTGTCGAAAAAATAATATAAACGACATAAAAGCTAGCTGTTGCCTGTCCTATTGCTATCCCCATAGGAGCTGGCAATCTCCAGGATAAAAAGTACCCTATGTCCTTCCTCAGAGTTCAAGCTATCTCCATTCCAAATTTTATTAAAATCAGTTAAGCGGTTTAGCTGTCAATGCGTAACAAACAAAGAGAGTTAGGTACTGTTGCATGGATAGTAGGTAGGTATGGATGGAAAATTCTGACAAAAATACAATACAATACAAATATTCTTTAATGAACACCACATACAAATACAGCATGAAAAGTTAAATACAAATAAAAACACCCTTAAAACTGGTAGGTAAGATCCAATATAAACGGCGGGGCGATCCAATTTCCCATTTTAATTGCTGAAATGCATCGCCCGGCCGATCTTATCCCGCGCCCAATCAACTGCAAGCGATTTCCAATCGTGGCGGGCGCCGTCCCGGGCGCACCGCTCGTGTGCATTTCCCGCGTTCCCTGCGCCGATCTATTACCGCCGAGAGCGCCGCTCGGCGCATGCCGAATTAGCTCATTAGCCAGCCTGAAGCCAGCCAGCCGACGGATTTATATCCGTACCGTTCCCAAATTTGAATAAGGCCAGTTCAGAGTTCTGAATTCAGCAATTACGAAATTCCTCCGAACTTGGAGAATTGGTTTGTAATTTCATATTCTATTGTAATTCAGCTGCACGTTACTAAGCTGGACAAATAATAAACCAAGGTGCCTACCTACCTTTTCTGTTCAGGATTGGTAGGTACCTTCAGGGTAATTAGTAAATCGACGAACCTATTCGTTTACGAGGGTTAAACAGAAAATTTCGGGAACTTCATTGTTTTTTACGTAGCCTTTATATTTTATGTAATTTTCCTCGCGTTCCATCAGTGGTTAAAGCACTTATTGAACGCTGAAATAGGGGTCGACCAATTAACCATTTTAAAGGCCTCCATCTTCAGTTGTCTGAAACCGCTGACCCCGCAACTTATCCTTGATTTTGGGGTACGTGAACAACTCATTGGAGCTTAAGTCGGGGCTGTATGGATGAAGGTCCAGTAGTTTGCCTTTTTACCGCCCATATACTTAGTAGTTTTGCGAGCGGTGTGAGTACTGGCACTGTCATGGCAACGGATGATATGGCGACTAAGGTTTTTGTGTGGAGTTCAGCATAGATACTCGGCAAATACGTAGGTGTGTACCATTCGGCATTGACCGTTCTACGATCTTCAAGAAGAATAGTACCCACGTACCATCTTTTTGGCCATGCTGCGAGAACGAATAACTTTTAAGGCACGTCTTAGGCAGCTGACGCACCACATCCTCGTTTTCTTGCATGACTGCCTACGTTTTTCGACATTCACGCACGTTGTCCGTGAGGTATGAATGTGGCCAGTGTGTTCAATTAATTAAACTTTATACATAATTAAGGTATACATACATACGTACATAAAATCACGCCTTTTTCCCAAAGGGGTAGGCAGAGACCACTTCTTTCCACCTGCTACGATCCTGACAAATCTCTTTCGCTTCTTCTACATTCATACATCGAGTCAGGCATGCACGTCGGTTTCGGGTACTTATTATTCGGCCCTTTTGCAGAATTTCTCCGATTTGATTCGAAAAAGTACGCCTAGGGCGGCCCCTTTCTGCTTCCACTCACTTTTGCACTATAATGTCTCTTTCGTCAATCTTATTAAAAATGTTCGTTAGTATAAGATTCCCGAAACTTTCAGTGCAGCCCTCGTAGCCAAAAAAGTAGAGCTAATGTAGAGCACATTCGCAGTACAAAACTTGCAATCGATTTTAGACTGGCATATTTTTTTCCCAAATAACACCATACCGTATCTCCTAGTTAGTAGGTAGATGGTAGAGCCACGTTGTATTCAGTTACTGTTAAAAGTACGAATTAGCCAGCTGGACCGATATAATTTTATGCTCCGATATCTTATTAGCTCGCTCTAATTAATAAGGCATCACCATCCCCCTGAATCATTACGAAGCGTAAAGGGCAGAGGTTTACGCGGAAGCGTGCGCCCGCGAAGATGCTGCGATAGCGCGCTAAGGAGGTGTTTGTGCGTCGCCGGTGAGTGACGCGCCGCCTTAACGGGCAGCCAGACGCGCGCGTCGCCGGGAGCGTTAGGCGGGCCACTCACGCGCCGGTGACAACCTAGCGAGTTATTTCTGAGACCGTTTTCTTTCATTATGGCATAGAGAAGGGAAACAAGCACACTTGCAATCTGATGGTAAGTGGGATCTTAAGATTGGAATTCGTTGCCGAACCTGAGGACACCAGTGCGTAAGGTTGGCTTGTCCCCCACATTGACACATTACAATGCTGCTTGGCGGTAGGTTAAAGGATAAGACAGCGTTACCGCCTGTAAACCCTATCTTCTGATTAACCGACTTCATAAAGAAGGAGGTTCTGAATTAATCTGTTTTATTTGTGTGTGTGTATGGTAACTCGATTTTTTGCCAATTATCAACTGATTTTAATGATTCTGTTTTCCTGAGATGGCTACCTATACCCTAATATTTGGAACCACTCCCGAGATTTTTCGCAGAGGTGGTCATGGTATCCATAAAAAAATGGAATTGGTTTATTGTTTTTTAAACGTTTAATTTAAGCACTCTTGTCGGTGTGGTAATAATGTCGTAATCCCCTTCTTCTCTATCCATTCATCCATTGCCACGTTGTAAAACATGATGTCAACCTTCCGTTATGTTTGACTCATGTTAATTAATCTTGGGCTATTCCTTGCTAGCTTGCCTTTTATCTTCCCCATATATAGCTAAGCCCTATTCCGTCCAATAACGTGGACTGTTTTGTCTGAAATTTGTATGATTAAGTTTTGAGGGACACCTCTTTTCTTCTCTAATGAAGAAGTCTTTGGTTTTGTCAATGCTAGTAACATGCTTGTTTACCTGGAAAGGCCGCACAATAACTTACTCCGAGCAGTTATTACTTCACTGTAGCGCCTTATCCATTAAGCACGAGTGATACCTAACACTGCCTTCAAATTGTCACCAGCCGCCCAACCTCTAGAGAGACCTTTTCTTATATAATATGGTTACTGTGTTGCTTAGAAAGCAACTACTACCCTTAATAAAATTATCTTTCGTCCAGCTCACTTGTATAGTCATCAGGAAGTCGTTAATCGTCATCTGCGCAGACGATCCCGCAGCATTTCTTGTTAATTAGATATATTTTCAACAATATTGCGTTTTGGTTCATTATTAAAGTTTTTGACTCGAAGATATTTGCCAATATTGTTCCACTAGTAAACGTGTTTTTAAAAGATCGTCTTAAATCCTATTCTTAGCTGACACCGCAGTGCAGCGACAAATGCTCAGGCGGAGCTCAGGCGCTCTATTCCCTGTCTTCTACATAGTTTATGTGATTAAGATATACTTTAAAATTTGTACTCTTTCTATTTTTCAAGAAAAATAAAAGCAACACATTGATCGTGCGCAGCCAGCTTTGAATTAGCACCGAGACTCATGCGGCGTGCGCGCTAACAAACGTCTGGTCGCCTAACGATTTATCCTAAACGAGCTCTCCACCGAGATCGCGAGCGAACAATTCGATCGCTACGTAATTGAATAAGCAATGTACTCAGTATGAGTAGGTCCCTACTGGCAAGCCTGAATATCTCGGACTCTACAAACAAAAACTAAAGTAGCTCAGGAGCCCAAAGGAGAGGAAGATGTCGAACTCCAATATCCCGACGGCGATAGGTCCATCCTCTACAAATACACATTACAAGCCGTGGTGAAAGCCGTTAGATTCTACGAATTTATCAAGCCATAACTTTGGACTGACAAAAACGTCTTCAGTGAGATTTTTTCCCCAATTAAAAGCGGATCGGCGGTTTTTAGCGGTTTTTACTGGGCACGGTTTTTACCCGAGGCACGGGTCAAGCGCGCTGAGACAATGCGCGGCGTGGTGCGCGCGCGTCGTGCCCGGCGTTTTGTTCCGCGTGCCGGCGAACAGGCTGCACCATTGTGTGCCTTATACTCTGGCGGTAAGGCGCATCCACTGCGTTGTTGATAGCTCGTGGCCCAATGTACTATTGAGCGCTAATCGCTTCATTCACCGGCGGATGGCTGCTTTTTCCCCGAGCATCCCAACGGTCACGCATTCCGAAGGCCGATGCTCGATCCGCGAACCGTCGTTGACCGACATTGCGTGTATCAAAATATTACCTCACTTATGTAATGATTGAGAAACTCAAACATAACACCCGAGCAGTGCGTTGTTTGCAAATTTGACATTATTTGCTCAGGAAAGTAGCACCACTTGCCTGCGGCTTTTTTAGGCACTTCGTTGTACCCAACCCCCTCTATCTAGTCACAAAAGAAAGAGCCGAACTGAGCGACAAGTAAGACAAATCAAAACTACAAACCCAGAGCGCATTCCCAGAGTGGGGTAGGCAGGGCTACAGAAATACCAACAACTCTAAAAAGACATGTTGATAATTCTGTAACCTCATTTTGCACAAACAGGCCAAGAAGTTTACTAGTGTATTAGTGACAGGTTACAAGCCCATCGCCTAACAGCACTACAAGGCCTTATTCCCTTAGTCGCCTCTTAAGACATCCACGGGAAGACATGGAGTGGCACTATTCTATCCCGGCAACCACACTGCAACGGTACATAAAAAAGTTAACTTATCCTTTCAAGGGATCTAGGGATCTGATCCAGTCAACTTTAGAGCAATTGCAAAATATTTCAGAACCTCGCATAGGAAAACTCAAAACCGAAAAAGAGGCATAAGATAATAAACCCTTAAAATGAATAAATGTGAAAATGAGTAAATGTGTAGAAAATAAGATTAAATAAATTAAAATAAACTGGTTTCATAAATAATTGAACATACCACTAAGATATAGATAGAAAATACGATCATTGTTTACTTACATTTTTTTTCAAATGGAGGCAAAATTGTTAAAACGCTTAATGGGGTATTTTTCAAATCAATTGTACCTAATTAAGGAATACTCACATGTAAAAGGTTCCGTTTCTTAATTTTAGTCCTTAACTAGGTAGGTACAATTAATTTGACAAAAACCGAATTAGCGGGTCGGTAGGCGAGCGGGTTAAAGTTTAACTCAAGCACACCTATTTATTTTATTCGGAAAGCTTACTGCCTAATACAAATTGATCGACCATACTTAGAGAGTGCTATTATAAAAAAGATCTACACTATAGCTAGAATTCAAATCATTAAACATTTTAGCAGTGCGGGGGAAAAATCAATTTTTGAGAATAATAGTGGGAGAAAAAGAATGTAAAACAAACCTCTTTTTCGGAGTTGAGAGGCGGGTGTGTTTAATACCAACTCGCTTAGGAGCTCTAGGCTGTCCACAAGGCCCTGAGCAATCTTCATCAGCAAGCCGTCTTTTGAACAGAGGGACGAGGTGAAGATTGCGGCAAGAACTCAAATAGTTGTCTTGTATTAAATTAAATTTGTATGTTAGGAATCGAATAAACTTCTTATGTATCATCTCGATCCTATCCGAGTAGAACTTATAGTATGGATTCCACACTTGGGAGGCATACTCCAGTTGTGATGGAGTCGTACATAGGCGCAATAAATAATTTTGACGGTCTTCATTTTTCTGAAATCTCTTGCAGAACGAATAATAAATCTAAGGGTTTTGTATGCCTTATCAACCATATTTTCAATATGCAAGTTAAATATAAGTTCATGATCATGCAATACTCTCAAATCTCTAGTCAAATCGTTAACTGTTACATTTTCTGATTTTATCTTATAAGTATGTTTAAAGACATTGCGTTTTCAAGTGAAGTTAATAGAGAAACACTTCGATACATTAAGATCCAACCTATTAGTTGCACAGTTCTGATCCAACCTATGAGTTGCACAGTACTGATCTAGCCTATATAAATCCTCCTGCAACAGTCTAGCATCATTTTCACAGTTCACAACTCTAAAGATTTTCATGTCATCTGCATACAAAAGAAACATGCTATATAAAAAAATGCTATAACGTTAACAAAAAGTGTGAACAGGAGTGGTCCCAATAGGATAGGGATAGGGAGGGATATTACTAGTATATATATTCCGGAGTAAAGATCTTTCAAACCAGCTTTGAATGACTTATTTCACCCTCTAATACTTTCAGACAATCTGTAATGGAAACACAAATAGAGTAGTAACAGCCGATAGAAGCTTGCCTTAACATATATTTTTTGACCAAGGCCCGTATTATGATCACGTTTATCGCGGTGGATGAAGCATCCGTCACTCTCGCACTGTACTTGTCAGAAAGTGACGGATGTTATATCCACGATTAGTCTCGGGATAAACACAGCCATCATAAGCCCCCAGAGTATAGAAAAGCAGAGAGTTATTAGTAAAAGTCCTATTCACTTGAAATCACATCACCAAAGAGGAGTCGAACCGAACCTGTGAGCTCATAAGGATGCTTTTAAGTATTTTTTACTCTACCTTGGTCATTCGCTACAAGTCGTAGGCACGTGCCGCCGCATGTTACGCACACAGGTCGAGTTACTACTTGACGGTGAGTTCGTCATTGCCTTAATCTCTCTGAAATTTTACCTAAATACATAACCTAATCTTTATTCGACTTGACACGTCGATGAAAACCTTTAGACGACGTTTTGTAATTTAAATCAGGGGTTTCCAAACTTTTATAGTAATGGACCACACATCAAATAAGTCCTAATGAACTGCTGAAATTTTTAAAGCAAAAAATTTTTTTAAGTGTAACGCTTTCATTAGGTATTTACTTAATCATGTGAAGATTGTGAAGATTGAATTTTTCTCTACGTCGTGTTTTTATCATAGCTGTTGTTTTTGTTGTTGATTTCCCACCACTTTAGGAATCGATGATTTACATGAATAATCTTTTTTTGAGATGATTAAGCGAGTATGTGTTAGAAATTACGAAATAGGGCTGTCACAGGGACCGTCCTTCATTGACCCAGCACGGCTAGTACATGACGGCGCGCGTGTTACGTCGCGCGCGAGATAAACTACCCGTCATTCTCTAATTAGAGCGGTCAGAAAAAGACAGGAAGTCTATCTCGCGGGCGACAACACTCGCGCGCCGTCATGTGCTAGCCGTGCAGGTACACTAAGTAAATAAAACAACAATGCAGTATGCGCTTATGAACTTCATACTCTTATACTGCCTTTTTCTTCGGACGGCAGCCTAGCACGATGGCACGCGCCAGCGAGGAGGGTCGGGGCAGCAGCGATGCGCTCCAATATTACGACAAACAGTTGTTTCGCCACGACGCCGCTCCGTATGTTTACTATTAGAAATGTGGTACCGCTACTTATAAGTAAGTAAAGTATATCCCGTTCGGCCAGTTGAAGTGCGATAGAACGTGGTCTAGTGTTTAAATTAAGAGATAGATATGTTTAACTGTTAATAAGATGCGGCTAACTTTTATGTGAACATTTTGATTTGGTGAATTTTAATTTAAGGCACCGGAAGCCAAGACAAGATGCATAACGATACAGTGAACGGCTTTTGAAAAATTGAGAAATTAAACAAAAAATGGAAAATGCCCACTTCACTTAATAATCGTCTATATATTTTATAAAAATTCCATAAACGTTCGACACGACCGTTCGGTAGCTTTAACGTCAATCCTATACAGTTTCGCTAACGTTAACGTTTATTGAATGCATGTGCTCTAGGGCCACTGAAATGAGTTGTAATAATGTTATTACGTGCATCCGTTTTTCATATGATAAAGATATGTCATGGAAACGTTATATGTCCTTTGTGCAGCCACACGGCAAAAAATACACTTTTTTTTAATAGAATTACATCTAGCCGTGTCACCCGTATAACGTAGGGAAAACAAAAAGGAAAACAATATAATTAATAAATATATTTCATGCCCGTGTGGTTGCCGTGTTAGAATAGTGCCACTCCCATGTCTTCCCAGGTATGTCGTAAGAAGCGACTAAGGGAATGAGGGCTTCTAGTACTGTTAGGCGATGGGCTTGCAACCTATCACTAATACACTGGTAAACATCTTAGCCTGTTTGTGCAAAATGTGATTACAGAATTGCCAACAACTCTTGTTGTAGTTGTTGGTATTTCTGTAGCTCTGCCTACCCCACTCTGGGAATGAAGGCGTGATAGTACGTATGTATGTATGTAGTCTAACATCTGTAAACTTACACTATGGAATGCAATAAACATTTGAGTATAGAGTATTGAGTTTTTTTTTAAGGTATAACCGAAGTGCGTATTAACACTTAGTGACGAATCGATGCCCTGGACTCCTAACGAAATGGAGGCGTTATAAAATTCTCGGCAGTGATTAGTTAAATCGATCGGCAGCAATAACCGCGCACCGTGCGCTGGCGAGTGACCTCTGCCAGTGAACCCGCTAAGCCGCCGTGAAATAAGAACCGGCCAACAATGAGCCCCCGCTCTTACGTGTGTCTCTTAAATAATCGCCACTTTTTCCCGCCCATCGCTCCGACGATAAACAACGTCACGACTATTACGTTCCAATAAAACGACCGACTCCATTAGCTTCCGACTCGGTGTTTATGTAGTACTCCAGTTCGGGTGATGGTAATGTATGAAAATAATGGGGATATTTGCATGGGACGGACAGACACAAGCTAGGAAAGCATTTCAATATAATGTAAGGCCGAAGGCGTTTAGAGACATCTGCTGTCCAAAAGGATTACTGAGAAAAAGATACGTGAAAAGTGCGCAAGAAAACGTTGAATTACAATAAAGCACAGATAAAAGAGCGCGAGTGCAAGTATGCATCGATCGGACATTGACATGCCCGCGCGCATCGGCAGCGCGTGATTAGCGGCAGCGTGTAACCCAAGCCGCGGCCGCCCGCGCCATAACATAATTAAAAATGATTTAAGGCATTCGCTCCGCCTGCTTTGTTTCGCGCATTATGTTTCACTTGTTCGCGTCGCCTTCACGCGGACCACAATTTTAACGCGCCCGCTCTTAATTCTGTCACAGTTTTTATAACCCTTTTGTATTTATTAATTCCCTTTCGGGTCCGGTAGCGCTACGGTTCTCGGAAACCGATTTTGACGTGACATTTCTTCGGGTCGCCGTGTCCCTGCGCGCGTTAATGAAGCGTCCTATTTCGGCGCCGCCAATATTCGCGGAGTTATTTCTAATCAAATTAGGTTCTTTGTACACAAAAGAAACCGGCATATGTTGGGCGAGAATATTCTTAGCAAAAACATTAGCTAACTTAAAATAATTGCGGAATTATCTGTATTTATTCCCATAGGATTAACGTACTAAGCAAGATGTATTTCAAAACTAACGTTTTATGTTTCTGTATGTGCACGGCACAGTCACCGCAATGGCATCTGCGTACGTTATCATAACGGGCATATTCATGCGCACTCAAAGTAGGCAATAAAACAGAGGCGCGTTAACGCGAACAATGGCAATTCGCAGCTTTGTACGCGCAGCGCCAGTTAAATGAGTATTAAAGGGATTAACTTCGGCTTGTTGACGCGTCGCGGCCGGTGATCGGGTTTCGTCGCGGGCGCAGCCGCGGCCGACACTCGCCAAGGACTCGCCATTGTTGCGCCCGCGGCGAACTCTTCAATCAGATTTGGAAACGGTAGGCTTTTCGAATTGTAAAGGATTCGCTTCAGGTCTGGGCCTTTAAAATACGCTTTTATAGCTTCGTCTGTAAGTTCTTTAAGTCCCTAGTTCCTAACTTTACAACCTTGACACCTCCATTTTCGTACACATCTAATTGCAGACACTATTTAAACTCTGAGGTTAATTGTTTGCAGAGGAATAAGGCATTTTAATTTTTGATTTTATCGACTAAACACCAAGGCAAAGTAGGTATTCATTACAAAAACAGTTCTTGATCTTTTTTGACCGGATCATTATTTAAGTAAACTGAATTAGGAAGTATGTTTGGCACTATAATTTCATTTAGGAAGTATGTTTGGCACTATAATTTCATGTATGAAGCATACATATATTGAAGTTTGTAGGTCATACAGACTCCTTCGAGCCAGGACTACTTGTCGTGACTACGTTTACTACTTCCTAGCATAATCGAAAGAAAGTGTGCGATAAAAACAACATTTTTAGAAAAGTTATTTTATAAAGCGATATACCGATATCGTATGTTATATTGCGTGTTAACGCGTTCAATTTGATCAGCACAGAACGTCACCAGTAGGTATTCAAATGATTGCAATAATGTTAGACGCGAGCGGTAATATGTCGGTTGTCGACGGCGTCTGGCGTCTGCGGTTGTCTCGCGTTATTGGTGCGCGATCCATCATGGCGACAATCTATCAAGGCACTCAGACTCTTCTTATCTAAACTCTAACTTGGCAGTTATTTTGCAAGGCTAGACAAGGTATGTATAGTGAAACCAGAATATTAAAGCAACTCGGCTTTCTATCTGTGTCAAAAGCACGTGATATATACAAACGTAAAGAAATGTTATAACAATAAATTAAATTATTTTTAAAGTTAAGTTTATTAGTTACATTGCCTCACCTTAAAATATTGACATTTTAAAGTTAGAATACAACACTATGCGTATTCTCATCCCAGACCAGAATACACCAAGCCTGTGACACCAAGCACCGTGCGTCTCCACGCATGTTTTATGTAATACATGCGCCTTACTCCACGTGTCTCGTCTTGGGTTAAATAAAAACCTTTTTATCTGGATGTGAATTTAGAACAACTAAAATTTAGTAAAGCAGGTAGTAAATATATTTTAGCATGTAGGTATTAAGTAGTGTGCAAACAGAATAAGATAATATTAGACATGACAGAACACCTCAGTTCTCATTCTCACCACCAGCTAGCGAGCTGACTAAGGCGGTCATTAAAATCAATCCTTTCTTTTGTGAATGTTCCTGCGAATGCAACAAAGTGTGTGTTGTGAGCTCTCCGTTAATTAGTTTTTTGTTGCGCGGGCAGCGACGCCACCAAATTACGATGAGTCGGCCTTTCGGCTACCGGCGCCGCTTGTAATTATACACTCGTTACTACCGTGCTGCGCCCGCGCTCCGCGGACGTGACCGTCACTTACAATAAGAGACAGCACATATTGTTTTGATGACGACACCAAAACGAAAACTAGATTTCTCTTAGATAATTAATAGAAACTGCAATTTTTACATGCTTATTGGTGCTGTATCTTCTTTTACGTCATCGATAGGGACGCACGTGCGAGCCGAGTGAGTGTCGACAATAAATTCCATCGATAAAATCGGCTCGGCTTCGGCGCCCGGTAATTTCTTAACGACAGCGTAACCCGGTGGCGACGCGTGCGCGTACGTAACTACGCATTTTTATTTCTCTCAAGACGCCGACTCCCAAATCGTCTTCCACTCAACTTAGATGGTAATCAAGTCGGCTATTAAGATGGTCGTAATGTAACTTTTTTTAAATGCGATCGAGAATTGAAGAGTGGTCAGATTTTAGAGTACCAGAGCAGAGGTTGCTTAAATGGTAAATGAAATTAATAAAATGACACTAGTTAGATGGTCCAGTGAAATAGAAGATTGTCTTCTGTGTCAAGTGGTCGTGGGCCCGAATTCCAATAGGTACGAGCAAAGTTAAGCAAAGTCATGTAATTTTTAATACCAGACACGCTACGCTTACTACTAAACTAATATTATCGCGAATATTAGTTTAGTAGTAAAAATATTTATATTAAATAAGCAATGTCTGTATAAAATAAGTATTTAATACCATTTTGAAGAGTTATATAGTCCGTAGTAGGACAAGCGAGGCGTGAGTCGTGTGCGCATTGTGCTTTAAATCGAATATTAGTGGAGCTCGGGCTACCGACTTCATTGTTGCCGCCATTCACACCACTTCGATGAGCTTCCGACTAATTACGGCCCAAAGGGAGTAGCAGGGCTGGGCCATATTCAACATTGTCGAATCGGTTCTGTAAATCGTCAATTTCCACATCACTATATGAAATTCCTTTTGCCCCTTCCTTTTCTTGGTAAATTAATGCACGGTTAAGTCAAAACCAAGCTATATAGAGATGGATCGCTACATATGTGTAGTTCAGTTATCACCATCAAGCATCCTAGCTAGCAGCTGTGTTATTGTTCCGCTGATGATTTTCGATTCGAAGACAAAGATTCAAGGATATTTATATTGTCAGTGAATCATTAAGGAAGACAGAGTTCAATATAATTAAAAAGTGAACTGTCGCATTTAAAGTATGAGCCCCTGCATAAAGTCATTGATAGACCATCCAGAGACCACAACGATTACGATTACAGGATGTTAATTACGGAAAATTAATCGAATACGATAACTGTTTATCGAGGAATAGATTACGCAATCGTTAGAACTAGAAAAGTGTTGACGTGCGGCGTACCTGCTTGCATAGGCAACATAATTGCTATCCGTCATCCGTCACTGTCGGATTGCACGACATAGGCATTCTCATTAAAATACTTCATTTTATTTAGAATTTAATTGGTGTTAATGTGCCGACAACCCTAAAATGGCGTTGGTGCGAGAGCTATAAGTAGTACGTGCAGCGATGTTACACTTGTTTAATTAAAAACGTCGGGAGGCCATCTCTAGATTAGTCGGCCGACAAAAAGGATCGAGGGATCAAGCAAAACACCTTCAGGATTCGTCACGAATCACAGCTTTATTTTTATTTGAAAGAGGCCTTTGTTGGAGTTAACCGAATTTGCTGTTCAATAAAAACTGGCTAATTAAGAAATGTTCGAACTGCCGTTAAAAGTTTTGGACTTTTATTTGAGAAGCCTCCAGATTTATTATGGTCTACCGGTTAAATTATTGGGGTACCTAAAGGAATGCCTGTGAGCGCTGGTAGGTTATTGAATTGGTAGTGGACACCGCTTTATGGTTGTTATAATTAGTAACATAACATCGAACACGCTGATTTTATTGTAAACACTAAAGAACCCGAATAAAAATATTTAAGATGTGCGTCAGTTAAGGTTTGTCTTGCTCTTGTTACTAAAGGAAGCCTACACTTGTCAAAGATATTACGAGTATGATGATTGTGTTGTTTGGTTATAAAGCACTTGGGCGGTATTAGAAGTGCTGAATAGTGATAACTGCGCGTTAGGGCTAGGTGGTAGGGACTGGTCGGCGATAATAGGGATTACACGTAACGCCGGCGTCGAGTTTGGACTTTAGTACGACCACATATACCTCAGGACCTCCATACCACGTACTTGTTGCAAAAAAAAAAAATGAAGCCCTTATTCATTTGACAATAAAAGCAGCCGTACCGTAAAAATATCAATATGCTTTATAAAAAGAAATATAGATATCTTTAATCTAGATATACCTACTTACTTATAGACCTTATAGCCAAAGGACAAGCGCGTGACCAAAATCACGTTAAAATAGTACAAAAAAAAACAATTTGTCATGAGCAATTTGTTCATAGAACTTAATAATAATGGTTTGTCAAACAAAATCGTGGACTCAAAATTAGTAAGGATTAAGAAACTCTTAATCGGTGTTATAACTTATAACGCGGACTTTATTTTTCCTTAATAATATATAAAGACATGTATGTACATGATTGAGTGCGCCCAGTAAGCAGATCCCACAGCCTAGAAGAATCCCCACAAGCGATGAGATAATGTGTACAAGCGAGGTGGTCTGCGCGACGCCGCCCGCGCATAATTGCGCGCTGGTTAGCAGCCGCAGCCCAATGTGCGGTGTCGCGGAATGTAGCACTCGCCGTGTTAACGAGCGCGCGCTGCATCGACGCCCCATCACGCACATCCTACCATAGTCCAAGCCGCAACGTCCGCTGTTTTATTTTTCACGACTAACACCTATTTGTGGTAATGTGCAACTTATTTTATTACCAGTCTTATGAAGTTATGACCAATTGGACGGTAGGTTACAACTCTATTCTAACACGCTATTAATACTGCCGTAGTGATTCGCAACAGAAACTAGTGCAATATATTGCAATTTAGAAACTAAACGTGCTCGCCTTTCTGTTTGAGTAAATAAGTTTGCAAACATTAATTGAGCTTAGGCGGCTAATACAACAGAGGGAAAGCAATTTCGCGAAGTGAGAATGGAGCTGGATTTGTGGTACGTCAATGCGAGACGAACGCCTTCATTACCAGCAGAAATAAATCAAAATAATAACAGCGTAAAAGATAGCGAATGGAAAATCAAGCGCCCCGCCCGCGCGGGTGATTTATGCCAGTAATTTTCCGGGCGGTTACTAAGTAAACTCGCGATTTTTCTCCCTGCACACACGTAATTAGATAATTTTCGAGAATTTCCCGAAGCCGCGCGCCCAGGCGCGGGTAAATTTTAATTTACGTTACTCACGGAAATTACCGGTGTGTTTGAAGTGTCAGGCACATAAAGAAAATCTAATTTGCTTCAATTTATTTCTCCGACGTATAGTACCTACCTACTTGGACGTTTATAAAGTCGTCACGATTTGAATATTCAAAATAAATCGTGTCTACCTACACTGCGTCGGGGTACTTTATTGCGGCTACCGACGCGAGGTCTTTATTTATAATGCGTGGATTAATAAAGCACACAAGCTGTGAATTAATAACCGGTCAAGGACCGGCGTCCCCGGCGTGCTCGTATTAATTTCTGTCACAGATTTAATTGCTCACCTCTGGCTTTAGCTTAATAAATTCGAAGACAGACAATGAAACGAGACGCCAAAAAATACTCGGCCAGGGCGCGCCCGACGAAAAAAAGGAAGGATTTTAATTTATAAAAGACAGGACAAACGATTAATAATTTATTTGTATCCTCCGTTTCTTGCGCGAGAGGATTCGAGCGTTAAAAACGACCGTTAAAACCGGCGACTTTGTATACCTCGCGCTTAGCCCGAAATGCCAATTGCGGGTAGACACAAGTATACAGCGAGCCGGAATGTCGCTTTAAAAAACCCCGCAAATAAATAAATCGCGTCGCACGCACCGGCTGCACAAAAAAACGTCCACCATATTCGATTCTTTAATGTGATTTAAAAAAAATAGAAGTAAGCGGAGGCTGGCTTCGATTGAAAATGAATGAGGGCGAGCGCGATAGTGGAAATTAGCATTGAGGTAGGATTCAGGAGCGGCCTTTGTGCGATCATATCGAGGTGTATTCTTTGCGCTTTTTACGGCGCGGGCGCGGGCGGGAGCCGCCGCGGCTTTTCACTCCCCATTACGGTCTCGCCTTTTTGTTGCGAATAATTACAATCCTCCTTGGAAAAAATCACAGTATTCATATTCGCTTCGCATAATAGTTCTGGCATAGATCTACCGTCCAAGAATATAAAGCTTATATCTGGTGTGAAATCTTAAGCAGCTTGTCCACAAAAATGATAGCTTTGATTAACATCGTTTAAAACACTTCCAAGAATCTGCTACTCGTAATCTGGTAGGTGTGTTAAAAGGTAATCCATCAGCTAAGCAAATGCTTTGTATTGTTGCTGTTAACAAGCGCCCAGATCGTAAACCGAAGCGATTCCGTTCGATCGGCTGAATCCTAAACAGCAAGCCTAAAGATGAGATCGGATGTGACGCGCGGCCCAGCTCCCATAAATTAGCGATTACGCATACATTCAATAATAACCGCAACAATGGGATTGCATGCAGATGAGCGCGCTCCGCGGCCCGATCGACATTTGTATGCGATATCTAAACGCACAATTGGATGCCGGCGCGAGTGTTCGCGCTAATGGTACACTATCGTAGCATCGCGGAGAAGTGGCGGCCGCGAGGAATACGGACCACACGGCGTTTTACTGCTCACAATAAATAAATAACGTTAATCTTATTATTGCCGGCCTGGATGTTTCCTCCCGATAGTTGCCGGTGCAGTCCGGCAGAACCCTTTTGTCGACCGCGGATACGTCGCGCAAGAAACGCTCGTAATTACGCTTCAAAAGACGGTAGGGCTAAGAAATAGTCTGTTTCTTGTACGATTAACTTCTATTTAAGGAAAATGGGCTCGTGATTGAATAGCTGAATTTCTCTCATTCTGTGGGCAAGACGAGGTAGAATGCAGGGTATTCAAATAGCGGCAAATTCGATATAATTTGAAATAGGAAGTAAACTTAAACTTTCGAAGTATCGGATTGTACAGAAATAGTGCGACTTTTAAAGTCACAGACAATAAACGAAAAGGTCATTAAAATAATGCATAGCTCGGCCGGACTCGTAAGTTGGTCGTAAATGGACCAAAATATGAGATTGAATACGAAGTAATTATTGTTAACAAAAACCAGCCGTTAAGAGTTAATGTGAAAGGATAAAGTATTTAAGCGGCGAGGCGGAATATGAGAATAATTACGGCGCGTTATTAACGCGATTTAAGAAGGTCGCAGTAATTAATGGTCGCAATAACAATCGCGGTAACGTCCGGCGCGAGACGTTTATGGCGATATTTGCATACGAAGGTCCTTTAATCATACACGTTTTAAGTGAGTTTTTATTTTATTATAAGCGCATTTGGGACGTACCTTACTTTATCTTAACGTTAAAACGTAAATTACATTTGTCTTATGGTTGTTTAACACTGTAACAATATTTTTTGGGTCAAGTTAATCCAATCTTGCGAACTTTCAATATATACAAGGCATAAATTCGTTGCAAGTTTTTTCATACTCGTACTAAATTATAAATTATAAATAATAAATATCAGGAGACAATCTCACACAAGTTCACCTAGTCCCAAACTAGGCTTTTACTATGGGTACTAGACAACGATAAAATTACTTATATAGAGAATTAATTAATAAACTACATGGAAAACATCCAAGAGTCAGGAACAATTACTCACGATCATCACACAAATATCTGCCCTTACCGGGGTTGAACCCGGACTGCTAGCTTCATAGACAGAGTCAACCAACTATAACGCTAACGTGTCGTCAATTGACAATTATAACCTCTTACTGAGTGCGTCTTTTAGCGCAGCCTCCTTCTGGAGGGTTGTTTATGAACACTCTTTATATATGTTTTTTAGGTTCGATTATTAAGTACGTTAATTCCCAAGGAAGGACAACCCCCAAAATAGATTAACTAATATAGTGAAATTGCGCCCACAACGGTAGTCGAGCTACTTTCCGAAGAAGCCCATTACAGTAATGATACGTTTACAATGCGATAATATGCAAGAACAGTAACATATTGATTCAAGCACGGTAAGCGAAGATACAGTTAAAACTGTAAACGCTGGTACAATTAATGTATTTTCCTCTCACTTACTTCCTTAAAGAGTGACAGTGACACGTACAAATTTCGTGGCAGTTATCAAGTGCAGGTACTGTGGTGTTATTCTCTTCCATAGCAAAGGAGAGTTCGCTCGAGCGAACTAGCTCATCTTGACCCGTGCCTCGCTACGACCTCTCGGTGGCCCGTAGATACCATTGGTTTGCCAGAGGCTGGGCTGTGCTAAATGGTGGGCACCGGTCGCCGCGAGTTCCCTCGAGGATCGAGCGAGGTGGATGCGATGGAGCTCGTGCGCTTCGCTGCCTACGAGAATAACACCACCGTAATAACGGTGTGTGCATAATTTGGCCAATGATTGAGTGCCCATAAAACGTAATGAGGTGCCGGCAAATTGGTCCCCGATCGCTGTCATCGAACCCTGCGACGAGAGAATTCAATTACGTATCATGATTGCGAAATTTTATTTCAATGGAAATCTCAGTTTTGAAGTTCACGAGCACGAAGAATAATATTGAACATTTTAAATTTGCTCAGCAAATTACCTTTCGATACAAAATGGTTCCAGTTTCTAATAATTTATTCGTGATTGATTTAAAACTCTGAGCTATTGTGAGGACAGCACCATTTATGATGCACGGTCGGTTTATTGAAATATTAGAACCACTTGTACGTTTTTATGGGCCCTTTTTTATTTTAAGCTTTTTTAATCGATTTGTTGTTACAGGACACAAGTTTAACCTACATATAACCACGTTTGACAATTATGAAGTGAAAGAGAAATAGGAGATCGAAACAACGAGAAAAGTTAAATTAATATTTTTGTGCGGGTAGGATTCCAAACTATTAGTAACCCGCACCAAAATATTAATGATTTTATATATATCCCTGGAAATCAGACTGTCCAAAGTCTGCGTCTAAGTAACTGCGTCTATGTAACGGCTATTACTTTTTAACTATAATTTTTTCATGAATGAAAAACTTGAAATATAACGTCAGTATTTTAAGCTGTAGCTAAGAAATTTACATTATTCCAAGTCGGTATTTAAATACTATGATTTAAAAGTTCCTCTTTTCAAGCAAATGACAGATTTGTTTGGCATTGCAATGGACACGTTAAAACGCCAAGGCTGTGGTGATCGCTTTAATACGTAATGCGAGCTTGTTCGAATTTTGAACAATCGCCAATTGGTTAGTGGCATGTGCGCGGTGTCGCACCAATTAGTCCGTCTGGCTCTGATTGAAACGCGTTACTACCGAATAAGTAATTAATAGAACTGGCCTTATTTCACGAGCCAATATTATTTCATGTTTCATTTTAGCTAATATTTTAATTTACATATAATTTTTGAGTTCATCAATAATAAATCCTTTACAATTAAGTTTGTTTGGAATGCAATGTGCGTATTTAGGCCTTACTGGTTATTATGAGTTGAGTTTGACTGTCATAATTGCTAAGAAAATACATTTTTTTATTGGGTATTTACTTATAATACAATAACCAGATTGTTTATATACTCTGTTTCTACTTAAATGCTTACGATACGAGGTGTTAAATCAAAATCAAATTGAATTAGTGTAAATGAGGATGTCCCTACATTTCCGTGTGTTGAGTTGACACGGATAAAATCAATTCAGTCAAGTGTCGTTCATTTGATATATGTTAGTTAAATATTTTTGTCCGGAAGCGGCCGAGTACCGGACTACAGGGCGGCTATTGACTCATAGCCATAGCGTTGATTTAGAGATAGAGGCACTTAGAGCCGTGTAGGAAGTTGGGAACATTCGTACGTACATATAGTGACCACGCGTACACATATAACTTGATACGGTTTTAGACCTGTGGAAAACCTTGTTATGTGGGATATTTTTTAATACAGAACTTCATTGCCAAATAAATCAATAGGTACTACGTCTATGCGTGAAAAATCAACACGTAATTGTGATTGACGTTCCGCGACCTACTGTGTGTTAAAAGAATAAATTTACGTTTTAAAGTGCGATAAAACAAGGGTTTCATAATAGGAGTGTTAAAATACTCGGGAGCAATAATTCTGTGCCAAAGTGCGTTCCTTGGGCGACGTCGTAGGAACATGCAAATCAGGGCTCACTCGCGGCGCGGTCCTCTTAAGCCGACGAGTAGCAAGTGATAAATAAAACGTAATTGAGAGACGGAAACAGCCAATGAGTAAATCTCGTCCGTCAATTTATTTAAATTATTTATTAGTGGCCGGCTATAGACACCCGCCGTGATCGCTTTCAGAGCTCCCCGAGCCCCGGACGCACCCAGTGATTAGCCGGACACGCCGGGTTATCGATATCGATGTTTGTTTACAAGATGGCTAAGGTTATCCACAGCGAGCATACAGATGGAATATTAAATTCCAAGAAACTTAATATTAAAAACATTTGGAAGTTGACAGTTTTTACCCTCTTTTAGGATTCAGGGGAGGGGTAATCGTTAAAAACGCAGCTTTAAATAGATGTGGCGAAACTCAATTACATAAGAGTACTTAAATTAGTTAATAGCGAGTAAAACTATCGATAAAATGTTATCGACTACCTGAAAGCGCAGCAGTAAGTATTTGAATTAGTTAATTTGTGCATACACGACACAATGGATGAGGAAATAATATACCTACTCATATGTATGAGAACGTACTTACAGCTACCGGGAGAGTGTAATTGGCGTAATTGGACGAATCTGGACGCACTTAATAATGCCCAATTGTCGTGATTCAAATGGCAATTCATCGTTTGTGAAAGAAATGATTCATTACTTTTAAATTAAAAAGTTTGATGGCGTATTTGTTACAGTGAGATGAGATTTTTCATTCACAAGAGTGCAGTACAACTTACTTTACGTTTACTTGTATGATTCATTATTTGAAGCGAATTTGCTCTGTGTTGACTTCAGCTTAGGTCCCGCACGACAAAGATTTTCTGACTCGCAAACCGAACGGTTCTGAACTTAAATATAAACGGAAACAAACCTTTATAGAATGAAATGGAGTTTTCGGCATTTTTTGCAAAATACTAAAATGCAAATATAAGTTTAAGTTTGGCAAATAATATTAAAAAATAATCAAATCTTAAAATCGCAGTGATAGACGGATATTTTCCAAAAAAACATAAAACTGTAAAATCCGTTTTAAGAATACGTACCCATTAATATCGGTAATGGACCAGAAGTGCCTGAGGACGGATTTGGCGAGGAGGTACCAGACTTGCGTCCAGACCCAAGTGGACTTGTCGATGGACGCGGAGAGAAACGCCTTGGTGTCCTCGTCGGCGTCCAGTTGCCTGAACTTCTGCTGCAGCTCCAGACTGAGCCGGCTCTGGTCCACTCGGTACCACTGCAACAAACGACGTAGACAATCATAACCGCAACTAATTTTGATTAGGACAAAACGGATTTCAGTAGGCAGTATCTGCAATTCAATAGCTAGAGCAGAATCAATCCTATCCCGTTAGTAATAAGGTTGCATTTGCTACAGGAGTTTTGTCCGAGATACTGCCATTTGTCTTAGCAGGGCAGAATTAGTTGTTTAATTATTTTACACTGACCCCGACACAAAAATGTGAAGACAGAATTTACTTTTACGATTTTTAAATTATCAAAAATCATAAGTGTGTGTCAAATAGACAATAGAGTTTTGATATCACGTGTTACTACTTTCGTAGGATAATAAATATAAACATAAGTATATAAATTTACATAGGATTAAAATAGGAGATTTGATCTGTCATTCAACCTTCCTTATTATGGTATAAATATTTTAACATATATGTTTTTTTTTGCAAAATTCAAATACGAAGAATATTTTGCCATTCTTCATCATGACAAATCGTAAAATTTAGAAATATTATTTTTTTAGACGAGTTTTTCGTATAATCTTATCAATTCTTTAACATTTCTTTGATATTTAAGTTTTTATAACTTTAGATATCAACGCGCAAGGGATATTTTTCCACATGTGGATGAAAGAAAATACACTATAATAACGAACTTAAGTATGACAAATTACAATTACATATCACCATAGAGGTATGACGTCACGGCTCTAAATCTCCTCCGTCCGAGCTTCGATTGGAATTTTAGTGGTGGTAGGACCCTGTGCAGGGTCCGTCCGGATCGCTACCACCATCTTATCCATTAACCATCCGCCAAGCAACAGTGTTCGCATTGTTGTGTTCCGGTGTGGGGATAAGACAACCGGTGAAATTACTAGCATAGAGGCATTCCATCTTAGTCCTCAGGGTTGGCAGCGCATTTAAGGTCTTAGGATTATAATCTTGAAAATTCAATTGTCTATGGGTCTCAGATTTCACTTACCATCAGGTGGCCTGAGTGCTCGTGTGCCTTCTCCTTAACATAAAAAAATAAAAATAATAATAATAATACTATACATGATTTAAAAAATATCATTATACGTAATGTTTACCTTTCATAACAAATAAGCATTTGTGTTAGTCTCGTTGCCAATTACAATAACGATTTTTGAACTCTTGGCCATTCGCAATGACATAAATTTCAAGTAGATATGCCTTAAGTAGCAGTTGCCTGGACATGGTAGACTGTAATAGCAGTAAACGGGCGCTAAAGAGATTCAAATGGAACAGTACTCAGGTATTAGTAATGGCATGATTGAACACTGCGAACATAATCACGCCGTTATTGGGCCATTCATTCCAAAGTTTCTACATTAAGCACAAACGATTGTGCTCTGAACTACAAATCGATGTTTAACAACCCATGGCTCGGAGCTCTTAATGAAAGTGTACAAAAAGAGTAACCCGAGTGCAAATAAGAGAGTGGAGTATGAAAGGAGCGTGCAGCTCGTCACCCGTTGTGTGTTTAAGTCTGCCGGCGCGGCCCTACAAAGGGCAACGCGGCCGCTGTTAATTTCACGCTGCCTCAAATTAACATTTCTTTACGCCACAGAATAATAACGAATTAAAAAAACTTCTCGCCTCTACATGCGGCCGTAATGACTGTGTGCGAGCGGGACGCCGCTAACTCATCAGGCCAACTTAATTAATGCCCGATCTGTCTTTATATTAAAAATCGAAGTGAGACGGCCGTGTGATGAAAAAGATAATTATCTAAAACCGGTAGTCGAAACAATCGTCACGGCGCGTCAGGCGGCGGCGGGAGCAGCTATTCAATTTTTATTATGACTTTGATGCGATGCGCGGAGCTTATAATCCAAACTGCCCAAAGTTTCCCTGTTTACGGCTCCTAAATGTTGTGTTCCACATTACTCACGGAAACGCAAGGTATCCCTTTTATAAAGACGTAGCACTTGAATGGCACAGGCTAGACAGATTCAGTATTTGTACACAAAGTATGTTAAACTAGAGGTCGCTTAAAACCCCGTTCGTGTTGAATTCGCTTCTCGCTTTATTTTTTTTTGTTAATAGTTAAGCATAGATTTTGATAAAACTTTTTCTTGGTGCATTCCTTGAGTAGGTATCTAATATGCATTCTAATTCTCGCAGTAGTTTTCGTCTCGTCAGTTAGTCAGTAAAAGGTAGGTAAAATTATTTATGTTGATGACTTCCTTCTAAATTCGCACTACCACACGAAATAAGAACAAATAAAAGGCGTCATAAAGATTCTCGAGAAGGTTCGCACGCAAACACCACAACGCAGCATTATTGCCATGTGTCGCTTAAAGTAATGTAAAAACTGGGGGAATAAATATTTAGTATCGAATACTGATAGCGAATCACGTTGGTGATTATGCAATGCGCCGTCTTTACATTTAAAATAGTCTGCATCGGAACTAAGGGATTCGACAAGGCGAAGGCGAATTATCCAGACGGAATACAAATCGTGGAAAATTTCGAATGCCGAGCTCGTTGATGATATTCTGAAGTTTAAGGATCGTTTGTGTCACTTGTTTCCCGATTGTTATCAATAACATGAACGTACATTTACATCGTTAGTTTGTTTGTTGGTGGTATGGATTACTTTAGATATTGGATAGATGTTACTATCGGTTGTAGATATATTTTTATTAGGATGGTATTCGTATTTTACTTTGAAAGTGAATGAAGATTAATTTATCTTTGTCATTATTAAGTGAATTGTATTCTCTTTATTGAGAAATTAATGTCTTAAAACATAAAGTGGCAATGAGATGAAATTGATTACATAAACGATCTCACTTATAACAATAACCGCAATAATGACAAAGAAATTAAAAAAAAACGTAGCCTGAAAACATAAATAAGGTCGAACATAATACCTCATCCTTTTTTAAACTTGGTTAAAAATAAGCATAAACTAGTCATTATTTTATAAACTACACGTGTAGATTATGATAATCTCTTCGGACGAAGCCCTCGTTTAATTAGGATAGAACTTCACTTACAGGTAAGTTCTTTTAATCTCTAATTATGCCCCCCCTGCTTCGTCCTCAAGATTAGCATAATCCACACATATACGTGCCATTTCATACATTTAGTCATCGAGTTGTGGAAATCTAGCCTGCTCTAACCTATAAGCCGTGGCAGACCCTTTCAATTCAACCCCTAATAAATATTATTACTTGATTCTAAACTTAAATGAAAAATGAACATAATTACGAACATAATTAGACCTTAAAAACAAAATTGTGAAATTATATAATGTCTTGTTATACGCCAAGCCAGTCTTTGGGTTGATGAACCAACGCGGTTATTTAGTTAGAACACAATGGTGTTTATACTCTTGTTTTCTATGAGATCTAAAAAACGTCTCAAAGCTTACAACAATAGCTAATTATTTTATAACACATAATAATTACAACGGGCGCAACTGTAACGGGATAAAGATACACGATAAGGAAAAGCATTTCAGTTATTCACAAAACAAAATAAAAATACACGAACGTGACTCTAATGACAATACGGGCTGACCGAATTTCATTGATTTAGGAATATAGCGGCGCGTTTATACAAAATTATAATGTGATGTTAATGATAACACGACGGAGGCACTCTTAGATGCGGAGTAGAGAATAAATCAAAAAGTTAAAAAATATACTAACGTCATGTATATATGTAAATACGAGAACAATATCTCGACCAGCTTAGCGAGTTCTTTATACATCTTTCATGAACATATTATTCGTATCCTATACGTAAATTCTGGATTTTGAGACAATAATATTCGTCTAAAATAAGTAACGTAAGTCAGTGTAGTATCAAGAAATCGGTCAATTATATTTAAAGCAAAGTTTTTGGACCAAACAGCCAAATATTATTAAGATCCACAAAATCACAAAACACAGATTGTATTTCCGCCTAGGTGTTTGTGAACTAGATGATTTTTTATTGGGCACGCTTTTTAAAATTCAGTTTCAGCTCGTGTAACCTAAGATTTGAATGAATAACAATCACTTGGCATACTTTACGAGATATCTACCTGTTAAGGAAGACAAATCGATAATGGTTTATTCAATTCTTTGGTTTCGTTTCGAGGTCGTATCGCGACTACTTTGTTTTCGAATTTATCTGGGTTACTTATTTGCGCGATGTGCTCAACAGATTATTAATACGTCCCATCAGTGTCTAGAAAAGTAAGAAAAATAAGCAGCGAGTTCTAAATAAATTTGTAATTTAAGCAACAGACAATGCTACAATGCGCTCTGTCTGAAATGCAAGACAGTGTCAGCTCCCCGGAGACCGTCTGGAGCTGTTTTGGTCAATACAAGTGGGTCGCAAGCTCTCTAGAGTATAAGATGTGCAAGTATTTTGGAGAATACATCTACAAACACCTACCTGACTTATAAAAAATGCTTCGTAATTCGAAACTGATTCATTTACACGTCGCT
Organism: Acleris holmiana; assembly: GCA_949316455.1. Taxonomy (NCBI): domain Eukaryota; kingdom Metazoa; phylum Arthropoda; class Insecta; order Lepidoptera; family Tortricidae; genus Acleris; species Acleris holmiana. The sequence continues at coordinate 8,088,400 of OX438772.1, forward strand.
GAGGAATATTCAAAGGAATATTTTATCATGATCGTAATTGTTTATCTCTTGGCATTCGGCGAGTCACATCGTTTTGAATACGATCATTATCCTCGACTCGTTAGCGAGAAGGTCAGCGAGGTGCATCCTTCGAATAGGACGCAGCTCTTTTATACCGCGGCCGTTAGCCCTTGGGCTAATGAATCAAATCCTTTAGTGTGAACGCATTGTCAATACGGAGCGAAATATTAACGACTGCGCGCTTTGCGCACAATGCCAGATTAATTCTCGTTTAAATGTGTGAAATCGAGGATGGCTGGAAGAGTAGAGGCGGTTAGGAATAGTGTTAATGCATGCGCACTGCTCTCGGTGAAATTTTAGGCTCAAGTTATATCATACCGAATTATAAATATTAGCTTTTCAAGCCGGTATTCTCAATCCAGGAGTGTAAGGTTTAATTAATTTAAGTGTAAGGTAGAATACATATTCGAGGGCAATAAATCGATTCAAGAATTGCATGCCGGAGTGTCATACTTTTCAAAGCGCGTCGTTTTCTAGATTTTGAAGATAGTTGTTTTTATTAAAGCCATTCTTTGGCGCGCTGCTAAGTCACGTATCTACAAGCCTCTGTAGATCGGTGCATATAAAATGCCGGGATGTGTAAAGGCTGCCGCGTTTGCTGGCGACGTTTTGTGCTTGCTGTAGCTGCTCTTTGAAAGCTGAATAGTCGCTAAGAAATGGCAGTTTATAATTAATTATAATTTCAATCCGTTTCTGACAGCTGTTTTCTAAAGAAAATAAGCTTGTCCATATTGCTTTAAAAGGCTTAAAATAACTCTGCACCAGAGAGGAGTAGAAGTAAAAACGAGAGATCAATAAAAAAATGATATGCTATTCAATTTAGCTGTGCTTTTTATTTCAGTATATTTAAGCAAGTCGAACGTAGGGGACGGGCCCAGGCGCAGTCGGTATAAACCTATGTTCGCGAGCTAAGTGGCGCTCGGGCTCCCGGTGGATTTGCCCGTAAGCGGCTCCAGAGCTTGTTTGCCGGGCGCTCCATTAAAATGGGATCAGCCTCTATGCAGATCTCCTGGACGCTGCGAGCGGAACGCTTGAGATGCACTATACTCGGGAAATGTATGAGCGCGGAATATTCATTATACTAACACCGAGCTACCTTGGGATTTTGAGTTTTGCATGTCTAGTATAAAGATTAGAATAGATAAATTTAAAAAAAGTTACAGTGACGTGATACCTAATAAAATATTTTTTTGGTTTTAAAATCATTCAACTCCTGTAAATATCTATTATAAATCTGAAAGTTTATGAGGACGTTCATACGTAGGATGTTTTGTAGTTTGTCTTTCGATCACGCAGACAACGGTACATAGGTAGCAAATGTCCTGATTTAAAACTTACGAGTACATTATTATTTCAATTTCAATTTCAATTTCAATTTCAATTATTTATTGCACTCATAATAATACATAATACACTTACATAGGTGATATTCGTACACTATAGACCCTGTTGGGCGCAGCAATATAAGAGAGAGGACTATCCAAATAATAATTAATCAATATTGAATATTTCCATTTTTCTATATACTCGTATCTATCTGTTTATATAATTTATCGCTTAGATACTCTGTTATAGGTATTATATTATATTATAGTATAGTAAGCTATATGTTATATTATATTATAGTAAGCTTTTTCATATCGAATACTTTTTAGTTTATTTATTATATAGATGTTGATTTTTCTATTTATCTATATATCTATCTGTTTATTTTTATAATAATTACTCAGTGTAGCATAGTTTGTTATGTTGTTTATTATGTGGTAGTTTGTTATGTTGATTATTAATTACCCCTGATAAATTGGTAGTACTTATGGGAATAACGTTAAATTAGGTCTATGTTTATTAAATCCTGGGCGAAAAAATACTTATAAACTGTCAAAACTCTGATCTTAATATCGTTAGTTAAGTATTCCTCATAGACTAATATTTTACAATGCATTGAAATTTTTTGAAGATGAAAATAATAAAAGAGTTAAGGATTTCACTTAGCTAGGTAAACACGTACACCACTAGGCAAACATACCACTAGAAAACTATGAAATTTAAATTAAACCGGTTATTGCTTTCAGGTTTCCCGTCATTAAAATGCTAAAGTGAATTTATAGATGGTGCGATTACTTAGACCTACAGCAGGCAGTGGTATCACGTGGGGCAGCCATGGAAGCGGCCGCGGGCAGAGATATTACGATAGCATTGATAGCAAGTCTCAATTAAAACTCCATGCTATGACTTATTGCTGTAAAACAATTGATTTCGATTAACGCCGACAATGCTACCACTCGATAAAGCATTCCATTACTATAGCCTGTTACCCTCGCGGCTATGTCCCTACGACGACTAATATACGCCGCAAATTTGCCATGTAGATATGTGTCCTGGTGTTTTTACAAGTGTGCCATGCATCATACGGTACTATTTTTAATAAAAGATAACATCCAGGGCCAGGGTTTACCACACTATCCCAAGTAATGGGGTTGGTTTAATAACAATAGTGTTTTATTGCTGCTAGGTCCTATGCGAACTATTATTTTAAAATAGCAAGACTTGTACAGCTGCAAATTTCAAGCGTCAATTAAGGAAAGGATGGTGCCATATACAACGTGTTACAAAATAATCCGTAAAAAAGAAATAACAAAAGTAGTGTCAACCTTTATTAAATAACGTCAGTTCAGTATCTTAGGTATACAGTATACTAGGGTTGACACTACTTTTGTAATTTCTTTTTTACGGATTATTTTGTAACACGATGTATTACTTAATGTGATTCCCTCAGACAAGCCATAAATAAGTAAACAAATGTCCTTCAACACCGCTATTGACCGTGTAAGATAGCTTGGCTTCATACCCGCGTCACGACACGCCGGCGGCGCGCCGGTAATTGTTTCAAACTCGTCTTTTAATTGTTCTATCGGAGCGATATTTATCGCCGACGTGATCTCGCGCGGATTCATTTGCACTGTGTTTCCGCGTCGGCGCACCAAGGGAATGCTGCTTTAATCAAAGGTTGCGATGGGATTCGGTAATAGAATTTAAATAAAAATTAGAATAGCACTGTAAGCATTGCTCCACGGACGTTAATTTATTTTCGGCTTTAAATTAAATTAAGTTTTTTTTGTTTAGATTGCACACTGTTTGCTACTCCTATTTTAACTAAACTTAGTCTTAAAATATTTGAAAGATTTAGATGTCAAGTTTACTTAGCCTTATAGCAAGTGGGCGTTTTCCAAAAAAAGTGTACATCGTTAAGGACAAAGTAAAATTTTCTTAATTTTGTCTCTAACGATGCACACTTTTTTTGGAAAACGCCCAAGTAAGAATTTTCCAGTGTAGTGCGTACGCAAGTGGTATTTACCTCCCGAAGAGGGTCAATATAAATTTAACAAACTTATGTACTTATCGATACTACCGATACCTTACAAGTATTTTATTGAAGGAATAAAACTTGAAAGGAAACTGATATTTTCAAACAAGAATTGTTTACTTTATGGCAAGTTCGTAACACATATTGGACCTGTACCGGACGAAGCAGGCTCTTCCGCTGAAATTGTTGATAAGAGCCGGGGCTGGCGGATCAGGTTTGTCCGAGGTGCCGCGCAGGGCGCGCACGTGCGGCAGACGAGTCGTCATCCGCGGCGTGGGCACGCGCTCGAGATTTACGAGTGTATTTAAACTGGTTTTACATTAAGCACCAACTGGGCTGATTTGATCGTAAAATCAGCCGTTATGTCTCGAGACAATATCGTCGCTCGTTACCACCCAAGCGCTTGGCTGTTAAAATAACTCCAGGTTAACTATGGGTCAGTTCTCCTCTAACGCGAGTCGATTCCACTTTCATTCAATCGAGCCTATTATCGAGGCATTCCGTTTGACGACTTCGAACGACAATTAAATTCCAGGAAAGATCAGCCGCGTGATAGAGTTGTTTGCCAACGGAAGATTGTTGAAATAAGCGAACGTTCATTATGTGCGGGGGCCGGAATGGAAATTATTCAATGGCAAAAGGAGCAATTAAGTGCGCTCAGAATGGAGTGTCGATTGTCCGGACGCGTTCGGCGATCGCTCCGCCCATTGTCCGCTGAAATTAACAGCGCCGGTAAAAAGCGCCGCGTTCTGACTTAGAACTCGTTTCGGGAGTAAAATGACTTTAACGAATCAAAGTTTTTTTGGTTTTATCATTACACAGTATCACAGCGGGCTCAGCTTTTAATTGGTAGATCAAGTTGTAATTGGTACCGTCCTCATTTTCCATCTAAAATATCACACAATTCGGCTATCAAACGGGAATCGAATATGGAAGCCTTTGATTGAATTGATTGAAAAAGAAATGGAGAGGGGCGCGAGGCGCGGCGGAGCGGGCCGGTATTTTTATAGCCTGTACACGTCCCAGGACGCGCGGGCGACACATTCCCGGCGCCGCTACGTTTTTGCAGCGCAACTTTCATTAGACACCGCACGCCGCAGGGACCGAAGCGACTCCTTTTAATAAATGAGTTATGCGTTTATATCCAAGATGGCCGCGCGCTTCATCCCGCTCAGGTGTCAAGAATGTTACGATGGCCGGAATGGTTTTTAAGCTCGGTCAATGTTTGTTACGAATCCTAACGGAAGTTTCTGTTTAACGTTAGCTGTTCAAAATTACACTTTCCTATTGTCAACAAACAAAGGGATTTCAGATAGGGAATGTACCAGTCACTGGGTAGGCGGATTTATATCTACGTAAAAACACATACCTATCTACTTATTTTACGTAACATCTTGATTAACAGTTGACTGTGTTTATGTTGAAATTGTCTTGATACGGACAACCAGTTTGATTCCTAGGCCACTATGGATTATGTCAACCCGACGTTGTAAACTAAATTAAAAGAAGTCTCTTACGTTTTGGTTGACAACGTCACCTTCACATAGTCGATAGTTGCCTAGGAATCAAATTGGTTGACTGTATCCGTAACCAAAGAAATAATAAATAAATTTAAGTTTTAATCGGAATAATCCCGTTAGGTGTTGAATATGGAACCTTCCGATTTGAGAAGTAGGTAGCTGTCAGGTGTGGGATCCATCAAATCGTGCACAGGTATTTCCACGTTCGGCCGGCTCGGGCACGTACGCCCTTTTTGTCAGCTGTAAACGTCCGCAAACCTCGTTGTTGTCAACTTTCCGTGTATTTATTCACTCATTCATACTTTTCTTGTACGTCTGAGTCTGTTATCGGCTATTTTTCTGTCTGCGTCAAATCAAGACTGATGAAAAAGTCATCTCGGTGAAATTTGAAAGCGGCGCTTAATGGCCTATTAAAACACCTATCAACTAAGACCTGTTCCGCAGACTAGTTTATTTTTAATCGAGATTTATATTCAGGGACTCTTAGGAAATAAAATAATCACGGCGGTGTTGATTTGCATACAATGGTAAAATAATTTTACGCGCGTTTCGCCGCGCTTAATTCTACTTTTTATTCGGTCTTCGGCGCCCTATCTACGAATCAAGCGGACTCACTGCTCGCCGCATGGCCTTTTTAAGTGTTAACATTTTTGCGACGTCAGTCCAATAGTATATTTATTACTTGGAATCCATTTACGCAGATTTTTACTTTATTAGCTTAGACTGAATACGTATCTTTAAACGGTTTCTTGTCTATAAAATAAACATTTTGCTTGCCAGCAATGATGTAGACTACAAAATTTTAACAAGAGCGCTTCGTTGAAGCGGGTTGTTATTGACCCTGAAACTAGTAACCCTCGGTAGTATTTACGTCTCGTATCGGCCATAAAGCGCATTGGCGGCGGGTTGTAGCAGGGGCAGACTGCGTGGCGCACGGCGGTGCGAGGTCGAGCCTTGCCGCCGTAGCCAGCCGCGGCGGCGCCGACCGACACACTGGTATGCACGCACTGGTATACTGCACGGCAATCCGACGCACACCTACCCCTTCATATGTATCATTAATCCTCCCAAAAAACACTAAGCTTACCCGCAACACAATTCACATTCAGAACCAACGTCGCCCATCATAAATTCAGCGCAAAAGTGCGAGCGACGGCCGACTAGCAACAAAAGGGCATGACTTTTTCCGCAAAAAAGATGATCCTTAATCTGATTAAATCTCCATCGCGGCCGACGTCGGCCCGTGAAAGATTAATGAATATTTGTGCGAGGATTCCCGGCGCTGGGTTGGCACGTAGCGTTGTCATAATCATATTAGCTGCGAGGAGACCGGAGCCCGGCGGCACGCACGCTCCGCAGGGTCGCGCTGCCTACTTACTCAATCGCACCAAGGGTCCATACCCAGTGGTGCTGTGAGCGTGACACCGCGGCCGTACTATCGCTCTAACTTTACGATGTGTGTGCGCGACACAAGACGTTACGCGGACGTGAAATGTAAAGAGATACTCACCTTACCCGCAATCTTTTAGACTAAAAACCACTACAAACCAGACATATATATCTCGTTTTACGCCCAGGTTTGCCTACGCAGAGAAAACATTACTTAGAAACGGACTTGGGCTAAAACTCGATTGGTACTAGAAAATATACCTTGTCACATTACCTGCTTGAAAAGGGGACCTTTCTTCCCTGTTAGGAAGAATCAAAGTGGTACTATTCTTCCCTGCTATAGGAGGGATCAAAGTTGCACTTATTGTGTTGCGTTTCAGCAGCACTTTTAGAGAGTGTAAATAATGAAATTTGCTTCATCACCAAGATATTTTATTTTCTTCATAGGTGATGTGAATGGCAGTATGTGTCACACGGTAGCAAAAAATATTTCCACCTTGGGTGTTAACACTTGAATCCCTCACTACACTCAATGTACGCCCTCACCGTCAATAAGTCATTTTGCTCCCTTGTGACACAAATAACTATTTTTTATCGGTGTAATGGATAAAGCGTAATGGATAAGTGTAATGGATAAAGGACAACGTAGATTATTGTCAAAGATAGTCTACGAAACGAAATTCTTCCAGGTTCACAAACAGCCTACCATTTTAGTTCTAGACACAAAGATCGATTTGTATGGCACAGGTGACAGCGTATAATAGTCATGTCCGAGAGCAGTGTGCTATAACAGTATGTTAATTTAAGGATCTTATTACCAGCAGTGCTCTAGTAGCATTCTGATTATAATTTTTAATACGGCTGTCTGTACATAAAGTAGCGATAACAAACATGGCGTAGCGATACTCGCGATACGCAACGCGTTAATATAAGTGTTGTCTCCGTATGAATTATACATTGAATTGTGTTCAGCGGCTCTTTATCTGGCGAGCCACGGGTGCATCGAACACATTATGCCTTGAACTGCGCTAGATTTTTATTACAGTCTAGAAAAACTTAAGCCCGGGCGGTATTACGAGGATAAAGTCTACTATGAAAGAGAGCGATATAACGAACCCGGTTCCAGATCCCAACGATACAATTGCCATTTTCGAGTTTCCAGTGAGCTCAATAAACACAGTCGTAAAAGAAATCAATTGAGCCCCGAAAGAAATTAAACTTAAGAATGTATTGTTCCATACAAGCGTAAACAAAACGAAAATCATTGTTTGCGTTAACCAGGTCTCAGGTCGTTTTCGACCTGCTTTCGTAAACATAAATCGCATTAAATAAAGGTATAATTTATGCCGTCCATCTATATTGAATAAGAACGATCGAGTTTACGTACCTGCGCGTACGAGACTCTACCAATAACAACGCATTATTTTCATCTAAAAGTCATCATAAGTTACAAATAAGTACGCAATAACGCAATGGAATTAAAAAGAGGAGCTGTAGAAAGGTGGATGGTGGGTTCCATTTAACTTGTTTACATGAAGCTCGAAGTAACCCATCGTCGTGTGGGAACATTTCGGAGTGAGAAAGCTTTGCTTCGAGATAGTTCGTCGTTTGACTTTTTAACGGAAAAACCACAGGTAATAGATACAGAATGTCATTGACAGGTTGTCGTTAGTAATAAATTAATGCTTATGAAATTTAAGGCGGATGATTTAAATTGACATTCCTCACTGATGGTGATTGCGTGATTTTCATTCGTGAAAAAAATAGAATTGCTGAAATTCTATCAAGTGTTTTATTTTCATAATGATACAAGAGAATAGATAAGGTAGCAATGATCAACCCTACGCATCAGAATGGTGTCCATTATGCTCGGTCACACGAGGTACAAAACAGGTGGAGATGTTGAAGATAGTAATTAATTAGTAGATATAGCTTGCAGAAGCAATAAAGCCGCTCATCAAAGATTCATCCGAGCAAACAAAGAGCGCGTGCTCCGCGAGCATTAACCGCCATAAGACATCATAAACGGGGCACCATCATCTGGGCTTATAAAAAATTCATGCTCATCTCACATTTCGGCGCCCCTCTTAATTTCGCGTGAGCCTCTTCTTGGTTCGTGTAAAAACTTCGGGTGTCTTTTTATGACTTTTACTGCGGTATAATTGGGGAGGGGCGAGCGCTCGTGTCCCCGAGGTGACATAAATACACCCCCCATACTCCTAGCCTTCAGCCACCCCGGCTTAATCTCATGTAAGACTATACATCGCGGAAGTAGTTCGCATTAAAAGGTCTTGGCTAGCAACTTCATGTCAACTTAATTCAAACAATTGCCAGTTGCTAAAGATCCCACAAGAAGCACGACCTATAAAATATGACGAAGAAAGATTGTAAGAATTTGCATCCACCCCAGGTGTTTCTTTTAGGTATGTAGTTACTACAACGGTCAAATGTTCGGCTTAATTGGGTAATAGGAAACTTCATTTAATCTAGAAACAGTAGCTACTTTGCTTAATCCTATACATATACGAATAGTTATTACTATAAAAGCTAAATTGGGTTGCTAATTTGTTCTCTATGCAGGTTAGTAGGTAAGTGAGTAACGGATCAACGTAGTTTTTGTATAGAAATGAAAGAGCTATAAATTAATTGTAGGTACGCGGACAGAGTTGCGGGTAAAGGGCTATTTTATTTACAGAGAAAGGTGCGGCTCGTGGAGTGAGTTACGGACAACATGTGTACCTACAACGAAGGCGCAAGTAAAGTTCATAAACGCGGAGATCTTATTCCACGGCGTGGCGCAGCGTTGCAGGGTGGCTGCACCTGAATTGTATCTTTAAAAATTATTATTGGGACCAGGCATGTTTATATTTAAAACCGCATGAAAAATTGCTACCGAGAAAGAAAAATAAAGTTCAAATAATGTATTATTTGCCCACCGAATTTCCATTCCAGGTAAAAATCAAAAAATTAGAATGTGAGGCATTCGTAAAAGGCGAGACACTATTTGAATTTCAGAACTTATATACGAGTAGGTTTCATGCTTCCAATATCAAAGAAGGATGGTCTCAGGGAGTCAGCAAATGCGATTTCAATTTTATTAGAGGCACCAGTGATGCGCGAGGCGGCGCGCGCGGCGACGGCGGGCTAAGGTGGCGCGTGTACCTACGTGTATTTATTTGCGAATTCCGAATAGCTTTCAATATGTAGAGGCGCGAGTGACTCCCGCCTGTCGATCCTCTCCAATATCGCCTCGCCGAGACGTCACAGAGGCGACACCATTATTCGACGCGACGATTGACTCACGCGGGAGCAGCCTTCTGAGGACGTTGCATGATAGATGACGACACAAAAAACATATCCGTAATTGAGATTTCTATTACTAAAATTGAGAGCGACCGATCCGTTTTTTTATGTTTGTTTACATAATGTGAGTGGCGACAGCGACGGCACACTATCGCGTTTCGGAAGCCATCGCGGACGTCAATTTGTATATTGTCATTATTAGATTTGAGGCGGGAAGTTGGACTGCCATCCATCATTGTGTGACACGCTGGCCCGATATCGCGCCTAATACGTATTGATTTCCCACTTAGCGTTTTTCTTGGGAATCGCGGCGCTCCACCCTTCCGCCGCGGCCGGAGGCTAACGAGCTGTTTGTCCTCCACTCGCGGCAAGTGGGCCGCTGGCGCTGCGACTAGCCTGTGCCCGCGGACACGCTGCCCACTAAATTTCTCCTTACGACCTTTCCTTTCTTTAACAAAGATGAAGATGAAAAATCTGTTTATAAGACGTTGTTACTCAAAAACCGTAGGGAACATTTTCACGGTACGGATAAAATTTCTTTACTTGTAGTCGAAATATAGGTGAATGCAACTAAAATTAGTAAAGATTTTTCACGCAAATAATAAGTCTTCCAGCTCAGCTGTTTTTATTTTCGTCGTTATGCTTTTAAGAAATATTTTCACGATGAACGTTATTTTAACAGAGCGAATGAAATAACCTGAAATTCACTCGCTACGAAGTGTTTGGGGACGGAATATACAATAGTACTAGACTACTTGAGATATATAATAGTAGTGGCTAGAGCAAGATTGAATAGTTTTATATGCAATATCCATGACATTTGACCCGTGTAGTTGCCGGGTTAGAATAGTGCCACTCCATGTATTCTCGTGGATGTCGTCGGAAGAGGCGACTAAGGGAATAAGGGCTTGTAGTACTGTTAGGCGATGGACTTGCAACCAGTCACTAATACACTGGTAAACATCTTAGCCTGTTTGTGCAAAATATGGCTACAGAATTATCAACAAGTCTTTTTAGAGTTGTTGGTATTTATGTAGCTCTGCCTACCCCACTCTAGGAATGAAGTCGTGACATTGTGTATGTATGTAATGACATTGAAGATGCATTGTTTGTGGTTCGTTTCAATAGGGCAATCACGCCGATCACCTCCCTGCGCACTCAGGAAGCAATATTATCAAATGTTTGTAAGATTTGACGAAACGCTACGCATGTGTTGATATGTAGGCACTTACATTTGCCTAAATGCCGAAGAAAAAGATTGCGTCACCAAGGTCCCCGGTGGGGGTGGGAGGCGAGAACAATGGTTTCGGTTCTCACACGTGTGGAGGATTATTTGCATTCGGAAATAAAGAGAGGAATGATAAAAGAAAGGCGCGAGCGAGGTCCCGCCGCCCGGGGCTCGGTGTGGGAACAGAGGGGGTGAGGGTGGTGCGGGGTGGCGCCGTAGGGGAGGGGGCTCGTTACGCGAACAATGGAGAAATAATGTACAGATTGCAGTGAGCGATGCGCCCAGTGCGACTCAGGTGTCTTAGCTTTTGCGTGGACACCACGCCTCCGGTGTCGGGAGAATCCACCCAAGGAAAACGTAATATGAACGGCTTTGAATCCTTCAATACACTAGTATTGAGGCGAACGCCAACTACAACGGCTGATTACGCGATATCGGACCATGTTCAAACACACATAAATATACACTCAAACTGAAACTTATAACAAACTCTGCTATGTCATTGTTAAAGCTATCGAATATTAACACTAAGCTTTTCTTCTTAGGTAAAAATTTAAAGACGTCAATAACGATATGTTTCTTTCTGGTTGCGTCTCGTAAATTGAGTGGCACGCATAATAAACTAGCATAATAACCTTAAAATGTCAACAAAAGTACATAGTCACATTGAGCGAGCGTTACCGGTAAGTACTCTTAATTCAAACAAAGGTGACCCACAGCATCAACACGCTCCTTGAATACTTGAATAGCACCAATGCATCTCCAATTGGAGAAGTATGAAAGCAAGTGGATAATGTGTCGCAAAGTGTTATCGCCTTGCGCAACGCAATAGTAAAGAGTTTTAATGTTAACGCGGAGCGGGCGGCCCGAGGCCGAACCGTTTAATAAAGGACGCCTTCATAGGAAGCGCAAGCAATCACAACACAATCACCCCATCCTCGCGTGACACCGAAAACGTCCTCGCTCATAAGTATAAATTAATCCATTTAGAACGACCGGCACCGACCGGCCGATTAACGGAAGCGTCTACTTAACTAATTTATCCCCGGGTGGTTTTAACAGAATGGATAGCAGTGATTACGGGCCGCGACGATCTCGTGTGACGCTTCACATGCGCGCGCGCACAACTTTGTCACACATTTTACCGTGCGTATAATACAGATCTTCACTTGCACATGCTTTTAAGAAAGATAGATAGATACTTATTTAAGAAATAAAATGTTCATTCGAAACGTTTTGTTTTCCACACGTATTATATGCCAACCAAAATACCAAAGAGCCGGGCCGCAATAAACGAGATAAGAAAATTCAAACCGCAAACTTTCATGAATCCAGTCCCTTATTACACTTGAGCGGCTTATACGATAGTCAGATGTCTGTAATCCTGAAGCCCGCGACATTTTAATAACATTGATCAAATAGAACAAAAGTATGTGGACCGAGCACTCGACAGAGATGAAAGTTAAAAGGGTCGCGAGGGGGTGTGTGGTGTTGGGTGGGAAGGAGCGGGTTGAATGCCTTATTCCCTCCACAATTCAGAGGTATTTCGTGTTCTTCATACGCAAATATATCCTCGTTATGGAGGTTCACGTGAGCGTCGATTGCGTGCGCCAGGCGATCCCGGAGCTGCCGATGCTGGCTGAGGGAATTGTCTCCGGAAGGAAATTGGATCCGGCAATCAAACCGACAGCCCTTGACTCCAGCGAAGCCCCTTTATTGTACTAGATTTGATTTGGCTACAAGGGTAGCTATCGGACAGTAAACAACCCAAACATTCAAACTACGCTTCTATTCCACGGGTTAAACCACAATGGTTTGACATGTTAGCGTATTGTCACCGTTACGATAGCTTTAGTACCAATTTCACCATACGATGTTAAATTTAATCAATGTTAATCGACTGTTAGTTCATACATTTTGACAACTGTCAACGCTCTAATCGTCTGTTAAGTGGTTAACATCGTATGGTGAAATTGGTACTTAATGGTACTAGACAGTAATGGTGGCCGAGTTAAAAACAAATTGCAAAGGTGATATAGTTTTACCTAGTACAAAAGGCGCCCTGTAGCGTTTTCCGAATAGCTGAAACCGGAACATATTATAGAAGTATCTCACGAAAGTGTCAAGTGACAATCATGATCATGACATTGAGTTGGAGATGGCCATTTGCTAAGAATATTTCCGATTTAGGAGATGTTTAAATGGGAATGTTTCCTTATTGCCATTCATTTATAGTTCACCATTATTTAATTTTATTTAAAATGTATTGTGCTAATTAGTCATAGGTAATTGTTAACTATATTTCTTTGTAATTTTAACTCCATGCTGTTTTATATGATGTTTAGTTTAGTGATTAGTTTGTTTTATGCACAGATAAAGGAAGAGATTTTATGTTGTTTATTTGTGACTAGCGACCCGCCCTCGCTTCGCTCCGGGTTAAAGTATTATACATATAAACCTTCCTCTTGAATCACTCTATCTATTAAAAAAAACGGCATCAAAATCCGTTGCGTAGTTTTAAAGATCTAAGCATACATAGGGACAGACAGCGGCTAGCGACTTTGTTTTATACTATGTAGTGATTCCACTGGCGCTAGTAGTAACGTTTGTGTATGGGCTGTGTTCACTGTTAACGTAAAGGCGTTTCCAGTTTTTCATTTTTTTTTTTTTATTATTTTTACTTAGAGTGTATTTTAGTGTTTTATTTGATTAAATAATAGTTCGTTTTTGTGCACCTTTCGTGTTGCCCACCCTGCGAATGGGCCCTGCGGAAGATCAGCGCTGGCTGTAAAGCTAGCAACATGCTGAGTAGGGTCCATTTCGTGGCAAATTGTGTTATGTTTTATATTTTTTATTTTGTATGTGCTTTATTTTATTATTATTTATATTTGTCACGAATAAATGCTTGAATTTGAATTTGAATTTATTGGAAATATTTCAGAGAATACTACAATTATGAAGTATACAACCTTCATCGAACTGGTTAAATTAAATATGTTAAAAAATATATTGCAAGTGGGTTGACTAAAAAATGCCATGCCAGTCCGTTGCATTTTCTGAGTCCATTATACCATCATAGTAATGTATATTTTTTATACTATCAGAAAGTAGAGATTTCAATTAACAAAAAACCTACAGACTTTTTAAGAAGCAGATATTTTGACGTGAGAATTTTCGATTGAAAATAAGGGTGCTTTTTCGATATTAAGTCAAAATAAGGTAAAAAAAAAGCAAAATAATTACAGTGTGTTTGAGATATAAAAAGGCAAGTTTTCACCAAAACTTGGTTATTTGAACTTTTTACATACATTTTGAAGTTATGTGAAAAAAGTGAAAATTCAAAAGTTGTAGATGGTGGTGATGGTTCCATTTGAATTAGAATAGAATAGAATAGAATAGAAATAATTTTATTGACAATATTTGACACAATACATATACAACATGAAAAAATAAAACAACAAAACAAAAAAGAAGTAAGACAGTATCAAATAGTGTCAAATAGGGTACCACTCAGCATGATGCCGGCGAGCCACTACCCACGATGCTGATTTTCTGTGGCCCCTATTTGAGTGAAATCACGAATACCAGAGACATTACAAAAACAACAATAAAAGAAAGAAAGAGGGAGAAAAAACAAAAAGAAAATATATTAAAATCTAAGTGAACATCTAATACAAAAACAAATTAATTAAACACACGCAACCAAAAAATCGAATTAATTTTTATTCGTAAAACTATTAGCATGTATAATAGTTAGAAGGCCGTAGCCTGCTACGGCCATAAGGGCTAATAAGGGGACCAAAAATGCGCTTTCAAAATTATGTGTTCTCTTTAGTTGTCAATAAAATCCAAGAGGTTCCGCAGAAAAATAATAATGTTTGAAATCATAAAAAAAAAACTTCTAATCCATTATTTTTTGAATAATATTTTTCATATAAATATTAGGTACTTGGAAAAAATTAAGTATTCACCTTAAATATTTATGTAAGAATTGGCAGTAGCAAATATAATTTTATTTTTATTTCACTTGTGAAAGAGCGAGCACTATAACTCTTGCTTAAGTTTCTATCATACATATTAATTTAAGCCAGCAGATTTATACTATTATCTATTCTGTGCCAAAAGCAACTTATTCAACAAAAAAAACAATGATATTTTAATTAAACAGGGTTAAATGTTGCTAATTCGACATATTCTTGTTTAAGAGGAGGGGGTTATTTCCAATACATCTACCCCATAATGCATGCAAAACTGAACCATTTTCAAGATAGGCTTTAGGATTTAAATAAAAGTTCAGATACTTGTATGTGTAATAATTAAAAAAATATGTTACAAGATTTTTTGAATGTTTTATTTTCACAATCTCAAAATGCCTTCATGATAATGAATTACTTCAAAGCAAGAGACATGACTGCAAAAATGTATAGAGCTCCAGTTGTTTTGTAAACCAATATAGGTATATCTATATTAAAATATAGGTTTACAATATAGGTTCTTCTTAGATATTAATGAGAAAGGATTACATAATAAAATAGGTAAGGTTAAAAACCTTCAGGATATGTATACATAACTAAATAAAGTTTTTTTATTATATTATTTGTAGTATAAATAAGTCAATATCTAGGGGTATTGATTGACCTAGTCCCAAACTAAGCTCTAGACTTTTATAAGTATAGTTATGAGACAAAGATAAACATAAAAGTTATTATAAAAAGGCCAAAATTTAGAAACATTGTTAAAATTACAATGTTTTTATTGAAC
Organism: Acleris holmiana; assembly: GCA_949316455.1. Lineage (NCBI taxonomy): Eukaryota > Metazoa > Arthropoda > Insecta > Lepidoptera > Tortricidae > Acleris > Acleris holmiana. The sequence continues at coordinate 8,104,025 of OX438772.1, forward strand.
AAGGCTAGGCTTCATACAATAGGAAACTTTTTTTTTTTTAAATAATGTTTCTTTTAATCTGCACCTGTGACAACTATGTGTTGGTGGCATGGTAGATACGACAGTTCAGGACTACTTTAGGCGTCGTCGGCGTTCAAAAGGTTAAGGAAACGCTAACTTTTGTCACTTTTGTGACGAAATTATTATAAATGTATGGCTAATTTTGTCACAAAACTGACACCACACACTTCATGCCCTATTATAAAAATAAATTGGAAAATATTCACTGCTGAAGAGATAACAGTAGTTGCCCTAACCATAGAATACATAAAAGTGCAATTATAGAAGGTGCTCTTCCTGACAAAACAGCAGTATATCATCGACGCAACTGCACAGAAAGTAATGTCTTAATAGGTATGCAGTTTCTTTCTTTCTTTCATTAACACTTTGACAGTTAGCATCCCGCTAGGGGGTCCATTTTGTTTGGAAATAAGAGTGCTGGGCAGACAAAGTGTTAAGGTAGTGTTAATTCTCCATTTCGCAAATAACCAAGCTTACACAAAAGTCTTACCCAGAGATGCAATTCAATGTACTTGTATCCTTGTGCCTAAAGTGCCAAGTGCACTGAGCCTACTCCAATATAAATAAAAATATGGAGCATGCATCTAATAACACATCTTATAGTGCTTGCTCTTCCACAAGTGAAATAATAATAAAATTATATTTGCTACTGCCAATTCTTACATAAATATTGAAGGTGAATGCTCAATTTTTTCCAAGTAATATTTATATGAAATAACATTATTCAAAAAGTAATGGATTTGGAGATTTTTTTTATGATATCAACACATTATTGCGGAACCTCTTGGATTTTATTGACAACTCTTTACACAAATGCACTAGTATTACCTTTAGTAACTTACATAAAAAAAAGAACACATAATTTTGAAAGCGCATTTTTGTAAATCATTTATCTTAGGTACGACCAATAACTACGCTACGCATTGGCTTTACGTAAGACCAATAAGGTTTAGTACTTACTTGTAAAAAAAAGATTTAATTGAAATTGAGTAGGACTATAGACTTAAAAGGCGAAAATTCAATTGCATTATATAAACATCTATATCAAGAAGGTCGATAAAAAAATCATTCACACTCTACTGAAAAACAATATATTTGCGACAAGATAACGGGGTCTAGTGATAAGTAACAAAAATGTGCAGTTATTTAAAAGACTGACTATACTTATACACATTATTTTAAATGCAAATTAACTACACACAGTGATCATCTACGTATTCAGCACAAACAGTCATAAACTGGAGTAGAGTAGAGACAAAGACTGGAATCAAATATTAGTTAATCACTGACATGTTAGACACTCAAAAAGACCAAAATTGTCTTGACAATGACGAAAGACAAACCCCCAATTTCACCATCATGACAATGACAAGTGACAGATGACAATTGTCTGTCAGCATACTTTGTTTAGCTAATATAATATTAGAAAAAACATGACAGACAATGTCATGAATAGAAAGAAATACTTGGGGATATTCCTGGGTATTTAAATTGCAAATGAGTCATTCAATGTGCACTGATTGTAGCACTGAATAAGACGCATAAGGATGCATCATAATACCATTATAAATGATTTCAAGGGTTTGACTAACCTCGCTTTGGTCATATTCTTGAAGATGTCTGTCATTCCGCTGCTTCTCATACAAAGCTCGGGCCAGGGCGCTCCGCGGGCGATACAGACCGTTCAGTCCGTTATTATTCGCCATATCTTCAGTGGGCTCGTGATTTATATTTCGGGATGTGGCACAGTATCTTACTTCTGTAAGTCCTTGGTCCTCATGAATTTTGTGCCACGGTTGATGTTTCTTTGAGTAATAACAATGTAAATCAGTTTCAGTTCTCAGTTTTGCTCTAACAGCATAACATATAATACATATGTAGCATAACATTCGGTAAACGGAAGGCATTTATTCACTATTTTCATATCTTTTTCGGAACATAGTATGTTACTTTTTTAGGGTTATTAACTTCAGTCACGTCATACCGATCGTACGATTTTGACCCCTATCAGAGATTATTTTGGCTTCCTTTTTTCCTAACTGGACTTAATCTCAAACATTGTAAAACCATATGGAAATGGTGATAACAACAAATTTCATAATATTATTTGGCTTCGAAGTGTCATCTCAGTTTTCTTGTTTACCGATAGAGGGCGCGCATAGCGAACTAAAGCGTTTATAAAGTTAGCTTTGCATTAAAATTTTAGCAGGGTATTAAAATAATGATTATTGGGTAAAAAATATATAATACACGTGAAGCAAATCACTACATAGTATAAAACAAAGTCGCTTTTTCTGTCCCTATATCCCTATGTATGCTTAAATCTTTAAAACTACGCAACGGATTTTGATGCGGTTTTTTTAATAGATAGAGGTTGATTTAAGAGGAAGGTCTATATATGTATAATACTTTAATCCGGAGCGAAGCGAGGGCGGGTCACTAGTATAAAATATGATAAAGATAAATCAGACATAATCCACAAGATCTTTGAAAATATGCCGTGTCATATTAACACAAAAAAATCTAAACACTTCTCATGCAAATCGCATTTTCGTCATCGTGTTGTTGTCATCTAGACTAAGACAATTAAGCCCTACAGCCAGACAGACGACATGACTGCATTAAATAAACTTGTTATTTGAATACATCTACTTTAATTTAGTAGCTTTCAATGTTGCATCTAACAAAAATGATATTTAAAACTATAATAATAAGCATACCTAATGAACAAAAAAATACAAATCAACGTATGACTTGGCAGTAGGTATTGCGTTCGACCTAAATTAAAAGCTTTAAGTATACAGAAGAAGCTTTGTCTCGTTTTGGACTATTCATTAGTTGTTTTCTTTGCAAAACTGGCAGTATTGCGTTGAAACTAAGTTTGAAGTTTCAAGCAGAAAGTAAAAAATAAAACAGTGGCGGGAAAGAGGTTTTTGTTCCGTTTTGGACCATTAATTAGTTGTTTTCTTTGCAAAACTTGTTGTGTTACGGGATTTAGTTAAAATGTCATCAAATGAATAGGAAATTATGTTCACAACTATTACACTAATGGTTAAAAATGCAAAAGAATTAAACAGACATTGCAGCCTAATTAAAAAAGTTTCTTTTTAATTATCACTTCTTTATTTCCTCGTAATCGAAGTGAAAAGCAGAGTCGCTGTCTTGAAACCCATTTTATCCTCGTCTTAATTATCCACCATAATACCATACCATAAGTCTTGGATAAAACTTGTCTTGATTCTAATAATAAGGTATTCTTTCTGGTAGGTAATAAGAGTCTCTGAGCTAGGCTGCGGTCGGACGGACATGCCGAAATTCTAGTTTGACTACGGAACCCTAAAAACGAAACGACATAATAAAATTTAGGTCATCTCTAAATCATCCCCCAAATTGTTTAAGGGGTAAATTATCATTACGGTGCTCGGCCGATATGAAATGAATTCTGACACCTGTCATTCCAATACAAATTATAACCTCAAACCCAAGAATAGGTTATTAATTGTACTGCGATGACAGGTGTTAGGATTAATGTAAAACTAAATAATGTTATCATTGTTACTGAACAGCCTTCCAATGTTCTTTCTAATGCAAAGAAATGTTTTTGTTGTTCTTTCGGTCTTTCAATGTTAGTTCTTTTTTGCCAAACTTTAGGCGGGGTGCCGCGTCTGAAGCCTTTCAGGTAGGTATAACGGAATTTCATGACAAATTGAAAGTAAAAAAAAACTATTATGTTATGACAATGTTGCCTTACGCATGTCAATTCTAATTTCAGCGGCTTCACCGCTAGTCAGAGATTATTATTGTTTTGTATTACATTCAAATAAAAAACAAGTTAAGTTTTCAAGAAAATCTTTCGATCTCAAGTGAAAAATATCGTTAATCATGGTAGATAGATAGGCATTTATTTCAAATTGAACATTACAATAAGACCTTCAAAATGTACAAAATTTCATTATTTTAGAAAAATAATGTAATATCTAATTAAATTAATAAAAGTTTATTAATTTATTATGTGAAGTGTCAAATTATGCAAATTTCCAGGTAGTGAAAGGTACATCGCTATAGCATGCACCTATATCCGTCCCTTTTTGTGCTTGAATTTTGATAGGCTTTAAGAGGGTCTAAAGTTATGATAAACGTCTAAAATAACCCTATTTTTTTTTGCTATTTCATATTAATTATATGTTCAAAGTGAATTAGAAACTACCAATTTCAGACTTAATAACCGTAATAAGTACAATTTAAAAAACTACTCCAATAAAAGCTGCAATGAGTTGATGAATTGTTTTTTTTTCTTTATGTAGGTATTCAGAGTGTCTATTTATTTAAACTTTTGTTTAAGCTTGAGAGTATTATACGAAACTAACGTTAAACCACCTTAACAATTCATCAGCCCCTGCGCTTATAATTGAGCAAACTGTGAGGTCAAAAGCTTCACGTTATCGTAACTAGTTAAAGTACATTGAGTGATGATATTGGCCTGCAAAGTGGAGGTTTGAATCATTAAACGAAAACGAAAACGACGAAAGAAAACGGCGAAAGACGACGGCGGAGAAACGACGGATGCTTCTTCCCTCTTACTAAATTTGAGACCAAATCCAGCTTGCGTTACTGCGATCTTTGAATTTGGAAGTCTGTTTAAGTAGGTACTCCCTGATCCTGGCCTTCTTACGTGCGCAATCTGTTTAGTTAAGAAAATCTAGGTTTCCGGAGATATGAAGGTAGTTATGAGTTAGTTTATCGACAGGCATTAATTACGTGTTAAAAGAGTAACCTTATTTTGTAATCAATTTATCTAGGAACGAACGACCCGCCAGCGGCTTCGCCCGCTGCAATTATTTTTTTGTTTCTTTCATGTCACTTAGGGGTATGAAAAATAGATAGTAGCCGATTCTCAGACCTAATGAATATGCATATAATATTTCATAAAAATCGGTCGAGCCGTTTCGGAGGAGTATGGTAACTAACACTGTGACACGAGAATTATATATATTAGAAGATGGTACACACTTTTACTTAATCTAAAAGTAAACTATACTTTTACTTATTGGTCCTAGAGGGATCCTTCATAACATGCCGATCAATTATTATCAATAAAATCACAAGGTAAATTACCAACCGTTACTTGTTTGGTCTCCACCGAGGCTCTCGCCATCGTCTGCATCTCCCGAAGTAAGGCGTACACCATTTTGCTTGCTTTTTTTAATTTGATTTATTTTCACTGTTCTTCCGTTCCTACTTCTAGATCCAGAACCGTGTTTAAACTTTAACTCTCTTATTAAACAATGGCGTTGGAAATAGAGAACAGTTTGGTAAAAGTGTGAGCCCGAATTGTTAGGTTTGGCCTTGGCCGTGACCGACCGTTCACTGTTAGTCGGCTGCGCTTGGGCAGCTATGATAGGTTTTGGAGATAAAAAGAATAAAATTTAAGTAGGTGCCAATGGTGCCAATGTAAGAAAGCGACAGATTGCGGTTTGAAACTGGCGCGATATCTACACGTTTAAAAAGTTTGGTAGCTGAGTGACTTTTTAATAGCGCTAGACAGTGTTTACATTTAGTTTGTGGTGGTAAAGAACCCTTAGAGCACGAGTTCGACTGCCACGAACTTATTTTAATAATGTCACATTCTGTGCACGGAAAGGGTAACTGCTCATTGTTAACCTGGCGGTGGTCTGTCTGGGGCTCATGGATGTTTCTCTCGTGATTGTACACGCTTTGCCAGCCCCCAGGACCTCGAAAAGCCTCGTGCTACTCGTTCGTCTATTTAACTCTCCATACAGAAACCCAACCAGTGCAAATACCGCTGTTTGGTGACAGGGTAAGTAACCAGATTAGCGTCAGCCCGCGTTGCTGCCATCTTACCCACTAAACAGCTTATTACACCTTCCTAAATCAGTCACTGACGAGAGGGACTGGATATATCCCCTTTTCATTATAACGTATTGCTGCGTCCTTCTTGTTAATGAATAATTCACGAAGGTGTAATAAACTCCTTAGTGGGTAAGATGGTAGCAACCCAGAGTGACCCTAATCTGGATACTAATCCGCTAAAAATCTTGCATATGAGGTGGCAATGAAAATATTATTAGCGAATTCTATTGCTACTGTAAAATATATTGTTTATCTGTATACCGCAAGAAAACATCTACATAAGACTTAAAGTTCTCGCTTTCATCACACAAATAGTGGTCAATACCGGGAATCGAACTCGGGAACGTTAGTTTTGTAAGCGGACTTGACGTCCTACATTTCGATGTCTTAACAAATAAAGTTAGAGCAGTTTTTGATTCACTCCTATACTTGTCAATACGCTATTCTCGCTTTGTGAAAAAAAAAAGAAAGAGCCAAAACAGCAATATACTATTAGGTAGATACCATCTCTTAAAACTCAGTTCGTTCTAACTAGCCCGCTATAAAATGTTCTTGCTATTTGTTTGTATTTATGTATACCTCGTACTTATTGTAATTTAATTTAAAACAAACCGTTACTACTTATTTCCTGCAGACATACTCTTAAGCATCCCATATTGCTCGTATCCTGCCATTTGTTATAAAACGTTTCAAAAACTGATTCATTTCACAAAAAAACATTTGGCAAACGGCTTTTTTTTCGAAACTGTAAATATTTCAGGATTTAATTCAAGACCGTCGTGTAGAGCCCCATAGGTTAGGCTTGGTTAGTTTTATAAAAATCCTGAAATATTTAGTGTCGGAAATAAAAGCGGTTTGACAAATAATAAATACAAACTTAATGTTTGTGAAATTAATCAGGGCCTCTATTCTACTGCGTTATAACGATATCGCATTTGACGTGTCTTAGAATCGTTTATGTCACAGTCGACATTACCTATTGCAAATGACATAAAAGTTATCATAACGTTGACCATACGGAAACACGTCAAAGACGATATCGTAATTACCGTGTAGAATCCCAGCCCAGTTTGTGAAACGTTTCTTATCAAATGATAGCAAACCCATCCAGCTTTTATGTCGACCATACCTACTGTTGACGTAATAATAGCTCTTAATGTCAAGTCAATAAAAACTACCATTACGACAACTATATAATTACGATACATAGAAGCAAGCTGGGCTAAATCAAAGTTAAATAAAGGCTTAAGTAAATGAAATATTAAATAATCGAAGACTATTTGGTATGGAATGGAAAATATTATGTCCTTTTTAAGATGCTTGACAAGTAAAATGAACCTTTACCATGAATTATTATGTAATTAAGTTTTAAAGTGCTGAAATAAAAAATCCAAAGTAAACAATCAACATCGTACTTACTTTCTTTTCGATCCGTGGTACTTTCAACTGCTGCCAGTCTGCCATATTGTTATTTTCAAAAACCGAACGTAGTGAATTTAGTTGTAAAATGCGCGCGACTGCCTTGAAGTGAGCGATAAGTCGAAGGAAACCGTTTATCTGCACGCCGCAATTAGATAACACTGATCAGGTTTGATAACTGTATTGTTCCAATATGCTAGGTTCATGCTCTAGATAATACTTGAACAGAACTGTTGAAATACGGACGTAAATAGTTTTCAACAAACCAGCGTTTGTCACCTTTAGCTACTTAGGGTTACCATTTAGGAATATGAAAGTCCTGAAAAAAAAAACCGGACATTTCAATATAAGTCCGGACTTTTTAGTCACAAAATGGAAACTTTACTCACTTAGTTACAGTGGTATGGTAGGCATGATAACAGACGCAGGCATTTAAAAAAAGCCGGACAAAGTCCGGACATGTTCAGACCAATCCAGACGGATGGTAACCCTGCCTTTAGCTGACAGGCCTGATATGATAACGGATACTTAACACTTAATCCAGAGTTCAAATTATACAGATATAAATTAATTGTTGAAAAATAAATGAGTAGCCCTTATCTTCTTTACAATAAGATTAAGGTTTCTAACATTGGTCCTTGTGACCTTGTCCAGTCCACTACTGCTGCCTGCGTTCGGTGGGCTAGTGTAGTGACTTAGGACGTCGACTCGTGATCAAGGTACGGTTCGAACCCACCGACCGCCACGAGTTTATCTAACTAAGATACATTACCCGATGCTCTTACGATGAAGGAAAAACATAGTTAGGCAACCTGCGCATTCGAATAGTGAGTGTGTATGAGGGTAAATGCACTAAAGATCTTAAACGGTCGAAGTGTATACACAAGATAAGATAAAAGTATTAATAAAATAAATTAATATCCTATTGCCTATTGACTCGCTTAGTAAGTTTTTATTTGTATTTTATTTTCAAGCTGTATTTGTATGTGGTGTTGTAACACTAACATGTAACTAAAAGAGGAAAAACTAAATAGGAAAACTAAACGTTCAGAATACTAGTAACTAAAATAATAATCAAAAGGCCAGCGAGATCGTCTAGAAGATTGGTTGGAATATGTTGTGACGTAGTAATCCAGTTTCAGAAGATTGATGTATGAGAAGATAGTAAAATGAGTTTATAGTTCGCCACAAAGTGTGGTAGGAGGCACCGCCGCCGCCCCCTACTGTAGGCCTCGTCTCCTTACGGGACAGCCTTCCAGCGAAGACTCGGAAGGAGTATGAAGCTAGGGTGAATTCAAAAGAACGAACTAAAAGTCTTTGTTGGATATTGTACGTTTCTGTCAACCAAGGGGAATAAGAGGGATCCACAATAGAGAGTTGGCCCTACATTTTTTATCAAATATGAGAATATTTACGCTCTCTAGTAAGGATTTTTAAACAGCCAAAGGAATAGTTGAAATGGAGGACATGATAATGCATATGGATGAAGGTGATGAAGGAGCTGATCTGGCAAGCCTTTGGATTTCATTCCTGCTTCCAGATCCTAGCACAATATCTCCAGTGCTAGTCCCTAATCATGGGCATTCAACCGCCTCTTTTATAATCCCGTAGGATAAAGGTAGCTTCATTAGAGCCATTTCAGGTTTGTTATAAGCGTCTGCTACGCTAGCCTCCGTGGAGACTGTGAAGGAACTCAGAGGCAACGTCCAGCAAGACCTTAGTCTACATCTGGACTCCAAAACATCATTTGGTGCTTAAGTCCGTATCACTTGAAGTTACACAAATCTGAAGGACTATGTAGAGCTTTTGTTATAATAAAGATAAAGTATAGCACTGGGTTTTATTGAACCAGGACCTAGTCAGGTCAATAAAGTCAAAACGCTGTGGAAGGAATAAGTATTAAACATAAAAGCATTGATCAAATATCTAGGGATCTAGTTCAAAAACTCACCAAATTAGACTTGCTTATTATGTATTTATTGTAACAAATTTTACTTGTGAACTTCACATGAACTCTGATATCAATTTTCCTCTTATTAGGAATAAGTAAAATATTGTCAAGACTAAAACACACTGCCTTTCTCCAGGGCTAGGATGAAACTGCCTTTCGTCAGGACTAAGATACAACTGCCTTTCTCCAGGGCTAAGATACAACTGCATATTTCTAAGGGCTTTTGTTTCTCGAATGCGTCTGCGCTACTTTCAAATTTATAGTTTTTCCAAGAAAGGAATTTCCAGCCAATTACACGAATTACTTAAAGAGCCCATTCATTAATCTAATATGGCCTAAAGGTCACACTACACTCTGTACTTATGTTATTAAGGTACAACAAAAATACATACTTAAATACATAAAACACATCCAAGACTCGGAAAAAAATACTCGCGCTCATCAAACAAAATATCTGCCCTTACTGAGATTTGAACCCAGGACTGCTTATTTCGTAGGCTGGCTCACTACCAATTAAACTAACGTATCCACACCACCAGCTATGCTATTACCTGCTAATTAATGCATTTACTTGAAGCTATCATATCTTACTCCTACTGTGTATACCCTTAGGTACTTTGTACTAGGTACTCTATTTGAATTCCTTTATTTTTGTCCTCAGGGTTGGCAACGCATTTGAGGTCTTGGGATTATAGTCTTGAGAATTCAAATGTCTATGGGTCTCAGATTCCACTTACCATCAGGTGGCTTGAGTGCTAGTGTGCCTTCTCCTTAACATAAAAAAAATAAAAATAAATTAGCACTCAGTTGCACAAACGCACCGAACAAGACTAGATTTTCGCTGAAAAAGCTATTTATCTGCGGGTTTGCTTCTCGGTAAAGGCACAATATTTGTGTGTTAAGCGTGACCTGATCCCTGAGTCTTGGATGATTTTAACCGATTTGAAAAAAAGGTGGAGGTTCTCAATTTGTCCTTTTTTTTGTATTTTCCTTGATTACAGACCTCTGGACCGATTTGGTATTTTTTTTTGTTTGAGTGGGTGTAAGTTGGTCCCATTCCCAGCACGTCAAGATCTGATGATGGGATCTTGAAGAAATCGAGGAAACTCTTTAAATATTAATGGTTTACATATACGTGGACGACATAACAGTATTATTATAATCAAAAAGAAGTTATTTCTTGCTTTTTGAAGACGGGTTTTTTTTTTGCTTATTTATTTAAGTACATATCTATATGTACCTATAAGCATACCCGTAGTACCCATGGTACAAGCCTAGAGGGGCTAAAGTTTAGTTTGGGACTACCTCTGTCGTGACGATTTATGTTTGGGGGGACTATGCAACGACATAACCTTAAATATTTATATGAACCATGATAGTGACCTGGAGAATCAAATTTGTTATACTTATTCTTTCATTACTACTTAAATACTTTGTAGAAGCTTTCTGGCAGGACCAACTAGTACTTGTCCTCTTTGCTTGGTGGTACAGTGGTATCTTACCTCTGACCACACTCTATATCTGAGTTCACTTATACACGAGGGTCTCAGACACCCTCGGCAACTGTTGGTGGGGACACGGAAACTAATGGACTTCGTGTCCCTCGGAGAGGCACATGTAAACACTCTCTCTCGAACACCGAGGCGGGAAACAGAGTTCCCTAAAGAGCCTCCCGACACCCCTACAGCTCAACCATCAATCCACTTGGTACAAAAGTAAATGTTCGAGACTCACAGCTTGCCATCATTCATGCCTTATGCCTGATGCCTTGTATTCTTTACTCAACAACTTAGATCCTTGAAGTCACCATCAGAGTGTAGTGAGAATATGCATATTAGTCACGCCAACAAAGTGGTACAATAATAAGGTAACGGGTTTTTTTTTCTTGTCTACTCTATAGTGTAGGGTGTCGTTGGATAGGTCTTTAGATTAAGTAATCAGTTTATGAAATATTAAGCTTTAAAGCGCTAATTTTTGTTAGAGTCAAGTCTCCCCCCCCCCCTACAGCCAAAACTACAAATACTAAAAATCTGAATAAAATCTTAAATGAAACAACATATAACGAACTTTGAAGGTAAACTATCACGACTAAGTAGACATCATTGGTTCTTGAGATACAGGCACAAATTGACTTTAAATAGAAAATTCGTTATTACTTGTTGATTTTTATGTTTGAACCCTACATTGAGCATGGTCCGACATGCTCTTGCCCGGTTTTCATAATTTACCGCAACTCTGTCTCTTCACTAGCCGGCTGTAAATTCCATTTTCTAACTACAGTATGTGTTCAAATTGAAAACTAAACAGATTGGTTCCGCTATATGATAATGTTAAACCGATCGAAATGTAACATTATGTCATATTTGTTTGTTTTGAATTTAACTGAAACAATCCCCAAAATACGATGAAATATCCTCTTGGCTTGTATTGCCGCCATTTGCCTTCAGTTTTCTGAAAACAGTTGTTAACCCTCGACCATGCAAGGCCCTCAACTATCACATGCTTTACAACCAATATGACTGTTTACTGGTATCCTATCGCAAACACTAAAAACGTTTGCCAGCTGTTTCATTTGCCATAATTTTCATTTCCCATAATTTTCATTTTATTCTGAACTTAATAACTTTTCAATTTTTTTAATAAGATATACTTACAGAACGTGTAGGTTAGGTTAGGTTTATTTCATAACAATTCAGGAAAGTAAAACGGTTTCAGAGACAAATGACTTGCAAATGAAACTGCTGGCAAAGGATTTTTAGTGTTTCAGATGGGTAACCCTGTTTACTTTTTAATAAATAAAATTTACTGGATCCCCCGTTGTTTTAGCTTGTTTTTTTCATGGTTGGAGATGGAGCGACGATCTGCGCAAGGTGGTAGGCAGCAACTGGATGCTCAAAGCTCAAGATCGAGGAAAATGGCGTGCCTTGGGAGAGGCCTATGTCCAGCAGCGGACTGCCGCAGGCCGATGATGATGATGATGATAATGAAACGAGCATCTGATGGTAATTGGGATCTATGACCCATACACATTTGCATTCTCAAGACTGCAATCTTATGACTGCAAATGGCGTTACCAACCCTTAGGACAAAGATGGAAAGCTAGTAATATCACTGGTTGTCTTTTCCCCACACCGGAACACAGCAATGCGAACACTGCTACTTGGCGGAAGATTAAAGTACAAGATGGTGGTGGAAATCTGGACGGACCCCGTAGGTACTAAGCACCTACGATAGGTACCAGAGACACGTTTCATGTGTAATATCTACCTACCTTCGAATCTTTCCTTTACGATTGTTTGGGAAAACTGTTAGAAGAAAGGCCGCTCCTCTTTGCACTGACGATCTCTTTCTTAACTTATAAACATGACAGGATCGCGACATCTAGCAAAGTTGACAACACTTTCTAGAAAGACGAACTAGGTATATAGGGTTGCACCTGATGTGGGCTGTGCAGAACTGGTCTCTTTTCATTGAATGTTTTAATTATTCCTGTGGTATTTCTTATCAAAGTTAGTGTAGGTATTAGGTATGCCTTATCAAGTGAGGTACGTACTCTATATTAACGATTGAAGAAACCTAAGAATAAAGCCAATTTTAAAACACCCCAGCGCAAGCTAAACGGTTTGTAATGAAATAATCGGATATTGTATAAAGTTAATTTGTTTAGGTTCGATATGGTTTTGTCGATCACGCGCGCGCCCGCGGCGCAGCGCCGGCGCAGCTCGCGGGACATTTAAAATAATTACAAGCCATCGGAGAAACGTAACAGCCAGTGTTTTGAGACCATTACTTATTTTTTAATTCCAAAAAATGGCTTTAAAAGCACACACTTAGTGCCTATTGGTGCAATGCGGGCAATAAATGAGACTATTACAAGTTTTTCGTGTAATTTTGTTGTATGAATTATGCTGTATAACATTAGAGCTCCAAGGATTTTTTGGTGAAAATATACATGAGTGAAGAATTTTAAGTGGAGAGTCTTTTGTGTCAAGGATGTCGCGAAATAAACACAATATGTACATTTATATACGCCTTTGAACGTGGCTTGAAACTGGCGTAAAACAGACAACTTAACTCAATATTTGAAAGACAGCTTTGTTATATTACTAAAAAGACAGCGAAGCCATAGACATTGACGCAGAGTGCTAGATTTCATAGCCTAGTGCCTTCTTTAAGAGTGCGACGTTAGTGTAACCCTAATAATATCACATTGTAAAACAGGTATCGTGATTTCAAAGGATGTGGTTGGTGAGGTTTCATAAATTGATATCATTAAGAAATCCACAAATAACATTACAATCACAACGGTGAGTAATTACGAATCCCTATATATACCTACTCTTAGCAACAAGGTGTTTTAAAATAAAAGCAAGCGGTCAGTTTAATTTAAATCCGTGCCCGTAGTTTTTGCACCCCCAACCGCATTCTCACAGCGGGCTGATGCACTTCACTTCTGATTGGATCATTACCGTGTTCATCATACCCCGTGCGCTCCGCGGGCCACGAGCGAGATCATCATACCCGAGCCGCTGCACCAAAGCGAGACGCATTGCCCTCCAGCGCATCGCTCACGAATTATTTCATATCATGATTATTGGAACTTTATTGCACTTCGTAACTAACAATTGACATTAGGAAATGCAATTTCATATTGATTTCGTAATCTCATCCGTCGTTTATTTTTATCAATGCGCGCAAATCTTTCTATGATTTGCGGCTAACCATCGCGGGGCATGTTGGTTGTTTTCTTGCGGCTTCACGTTCCGAGAAAATGTCATTAAAAGCTCGATAGGGGATTAACTCTGTTAAATTTTCACGTAGCTCGGCAGGAAATCGGTTAAGCCGTCACAAAGGGTGGGAAGAAACCGAGAAATTATCTTTTCGTCGGAATACAAACCGCTGAACAGGCAATTACACCGTTACTGAGTCGGGCATTAAGTTATCAAAAAATAATAATGTTTCACACCGGCCGGAAGGTGTCGCGCGGTCACGTGCTGCGGTCGCCATCTTGCCACTGATTTCGATACGAATTACTCATCACGTTTCTAATAAAAATCGTCCATCAGCCTGTTGTCTTGCGCAACCGCATTTATTGCCATTAATGGACGCTTTCCTCACGTTAATATTAGTCGAGTGCCCGGTACCACTGCAACTCGGAAGATGCCGACACAAATACAATTACTCGGACCAATGAACTGACTAGATTTTTTAACGAAAATTTAATAATTCATTAACATAATGAACATAAAGACACTATATTTGCATTCGTGTAAATCACATTTAGTAGGTACAATTAGCATCATGAATAACTATTTAGTGCCTCATGTTTGGACTGCTACACAAGTTTCTCAAACGAGTTTAAGTAACACAGTACTAAAGTGACACATTTAAACTTTAGTATTGTGTCACTTTAACTCCTCGTACCTTTATTAAATGAGTGATTACTCGTTAGAATGGTAAAGTGGTAGCAGACTGGTTAGCTACCATCTTCTTACCTGCTAAACTTCCATTCACCATTCAAATTGTCATTTATCCATCATAGTCCTCAGGGTAACAAAAAAAATGGAATCCTGAAATTGCAAATGTCTTCTCGTATGGTCCTCGAAGCACACGAACACACCTTTGTAACTCGATGACATGTTATGGTATTGTTTTTAACTTGGCCGCCATTAGTATCAAATAAATAAGAACTATCGTAACATTGTCAATATGAGAACATGACAAAAGCAATATGGTTATACCGAGTAGAATACAGTTTCTGGTTACTTGTGTTCGTTTGCCTTCACCATGCCATCAAAATCTAATTTGTCAAAAACCGAGAGAGAGCGCAGCGAGTGTCCTTGGTACTCCGCACATAGAACATTACCATCGAGATGGAAATGAATTAAATGTAATTCGGATAATCGAGGCTCGGGCAATAACAAAACAAAGGGAAAAAGTCCAGCTGCGGAGCGAAGGATTCAATTCGGAACGTGATGAGCCGAGCTTTCATTTACGTACGCGGCTTCGATGACCACGGTAATGACGGGGATAGATCTAGTTTATCTACTGATTCTTAGATTATTGCTCATAAGGAACTTTGCTAGTTGGAAACAAGACAGCGTTGAAAACTAACCTAAGTACCTTTAGAAAAGGAAACACCGAAAAAAAGGTACTAAAGAAGAGAGTAACAGCTAGGATTTGTATACTAGATTCATAATTATTCGTTGAAAAACTCTAAATCAAGCTACTGGAACCCAAGCACCAGCCAAATAACCTTTTTGTAAAGCTATCGAGATTATTGGTATAGGGAATCGAACAGCGCCCCCGTGACATGACCGTATTTGATACTACAATTTCCTAGCCTAGTATTATCATCGGGTAGTAAGGTAAAGTAAAAAATAACGTATTTTAATTTTGCCTGTTTTAGAGATAGATTTCGTAAAGTACTTATAATAATTACACATTTTCGAATAGCAAGTACAGGCGATTCGAAAACGTGGCGTTGGTAGATACTGTAACGATTAAATTTACCATCGCCTCATCGCTTTCTGTTTTTGCTACTTACGCCGAAAACCTATCAAAAACAACAGATTTTTTAACTTAAAAGACACCCACGAAGGTCAGTCTGGCTACAAATAACATGTTTAAGACATCTGTCGGTAGCACATAACTTGTACCGGGCGCAAGTAGCCGAGCAAAAAGATCGCGCCCTACAACTTACCTACACCTACAGCACAGTAAATCTCTCACGTTTTAAATTTACAACACATTTATTTATATCTTAGCACAAATTACAAGGAAAATAATAATGAGCTGAAGTCATATCTCATTACTTAAGTTAAAGCTCAACGACTGTGGACAGGCCGAGGGGCTCTGGGTCCAATGTTATTCACCGCTTCAAAAGGCTTCGATTGATTCCGTTGCAAAATAAACTCTACTTTAAATTCACCACGTTAAGTCTCCTTTAACACGTTTAAATTTAGGCGCTTGCGGTGTATCAATAAAGAGAGTTAAACTCGGAGGCGTTCGTTAGGCAGTTCCATAATTAAAAAAGCGGCCAAGTGCGAGTCGGACTCGCCCATGAAGGGTTCCGTAGCAGCAAGTAACATAATATAAAAGTTCGTTGTAGCTTTGATCAATGTTTTTATGACGTATTAAAAAAAAACTACTTACTAGATCTCGTTCAAACCAATTTTCGGTGGAAGTTTGCATGGTAATGTACATCATATATTATTTTTACATTTATCATTCCCTTATTTTAGAAGTTACGGGGGGGGGACACACATTTTTCCACTTTGGAAGCGTCTCTCGCGCAAACTATTCAGTTTAGAAAAAAATTATAATAGAAACCTCAATATCATTTTTGAATACCTATCCATAGATACCCCACACGTATGAGTTTGATGAAAAAAAAATTTTTGAGTTTCAGTTCTAAGTATGGGGAACCCCAAAAATTTATTGTTTTTTTTCTATTTTTGTATGAAAATCTTAATGCGGTTCACCGAATACATCTACTTACCAAGTTTCCACAGTATAGCTCTTATAGTTACGGAATAAAGTGGCTGTGACATACGGACGGACAGACGGACAGACATGACGAATCTATAAGGGTTCCGTTTTTTGCCATTTGGCTACGGAACCCTAAAAATAAAATTGACGCCTGCGCGGCGATGTGCTGAAAAGTTTCGCCGAGCCTGAGTGATGCGCCGACGCAGCTCTTTGTTCTTTTATAAGAATTTCGTTTTTTAGTGCAAGGTGTTTTATGTGAGATATTACACATCGCTGTGATTTATATTGCAGGTCATTGAACTTTATTAAGAACGGCGTTGCTTTCTGTCAGAGTTTCTAATTGCTTAATTGTGGGCACAATGCGTGGTCGATTCAATAATTTGACAAATACAATAAAACTCATTTCTACATAAAGGTAGGTAAATCCAATCTTTTAAAAATGTTTAATCCACGATGACCACTACCTACATTGTTAAGTGGTGAAACGCGTCTTCGTAGATTGAAAATATTTATAGGTAGGTAGGTGTCAAGTCAAACATAAAGAGACTGTCAAACAACATTCCAAAATAACTGCTTATAAAGAAGTAAACCACTCTCCTTATCCGGCCTCACAAAGTGTCTTAAACTGGCTGGTAACAATCTCAGCGCATATTTTCTGCAAACGCCATTAAGATTACGAAAACAAATTGCAACGCATACCTCATCGCGTCGTTAACGCAAATAATTAAAGCGGCCAGTAATAATTACTCGTGTTAAAATGCAAATGCCTCGCCCGCGGTATCGTCAGTGTAATGTATGCGAATTGGGTACAGATAAGTGCGCGAGATTTACTCCTCGACGTGTCATGTGTGAAGCTTTACCGTTCATTGACCGACAGAGTGATTTGGTGCTAAGTGTTTGTTTGGGAAACATTTTGCTCTTTTGCTGGGGCTCGGCATGGCTGCGCTTTGTGACGCAAATGCGTTCAAATGAATAAATATATGCAGTTAGTGTACAATGATTTGGCATGATTGGACCTCACGCGTCGCACTTCATTCATGAACTTACCTACTACATCTTAGCAAACATCAAATGTTGGCTTACGCTTGTGAAATTGAAAAACATTCCCACCTGCATTTTAACTACTCTGTGTTACGTTTTCCTACTAAACTGCTCATTTGCACACTGCCATTATCTCTCAAATTCGCTGTTCTGTTAGTGACAGTTGAATTTGGAAGGTGTGAAATTTAACGTCACCGTTGTGGACAGGTATTGTGATGTAGTAATTTTGATACTTGAGTTGGTTTAGTAGTATTTATACGAATTTTAAGATTGAGGTAGGGTTAATTCGAAATCTTAGAAACAAAATTAATGTTAAATAATTCCTGAGAAAACCTTACTCGTTTTCATTATATCCTTTACCAAACTTAACTGTCACGTCACATGCTAGCTAACGTGGTTTTTAATTACCGAAGAAATTGTGTACTAAACATGAAATTATTAGGTACCCGAAACATTTATTCCTTGTTATTTATCACCATCATCCCAGCCTACAGGAGTAGACTGCTGAATTAATTTTAAATAATTCCTGGGAAAACCTTACTCGTTGTCATTAATATCCTTTACCAAACTTAACTGTCACGTCACATTTCAGCTATTACGTGGTTTTGATTACCAAAGGAATTGTGTACAAAACATGTAATTATTAGGTTGAAACATTTACTCCCGGTGACTAATCATCATCATCTCAGCCTACAGCAGTAGACTGCTCGACAGGGCTGTGAAGACGCGCCATAAAACCATGTCCTCTGCTTTGAGCATCTAGTCACGTCCCATCCTCCTATACATATATGTAGATCGTCTTTGGGCCGAAGGGCAACTTACACTACGTTTACAAAGACGCGGTCTCCACTTTAGAATATGCATGCACCAGCGGTTACACTCGCAGGTTCTGCAACAGTTGTGGCCAGAACATTGCTTCTTCAACCTGCCATCGTTGCGGGCTATATCGGTTATTTTTTGGTTTGGTTTTCTTTGGTTCTCTGGGTCCTGGTTTTGAAGGCTGTTATATAAAAGAAAACATGACTAATAGATACGAGAAACGTGCTGTAGCGTAGGTTGTGGGGATAAAATCGTCCATCATAGTTCTTTATAGGCCACTTGATAATTGCAGTAATAATGAGATAGCTGAACTGACTTTACACAAAATGCTCTCGAGGGCGGATCCCTTCCCGCGCATTACATACTCATTCTTTAAAAACCGACGACACACCTGTGATCCTTCTGGTAAAGCGGGTGTTCATGGGAAGCGGATATAGCTAATCATGACTTATCTTATGCTATCTTGTGTGTGGCTTTGCTAGGGCTGTAGAGGTACCTAATCTTGCAAAGCGATAATCAGAAATCTTGCTACATTTTCATCCTTCATTCAACTGGTTCTTTTTATCGTGATGTATTTGTATAAGTATGTTAGCAAATGTATAATTAATTTTACATCTTGATAACTACAAGACTTAAAACGTTCCTTTTAATTATGTTTCTACACTAACCACAGTAACCATATAACCTGTAACTAAATATAGTTGAATGTAGGTAAGTCATTAAAAACGGTACTAAGTATCAACATTGTTTCAGTTTGCAGAAATCAATTTTGGAAAAGGACATAGGGTTTATGGCGTTTTTCTGTGAATTTTGGTTGCAATTTAGAGAAACACGAATGCTGTGGTTACTTTTAACACGAATTTCCATCACGATTCATCGCCGGGGATGTTTGAAGTTGACAGGTAGGTAGGGGTGAAAATAAAATTACGCCGTCATGTTTTAGTTTTTCAAGCTTTCTAAAAATGGCGGTAGTCGGACTGGTGTCCTGCAGATAGGTGATTAAAAAAAACAGTTTAATGGTTTTCTTCATTATTAACTATGTCAACCTCCGGCGCAAAAAGAGGGGTGTTATAAGTTTAACGTGTGTATCTGCGTATAGATATGTGTAAATGTCTGTTTGCCTGTGACCTCATAGCTCCTAAGCGGATGGACCGATTAAAACGCGGTTTTTTAAAAGATAGGTACCCAGTTTGAACAGGCTGGTTTTAGCTAAAATCGGTTTGGCCGCTTAAGAGATATCAGCTTTGAAAGAAGGGGTCGCCATTATTTCGGGGGTTTTTATCTATTGAAGAGTAAGTAATTGTAACTTATATTTAAATACATTTCCTTTAGCAAAACCATCACCACCCACAATGGCTCACGCCATCTGAAAAGTCGCTATCACTCTGGAAGTTAAATTCCAATCAACCTTTTCAGATCCGAAAGTCTTATCCCAAAACGTCACCGAATGTTACATTAGACGTAAAAAATGAACGCACGCAGCCATCCTTCACTCACGACTCAATGATAAACATAAACAACATTTTCATAAGAAGAAAATAACAAACGTACACGCATTGCGTCTCTTCCCGAAAGAGCGGTCCGACAACAAAAGCTAACAAATCCTGTTTGTCCTGCGGGAAGCCGTGATTTAATACAAATTATTATTAGACGACATAAATAACGTGGCACGGGGGCGGCCGGCTCCTTAATAAGTAATAAAGGGGTCATCGTTCATAAGGAAGCGTGCGGAATTAACCTGCGCATATGGCGCTATCTGTGTCGACGACTTCGTGCCCCCGAAGCGTGTGTTGTCGCCTAATACGTTTTCTTAGAACTAGTACTCGGTAACAAAAGCGTGATACCTGATTCAAACCGATGAAGTCCCAATCGCTGTTTCACGTAGTGGTCTATTAAGGTGAGTGATGCGTGTCGTCGTTTCGTGGATTTAAAGATAAGTTTTATGCTTGAATAAGATATTTCAGTATTTGTGTTTGTGTACATAGCATAAATAAAATAGATGCTTTGGTGAATTGTTAAATTCCATAATTATACAGTCAGCCAAATAACTGTTCTGCCATACCAACGGCCGCATTCAGAGTCAGTTATGATATGATATGATTAAGTCGATCTTTAGTGACGATTGATTATACATAATGTTTAAAAAGGAACGAGTTAATTGTCTTTAAAATGTCTCTGAGTACGGCGGTAAAACAATACAGTTCAGCGATATTTTCATCTTGATAGGAAGTTGTGTGAAAATTTGAAATACCTATGACTGAAGGTTCGTCACATTCTTTCGGTTAAAAGAATAATGGAGTAATTGAACTGTTAGTAGGTACGATTATTCAAACCAGTTTTAAGTAACGGAATTTACTTATCCTTGGTTTCGTGACGTCATCTAAATAGTAGGTATGTAACTTAAGTTTTACGGTCAAGAGAATTTCTTCCGGAAGACTTACATTTCTTGCGTAGTTCTTTTCACCCGACGGTAACGTCTGGCTTGATAAACGTTTCAAGTAGTAATTGCGAAAGCACTTTAGACACCATAAAGTTAGGCCAAATATCAGGCTAAAGTACTTTGGAGTTGCAAACATATTGCTAAAATTACATTTTAAAACCGGTAAACAAAAACAAAAGCAAAATGTAATACTACATAATAACTGGTGTTGACCTCTGGTCGATAGCCGATAGCCTGCTTCTTAGGTGCCACGGTAACAGGTCTAACCGTGTTCCTAGAAACACGGTCTTCAGCTTAGGGCATGTTGGGTTGCCGTGCATATCGTTAACTTTGTGCCTGGACGAGATCAAACTATACCTCTATTTGAGTCCCGTTAGTGTAAATATCCAATCATTTATTTCTCAAGCCTTCCTCGGCGTGTTGCCGACGATTTGCTGGTAGCGTGCGGAATCACCGATCAATATTGTCATCGAGTGATTGTTTTAGTTTAAGAACGATGGCGCAGAAAAAAATAAGCCTTATACTTTACAATAGATTGTCTGGTTTTATAAAAACTTTGCCGAGCTACGCAGATGTAAGGAAAAGTTGTAATTTAATTTAAATTAGATATTCGTATTTTATAACAGTTTTAAAAGGAATCTAAATTTCGTTTAGTTTAATACCACAATTTGTGTGTTTATGTAGGCCGGATTTTATGAAGGACTTTTAGGGGTACATAAACACGACACGGGGAAGTTTTTAGGGTTTCGTACCCAAAGAGTAAAAATGACCCTATTACTAAAACTCCACTGTCCGTTTGTCTGTCTTTCTGTCTGTTACCACTGTTACCAGGGTGTATCTCATGAACCGTGATAGCTAGACAGTATTTTTTTTATAAATGATGTCTTTGTGTTGCCGCTATAACAACAAATACTAAAAATATAATAAAATAAATATTTAAGTGGGGTTCACATTCAACAATGGTACCTATAGAAACCACCGTGCGCGAGTCCGACTCGCACTTGGCTGGTTTTTTCTTTATTCTAAACAATCCATATGTTTAACGTTTGTATAGGCTGCTACTGAACAAGCAAACTCCAGCTTCGACTTCATCGTCACTACCATCGTGAGATAGATGGTCAGTCTAGCAATATACAAACAAGTTGCAGAACATCACCGGAAATATAATACCATTGAGAATTAACATAGGAAAGTTGCACAATTTAAGAAGAATCTTGTCGGTACAATAGGTACTTGTACTAGGCCAGTCTTATAATGAGAAAAAAGACTAAATCCATATAATCAGCTTACAGCAGCGAACACTCTATAAAATGCTGAGCCCGCCAGTAAATCCACGTCACTTCATCGGCCGCGCGAAATTAAGTTCGATTTAAAATCATAAAGCAATCGAAGGGCGGGTATTCCGTACACGAGTGTATGAGGGTTCGGGTAATAAATGAACTAGGCCGTTAATAACTTAACGCCCGTAGGATAAAATAGCGCGGGCGACGCGCGACGGTTTCCCAATGAACCCTGTGAGCACACCACGGGCCCTGATCGGTTTATAGTTCGTTAGTAAATATTGACAACACAGACAGCTGTAAACCCCATTTCCTGGAGCAGAAAATACTAACGCTAACTGGATTATATATCTTGGAAATTTGTAAGTTCGTACGAAATTATCCCGAATACTATAAGAAACGCGAAGACATACCCACATCTCATCAGCTTCGATTTAGAGAAAAACTCATACTACCTTCTTCAAAACTTAAAATGCATTCTGATTCAGCCTATGCCATGTCTATAAAAGTATATAATAAACTGCCAGATAGAATAAAATTCGAGAAAAAACACTATACATTCATAAAACTGTTAAAAGAATTCCTTATAAATAAAACCTATTATACACTAAGAGAATACTTAGAGGATAAACTAGAATAAAAACTAAATAAATTACATCAAATATGTATATTCAACTATATAATATAATATAAAAATAGAAGATAATTTCCTTTTTAAAAATAACCAAAAATACTAAATGTGCAATACATAAGTAGATAAGTAGATAATTTAAGCAGAAAGATATCTATATAAATTTATAACAATACATAAATAAAGTATAATATAGAATATTAAGTAAAGTTCCTTATAATTTGCACTGTGTATGTAAACTTTAAGAAATTGAGCTTTATAGCATGTACGTACTCAAGTCGTCCTCTCCTCACCAATGTTGCGGTGCCCAACAGGGTCCACAATTAAGTTTTTAATTTATTTTACATAGTAACTAAAACTTAAGTTTACCTAATATCTTGTAAGCTTTGTGGAATGCAATAAATGATTGAGTATTGAGTATTGAGTATAGTTCTGGAAATACAGGAAAATTTGATTGGGACAAGTCCGTCTTAGATGCATATTCTTTTCGACGTTCTAACTACTCTGACGAGAGTAATATTGGTAAATAACTTCTGCTCGGAACTTTGGTCGCGTTGACAATTCCACGGGAAAAGTGTTTTTTTGGGACAAGCCCATGTGTTTAGAGTAGAAGCTATCTGCATTCTGAATTTCATCCAAACTGATCTAACCTAACCTAATTTAACCCTTTAGCAAGAAACAGTAGCAAATATACTAACACACACACTCACAAACTTTGCAGGTAAGGGCATGTATTTGCGTGATGAGCACTGGTAGATATTGGAACCCGGGGATCCAAGAGGATGTTTTCTATGTATTTAAGTATGCGTTTCTCTATATAAGTAAGTTTGTAGTTGTTTAGTACTCATAGTACAAGCCTGAGGTTAGTTTGGGAATAGGTACATTTTTGTGACCGTCCCCTGGTATTTATGGTTAATTTATTTATGATATTCGAATGCTTCTATTGGCTGACGAACTATGTAATTCCATGTGATTCTGTTTGTTTATATGCAGTTAAATACCTACCTAAACAAATGTACTACAGATTATACAGGGTAAATTACCCTGAAAAAGAGCACCAGTATCACCTATGGCTGAAATAGATTGATACCTACCGCCAAGCAGCAATGTCCACATTGTTGTGTTCCGGTGTGGGTATAAGACAGCCGGTGAAATTACTAGCATAGAGGCATTCCATCTTAGTCCTCGGGGTTAGCAACGCTTTTGGGGTCTTAGGATTGTAGTCTTGAGATTATAGTCTTCATCAGGATCAGGTTCCTTTACTACCAAATTAATAACCAGCTAAATACGCAACATCTGACTTCAAATATAAACAGAAACGTATTTCTCAATGACGACACGTTGGACTAGTTGGTAGTGACCCTGCCTACGAAATAAGCGGTCCCGGGTGCAAATCCCGGTAAGGGCAAATATTTGTGTGATGAGCACGAGTGTTTGTTCCTGAGTCTTGGATGTTTTCTACGTATTTAAGTATATATTTCTCTATGTAGGTAAGTTTATCGTTGTTGTCGTTTACAGCACAAGCCTAGAGCTTAGGTTGGGACTAGGTCAATTTGTGTGACAATGTCCTGTGATATTTATTATTATTTATTTATTAATTCATTTTATGTTATTCCATCAGCAGGTAAACGAAACCCGCTTAAACTACTTGCCCTCAAAGATAAACAATACCTTTTAACAAACATATCAGGTGTTGGTGTAATTTCATTAGGCAATAATAAACCGCGTTAGATATTTATTAGCGTACTCCATTCATCGCTTATTAGTGAGTGCGTGCCGAGCATACCCCAGGGCTGCTCCTGCCTTACAAGGCTGCCAGCTTTCAGCTAACAATAAAAAATAATATCAACAAGTTTGTAATTAATGTACACGATTAATTTATTTTGTTCGCTAGTTCAAGCAACAGTTTAAGTGTCAGTATACTTTAGTTTTGGTATCCATTCTTAGATGTGATTAAAAACTTATGAGACAAAATATGCTTACTTAAAGCTACATCCCTGATACTATATAAGTCTGGGTCACCTTATCTTAATATTTGTTACCAGCTTTTATGCACCCACTTTCACCTGTCACGCGTACTCGAATCATTCAAGTATGCAAATATATGGAGCTGTGCATAAGAAGTACAGTCAGCAAATAAAACGATTTTGCAATTCTGGGGATTATATACCTTCAAACGGCAGCGGCTGCTTAATTATTTTAGTGGTTAAAGTTACAAGTATATTAGAATAGTAATTCTTACTATATTAAGCCAAAATAGATAAGAATAGTATTTCTTCTCCAAAGCATACATATAATAAACGTGCGGTAAAACGTTAAATATGAATAAGCAATATTTGCAAGTACAGGAGCGGTTTTCAAAAAAAGTGTATTTTGTTATTGTCAAAAATTAAGAAACTTTAACTTTTCCATTTCGTCACGAAAATTAACGTATCTAAATGTTTGGCTAATTTTCGTGACGAAATGGAAATGTTAAACGTTCTTAATTTTTGTCCTTAACGATGTAAATTAACTTTTTTTTTTAAAAACGCCCACTATCAATTTTGCAACTTTTACTGTCGTAATATTGTGGCAACCCTTGTGGTAAGCAGGGTCTGATTCGTTTAACCCTTGATTGCATGAGCCGTAATCCTTTTACTGGTCGCGCTGCACAGTTGAGCTGTCGGTTGGTCAAATGTTTCACACGAGACATTGAACAACGACCCACTTTTCTCTGATAGTACTTAAAATTATGTTCATATAAAGCACTATCATAAACCCACACACACATGATATTTTAATCCAATACGAAAACATAATAAAATTTACCATCTCCGCATTAAAATAGCTAAGTACCGGCCTCGTGACTCACCGGCGCGGAACTCCCGGCGCAAACTTGGCAGAACGAAACTCACTTGTATTAAGCCCTCTCTGAAATAATTTTGATATCCTCAAAGCTGAAAGGGTTCAGCGCAAAGCCGTAATCCCGCGGCGCCGGCCACAGCCTCCCATTACGGACTAATCGGCAGAGTGCCGACACTCTAAATATCGCTTTTGCGTATATTTATCGAACCATAAATAACGACTCTATGAAAATATAAATGTTCCCTTTTTTCTATCGTTTTCCGAATTTCGTGCTTTTTTTCATAGAGTCAAAAGCTTGAACAGACCACTTTCGCATTATGGAATTGCCAAAACTCCATTTGAATACGGCAGCAAAACATTTTATGAAAACGGCGAGCGGCGAACGAAACTTTACTTTATTTCAATTTGGAAAGATCGAATACAGATCGGGGAGTGTATTAGTTAAGACGTTTGGATCTCATGGCTCAGCAGTGAGCGTAGAAATGAGATATTTTGGCAGTATTACGCAAATTGGATAGCTTTCAACACTCAACGGAGTAGGTTCTGAACTTCGCGGGGAAAATGGAATTAAAAATATCATAAGACGTAAACATGTCGTAGTAATGATGCCGCTTCTGCAGCCGCGTTCTCGGCTGAACAAGTCCGAACTTCTTGAAAATACATTTCGGAATGGTACCCCCTTGCACTCGATGAATGTTCTGTGTACCTACGTGTTTAAACTGTAAGAATTAAGGTTAGGTTAGGTTAGGTTAGTCACCTCTGGTTGCGGACACGGCTCTGGTTGCGGACACGGGGCTCTCCGATCTTTCGCTGCATAGCGTGGTGTCGGCCATGCTGAGCAGTGAGAGATCGTGGTTGGCGGTCGTCTCCTTCTGCGAGAGCATCATATCGCAGAAGGAGGCGGCGGAGCGGGAGCGCGAGGAAGCAGTGGATGCGCATCCGCTCCGGCGTAGACGTATGGGGCGAAGGCGGAGGCAGTTCGCTGCCCACCTGGACCCCTAGTAGGACCGTGGGGATAGGGTCCCACACTATGGTCCTACACGTCTAGGGAAAGGGTTCAATGTGTTAACTTAACCCTCCCTCCTTTGGCGCGAGTGCGCGTGTGCGCGCGGCTGGGGGGCACCCAGTGGTAGCATAGCAATCAGCCCACGGTGCTCCCGCTACCAGCCCCTTGGAGGTTAACACCGGAGAGGTTTTAGACGGTATGCTTCCACCTCAGCTCTCACAGGAGACTGAGGTGGTCGAGAGTCCGTCATACCCCCCCCATTTGGCTGCCCCTGGCCGGGGGGGACGATGCGTAATGACATTTCCTCTCCGTTAAAAAAAAAAAAAAAAAAAAAAAAAAAAAAAAAAAAAAAAAGGTTAGGTTAGTCACAGGTTAGTCACAGATGACTAAATTAATAAAATAGAAACTAAATAAGTTGGATTACCCAAATTTGATCCCGGTAGATAACTTGTAGGTACCTTGGTTGCCTACTTACTGAGGTATGCGGTTCTATCAAAACACGATACAAATTAACCTGATTATGTGCCCAAATTAGACTCCCCTTAATCCTGTCGATGGCCGCGATGGCCCACTTTGTAAGATTAATAACAATTATAATAATGATCTCATTTCCATAGCTAATGTTATGTTTCAGTCCAGCGCTCAGCTAAAGATTCATTGTGTTGGGTTTCGATGTGACTATGTTTGTTTGGCAAGGAATTAAGTCTGAATTGATTATTTATTGATTTTTTTACGCACAAAAATAATTATAAATAGCGCACTTAACCAATGTCATTTTCTATAAGAATAGGAAGGTTATAGAGGCATTCCATCTTAGTCCTCAGGGTTGGCAACGCATTTGAGGTCTTAGGATTATAGTCTTGAGAATTCAAATGTCTATGGGTCTCCGATTCCACTTACCATCAGGTGGCCTGAGTGCTCCTCTGCCTTCTCCTTAACATAAAAAAAACAACGTTTTTGAACATTGAGATATATTGTATTGTTAAATTTAAGAATAACGAATTGAGTTAAATCTGAATTAGGCTGATTAACAGAACTGTGCAGTGACAACTGTTCCACCATGAAATAAACTTAGTTTGTTTGTAGAAATTCTATTTGTACCAAAGAATTGAGATGAATCCAGTATTGACAATGAAATGCTTAATGGTGAGACAGACACAAAACCATTTGGTGAGTGGAATCCATCGCCTCAGTGAACTGAAGCACGTATCTAAATATGATGCTCCGAATGTGAACAAAAAATGAGGCATTATCTTAAAAAATCTCATCTGTAATTTTTGATAATTACACTTTGTGCGGACGGAATGAACCGATCGGGCTACTTGAGCGTGGGACGTGTACCTAGACACACATACAAATATAATTGTTTCTTATTAAAACCGATGTTAATCTTTTTTCGGAGCAGATTCCGGCGAGGGCTCCATCGCATTATGTTTAAGAATCGACAGCTATAATTTCTGTTCAATCAAGATTTAATTGTTTTAATGAGGCAGCATGCGTGAATGGCCGGCCCAATTATTGTTTATTTTTAATCGCCTCAAGTGGTTTTTATGTTGGCAACCCGGCACGCATGGCGGCCCCGACCAATCATTTTCATTATTTTAATAATGTAAACTTCCAATAATAATTTACAGTGATTTGGGGTTAAACACGTTAAGAGATATTTATGCATTCCCGCGGAGATGCGAAACGCTGCTTAGCTCTGTAATTTGATCCTCTGTTAAAGGGTTCGTTTTGCTCGGTTTTGTCTAACTGCATCGATATGTGGAGAAAAATGCTTGGTTTTTTATTGGCTATAGACATAAACCGCACATATTTCAAAGTATCTACAAAGTTAATATTTAATTGAGTCGTCTTTCTCTTTTCGCTCATTATCTACAAATTATTTGGAATCGATGAAAAGTTTACTACAAAATTAACGCACTCTTTTGCATCCTCACAATCGTATAGGGAAATCTTATCGACCACTTTTATTAGCCTTAAAGCAGTAATTCTGGCGTACTAATACTATTTGGAGGGTGTAAATAGTAAAGGGAGGGCTATATAAAGGCTGAGTAGGGGGGCTCTAACAAGTTAATCCACCCGCGGGCCGGTGGTATAAAGTTTATATCACGCTTTGCATTATGCTTCATTATCTCAGCAATTTTTGCTTTGTTGTGCCATGCGCAGGGCTGCCAGTAACAACGTTGGACGTAGTAGTATTTTAGTGGTAAGTGGGCGATTTTCAAAAAAAGTGTACATTGTCAAGGACAAAAATAAGAAAATTTAACTTTTGAATTTCGTCACGAAAATTAAAGTATAAATAAGTGAGTAAATGTACATGTGTGTGTGTGTGTATACATTTACTTACTTATTTATACTTTAATTTTCGTGACGAAATTCAAAAGTTAGTTTCTTAATTTTTGTCCTTAACGATGTACACACATTTTTTTAAATCGTCCAAGTAGGTACACTACAAAGTGACATTATTATGTTTTAATTTCCGAAAAACATATTTGCAAGTTTTTTTTTCCAGGATTCTAAAATCGCTTACACCACCAGTTTAGTAAGGTTAGATTGGGACTACAATTGAATGTACTTAAACTGCCGCGGCATGATTAATAAATACCGGGCATGTCGGACCATGCTCAGTATAGGGTTCCGAAGCCGATAAGTACAACAAACATAAAATCAACAAGTAATAACAAATGTTCTATTTAAAGTCATTTGGTTACAACACACTTTAATCGCCTGTATCTCAAGAACCAATGATGTCTACTTAGTCGTGATAGTTATCCTTCAAAATTCGTTATAATATGCTTTTTCATTTTACTTTTTTTCAGATTTTTGGTATTTGTGGTTTTGGCTGTAGGGGACACACATATACACACACACACACACACACTTGAGTCTACCAAAAATTAGCTCCTTAAAGCTTAATATTTCATAAACGGATTACTTAATCGAAAATAATAATATTTAATAATATTTTTGAAAGACCTATCCAACGACATCACACATTGTAGGGTAGACGAAAAAAAATACATCACCAGGTTACGTGTAGGGAAGGTACCATGTATTTTTATTGTTTACATTTTATTGTTTTAATTTCTTGGCGTGACTAATATGCATATTCATACCAAATTACAGCTTTCTAGTACCTACTAAAAGTCTCTGCGCTAGACTGCGGACGGCGGACGGACATGGCGAAACTATAAGGGTAGTTTGACTACGGAACCCTAAAAATGTGGGAAATGATATTCTGATGTTTCACCAAATTAAATTCGCCTAAATGGTAGAGACGCATCATTGTAAGCAATTCCCTTATTCGGTAATAGCGTTTTCTCGCGTAGAAGTTGTTTTTCGCTATTCCCTCAGAAACCATACTATTTTTTGGGATAAAAAGTACCTACCTCGAAATTCGGTTTCGCGGTTTATGTCGGCGTACTTCTCTTAAATGTCAACTTTCACCATGTTTAGAGCCTGATCCTGGATTTCCCACAGATCTTACAAAGTTGTACTGGCTCAGTTGATGCATTACAACTTCCCGGTGTGTAGCTTGTCTATAATGATAAAATGTCCAAACAATAGACAATGTCTGTAAATGTTTATTTTTCATAAAGCGTGGTGTTTGCGATTCGCAACCCTGTTGCACTCGCAGGTGAGACAGTGCGTCGCCCGGGGCGCACCACCGCGTCGCTGCGCCGGCGCTCGCCCCCCGCGCCCCGCGCTCGATCACAGGCCGCGTTTTGGAAGACGCGGCGCGTATGCGTGGACTTGTGCGGAGGAATACACTGACCAAATTAGTATTCAATTATCATTTGTTCATTGTCAAAATTTCATTTCAAACAGATGCGGTATTTCGGTGCTCAGTTACAACACTGGCTCCAGTCGAAATTAGGGAAGGCATTTGTCTTGAAACCCTGTTTTGTTAAAAACTAGTACGTTTCTATTCATTTTCGTATGACTCTAAGATCGGACTGCATTTTTAAAAATCAGAAAATCAGCCCTTGCACACACGTACAGTGTGTGTTTGAGCTTAAGAATTATTTCCAGGGCCTCTAAAATTTTTTATATTGCGATCCGCTCCGCTTGTGCAAGGCGCGTGCACGAGCCCTGCAGATCGATCACTGGCGTAACCGTCAATTAAGTTATACCACGCAATCTATGCACTAATCATCGGCGTTCAACCGGCCCGAGCTCGTTGTGAACTTTGGTTTAGATTCAATGCGTTTCCGTATTGTATTCTACTTGTTGCGTGAGGCAAGAGGTGAAATAAACAAATTAGAATATTACCTATAATACCTACCTATACATACATATTGTATTAGTATTACTAGTAGCGAAATAAAGGTTTATTTTTTAACTACCAGTGCAGACGGGAATGATTATGTAAGCAATTTAAATCAATGATGTCTTCACCTTTACAGATTATAATTTAGGCATACTCGTAAACTTCTTTCGACTAGGGTCGACATTTTCATTTTTGGCATCTGAATCTGGGGAGAAAAGGGATAGATCTTAAATTAAGTTATCTACGTATAACCATTTTGAAATTAGTAAGGACCCTTCCCAATAGAGAGAAGGAGCTAATTAAAACTAACCAAGCAGTTTGGCACGGTTGCTCAAAAATTTACGGTCTGCATTCATGTTGTTGTAAATGTGGAATAAGTGTACAGAGTTTTTAGCAATCACTAATAAAACTTTTTTGTTTAGAATATTGTATACCTAGTCACTTTCGCAACTAAACCGAATTAAATTCACCAAAAAATAACCTGCCCTCAAACACGACTCTAAACTTTAAAGAGTTATTTCACTTTACTATTTTAGAGTTATTTCACTTTACTCTAAATTGGTATTATTTTCTGGAAAAAAAAACAAGCAAAAGACAATGTTGTGTCATTTAACGACACCAACAGAGCAAACAGCATTAGAACGAAATTGGCCATTTTACTAAAAGCGGACAAACCTCAATTAGGCGGAATCGTAATGGTGACGACGTGGAAATGACTAAGGGAGCATTCATACACGAGGTGCTGGTAAAAGGTTATATTGAATTTTGATTCAAAATTAATTTGATTTAACTAAATAAAGATGTTGCAGGAGAAGACTGTCATGAAGAAGGTGAGAGTCCGTTAAATGAAAATGAAACAGAGCCAGGGCGAGTCCAGATTTAGTCAAGACAAGCTATGGACATTATTAAACTCTTACCAAGACAAGAGGTGACATAAAAGTGACTATTGATAAACATCTTAAAATAGAATAAGATACAATTGATTACAATTTGACTTGGTAGAAAGTGAGCTGACAGAATAGATAATAGTACAAAATAGAACTCACAAGTATATGACAAAGAGGAGGTCCGGGAGGAATGTTAGAGGTGTGTCAAAACATAAATACAGCAAAAGTGGTTAATAAAAAAAAATGCTCCCTTCAATACAAGTTTGTTGGTGGTAATGGTGGTCTAGGTCCAGCAGTGAACGCTTTTTGGCTTTTCAACTATAATTAAGAACTTGTACGTTTTAGAATAACACAAATGTTGATGAGCTCCTTCCAATTTTTGAATTTCTTGTTTATTTATTTGATAATTTGAACCCATTGCATTAGCGGCTGTATGGAGACGCCCTGGGCTGGCGCCATTAGACGAGAGTTAATCTCGATGACGGAACACATTACCGCCGTAATGAGTGGCGCGTGAACCTGCGGACCATTTACCGGCTCGAGGCGTTGCTCTCAGTCCACGGACTCTGACAATAGCAGGAGTTGGATGTGGACTAGTGGATACAAATTATGCACCACAGTTGGGGTCTTTCCGGATTCTAACATTTTTGAGAGTGAAGATTGTTACGAGTACTGTACTGAATCATCTTCAACATATTTGGACACATTTGCTTAGATGATGGGTCAAGTGATGGCCGCTCCTGCATTAAAGATTCGTAGATTGTAAAGGTGCATATTTACATAATTATATTGAAAGCATAATTATATAGTCAGGAGCATAAGTAGCATATTATTCTGTTTAGCTACTTTTGATGCTGATGCTTTGTACCTACGTGATTTTGCGTAATATTGTAATAAGGGGTGTTGTAAGTCACCTATATAGTTTGTCTGTGCATCGTACGGCGGAAAAATAATACACTGTGGTATTTTTAACGGTTCGTAGCAAATGTTTTGGAGATTATTATTGGCCAAGTTGATTCCTAGGGCCGTTTAAGACTTATCAGGCGGCGGCATGACAAAAGTTTATTTTTAAACTTATCTAATCCATGTTGTAATCCTACAATAATTTAATTAACGTTACGAGATCTGAAAGATAGTACAAGAAAATTTGCCACAATTTATCGCTGTATAAATTGCCCTGTACTTGTTTATCTACTCGAACGTTATTTATGAAACCATACTCTGGTCCTTTGTGTTGTGAGTCAAAGGACCTAAAACAATTACGGAATGCAATTACCTTTCCTATAATAAGCTAGCCGCCGTTGTTTTAAATATACCTAATTTGAAGTAATTACATTGCCCAACTTACGTAGTTAATAACAGCTGCTGTGAGATTGTTGTGATAATTGTGTGCTCAACCGCTGGCAGTGATTAGCGATTACGTGAAACTCGTCGGTACTTTGTTGCAAATTGCGGGCGTCTGCGGTCGCGCCGCCAATAAATACGATTTACTGACGCCTCAATTTCAAAACGCTGAGGTCTATAAAGTTCGAGGAGATTACTGTAAAATTAGGAATATCCTGGTTTACAGGTGAGGGTGAGGAATGGGTCGCCGGCGGCGCGCGCGGTACCGGCGCGCACGCAGCGACAAAGCTCGGCGCCGCGGGCGGCGACAGGGACGCGCATACCCCGCTCACCCTCGACCGACAGGGACAGCACTTTTTGCACTCGTGAGATTTTGATTTATCTCGTATAATTATCGAATAATAATCTGTTTTGCATCTCTCGTTACAGCATTACGATAATTTCGTCCCATTACATCGGGTTCTAAGCGGCGACCGTTCGCTAGCACAACGATTGATAATAATCGCTCGCGAAGTATAATGGCGTACACCCACGGGTAATTATTGTTGTGCAGTCGTGAGTTCGTGCGCCGGTGGAATGGCGGAATGCATCTCCTTCGGGGGTTGCGCCGTAAACCAACACGGCGCTCGCGCGTAAATAACCGATCGCTCCCCGCGCTAATGATAGTGGCCCGCGAGCCTCGTCTCCGCTCTTTAATCGATCCAGATAAAATAATTACCAGTATTTATAAGTGCTCGCACTTAATCGCGACCTGATACACGTTATTAAACCCCCCGTGTGCGTGACCACTTAAAGTTTCGCGGATCTCTGGGAACGCGTTTGTTAATTATTGAGCCCCAATCGGTCCGTGGAAACACCACTTAACCTGTAATTATCGTGAGTGCGATTTTAAATTCCGCGAGTCGCAATAACAGTAAAGTGTCAGAAGTGTGAGGTACAATGAAGTCATTCCTTTGTGTCGGCGGAATCACCTCGAGGGATCGAGGAATTCATCTCCGCAGCAAACGTACGCGTAAAATACGAGATGTTGCATTGATGTTTGGTCACGGCGCATCGCTCGTCGTCCGCCGGCCGCCGGGGCTCCGTTATCCCGATAGCTAATGATTGGCCGGCATTAAGTCCCGGCTGTTCCGGGTGATTATTGGATCAAACAGATAATTTTATATCGCATTGTCCTGGAGCGTAAAATTTTCTGTTGTTATTACGGTGAACGGCGCGGGGCCGCGGCTGCCGCGTATCTACCGATCGGCACGGGCGCTCAGCGCGCAACCACCTCATCCTCACAAAACTAATTAAAACTTATTACAGAAAAACACAAAGTATTCGTAATCAAATAATTTCAAGAAATATATGACTTTGATTTTGAAAACTATTTCTGTAGCATACCTATGGGTTTGATTAGACTAGGTAGGATATTAATTTTTTTACTAAATAGCAAATTAGTCGAGAATCTTAATAAATTCTTAATTAAGTCAGAAATATATAATTAATTATCCATTAAATAAAGGAATTAGGTAAATCAATTGAATTTTACTATCATGTTAATAAAAAAATACGATATTTAAAGTTGCAAAATAGTATAATTTTAATATTAAATGCTCTTAAAGCGACACTTAGATTGTAACAACAAATTATGGACAGGTCGCGAGTGTCCGGGTGGAGGCCGGCTCACGAGCGCTGTAGTATTCTCGTAATGAGCCCTCTAAATCAAACAATAGCATTAAAGTGTCAATACGGCCTCGATAACACCTCGCCGTTTTCTTTTGCACACGGAATTATGGTCATAAATCCGAGGAGGAGCCTTTACACGCCACGGCCAGGTCTTCATTCGCTTGCCGACTGTGGGGTGCAGTATTCATTCCAATTAGGCCTTCCGAATTCAATTTAAACGAATTGATGCTATGTATTTGCATGATTGAGTAATAAACAAGGAGCGTATTGATTTTGCGCTTGGGGATCCTCCCCTTGGTTCAAATTGGTGCTTTGAAGTTTTTTACTCAACGTCTTTAGGTAATGCGTTTTTCGAAATTGCACGTTGGTCAAATTATATTGTTGATCACAATTTGGCCGCACTTTATTTTAATATTACATAACATCGGTAATATAGAATTTCCCTATCGATTACTCTTAAACCTTCGAGAGGTGCTGCATCGTATAAAGCGCCTCTAAGGTCGGAAAGCGTTTGGCATTTGGCGCTGTTCGCCACAAATGACTGTCTAAATTATGCGGTTAACTCCTTGACTGGGGCTGTTCGTTTCTCGACACCCTTTCATAGTCGACCTTTTGAATACATCTACGCTGGGGAGACTACAGAATACTAATAGAGGTTATAGGTACACTGTTAAGGATGCTATGGCTCTATCTAAATTATGTGAAAATGCATATGAATTCGTGGTAGCGATGGATCCCTGGGGTAGGCAGTCCTTTAGAAATGGAGTGTGGAGCGGAGTATATTAAAGGAGCATGTTTGCGCTCTAGCTGATGGTAATAGGTATGTGTTTGCGTACCACCGTTGTTGTATTTTATGGTGGGTGAGTTTAGGTTAGAATAATGATGGCATTGCTTTGACATTACATTTCAAGCTTTTTAAACATACCCATATTCTTCTCCGCAGGCAAAATAATCAGGTTTATCAAACTTATCTACATCTTAGTGACTAATTCGGCAGACTCGGCCAACTAAGTAATTACAATCTCAACGTATATTGAAACACTGTAATGTTTGTGTAAAGTTAGAAAGCATTTCTTAAACCGTCAACCCTATAAACTCTGCTAATCCCAAAATCCAACTTGACATTGGCATTTGAACGTTACAAACAAGTCGAAGCGGTGTCCGAAGGGGTTGAAGATAAACGCACCCCTTGCCGGCGGATAAACAGCGGGTGCGCAATTTGTCCGACTGTACAAAGATACAGCCGGCCCGGCGTAATGTCCGCGTGCGCAGGGGTGGGCGAGCCCTTGCCCCCAATAAAAAGTTAAGATTTCTCTTTCTTGCTACTGATGTTTTAATTTTGGTGGTTTGCTTCTGGATGTTGTATTCTTTCCGTACCTACTAGCTTTTACTGGTGACTTTTGAATTAAATCGTTTATTTTAATGTATCGCATATTTAGAAAAAAACAAGTAGGTTATTAATGTTACGGGCATTAATTCAAGTCTCCGCAATGCCTAAATTTGACGTTTCCATTCAAGCACACTGCAGCATTTGTCTTTTGTAGAATTATCGCTACTTAAACTGTAAATAATTCTGAATTTATTTCAGGACCATGGCAGGTTAGGTTAGTTTTATAAAAAATTGGAAATATTTGTAGTTACAGAAAAAAAAGCGGGTTGGCAATATAGTTTGCGAAACAATGCATTTGTCAAAGAATTGTCGGCGAAAAGGCAGAGAACCAACTTCACTATTTAACGCCTATAGTTCGTTTTAACGCCAAATATATTTTCTGCGGGAAACCTACTAAAATAGCAACTATTTTTAATACAAGAAATAAAGATCGAAAATTTATCACTTATGCCATTATAAAAAGATCGCGCAAATCAATAAACGCTAGACAAAATACTAGTTTTTCCTTCAATCCCTGAATTTACAAAAAAAGGGTGATACTTTTTCATAATTTAAAATAGGTTAAGACTTCGTCGTCTTGACTTTTACTATCAACGGTAGCGTTCCAGATATTCGTGACTGATAGCTTCTCATGAACACTGTAATATAATAATATACATTCTAATTTATCTCGTGTGCCGTTATTCGATCTTGAAGTGCTGAAAATGGGACTAACTAGAAAGTACAAACAAAAAAAAACTAATCAGCCGAGCAGAGTTTGAGAAATTGGCGAACATAAAAAAAACTCTTCTATTTGAATCACATTTTAATTTTAAATGGTTACAAAATAAGTTCTTCCCTCAGAATACTTGGTGAGTTTCCGATATTTTGACGATGTTGCAGACGTCATAATCACGATATAACTATTCGCGGTAAAATCCCGTTTATTAAGTTTACTTTAGTAAGTATATCACTACATAGTATAAAACAAAGTCGCTTTTTCTGTCCCTATATCCCTATGTATGCTTAAATCTTTAAAACTCCGCAACGGATTTTGATGCGGTTTTTTTTAATAGATCGAGTGATTGAAGAGGAAGGTTTATATGTATAATACTTTAATCCGGAGCGAAGCGAGGGCGGGTCGCTAGTCATGAATAAAACACATGATAGTTTAAAAAAGTAAATTCTAATTTTTTTCTTGATGCAAAGCGTCAGCATCGACAAGTTCATTCAATTATTGTATCAAACATCACAGGACCATACTCTTACTAGGTATTCGTGTCTGTCAGTAGGCAAGAAACGAGCCCCCACGGAGGTATGCACGGGGTGCAGACTTCCGTGTGGGGAGAGCCTTATATAAGGCTGGTTCATTCAGGCGTGGAATGAACATTT
This sequence comes from Acleris holmiana, assembly GCA_949316455.1. Taxonomy (NCBI): domain Eukaryota; kingdom Metazoa; phylum Arthropoda; class Insecta; order Lepidoptera; family Tortricidae; genus Acleris; species Acleris holmiana. Next base: position 8,141,814 of record OX438772.1, read on the forward strand.
CTTTACAGCATCCACCTACGAATTGCGGAAGGTCACCGTGCACATAGTGACAGTATTTTATTTGATTGGGTGTCTAAATTATTAAAAAAACCGGGCAAGAGCATGTCGGACCATGCTCAGTGTAGGGTTCCGAAGCCGTTAAGTACCTACTACAAACCCAAAAAATTACATGTAATAACAAATTTTCTGTTTAAAGTCATCTGGTGCCGTCTTAGATGATTTTAGTAGGTATGAACACTTTAATCGCCTGTATCTCAAGAACCAATGATGTTTACTTAGTCGTGATAGTTTTCCTATAAAATTCGTTATATGCGCTTTCATTTAAGATCTTTTTCAGATTTTTAGTATTTTTAGTGTTGGCTGTTGGGGGGGGGGGGGGGGGGGAATGACACTTGACTCCTTAATATTTCATACAACGACACCTCAGACAAGTACACTAAAAACAATATATATATTTATATAAATATTTTATTTTACTTTTTTGTTGGCGTGATTAATATGTATATTCATGCCAAATTAAAGCTTTCTAGTACTAAGAGTCTTTGAGCTAGGCTACGGACGGACGGATGGACATGGCGAAAATATAAGGGTTCCTAGTTTGACTACGGAACCATAAAAACTATATTTCCCTTGAAAAATTATAATGAAGGAATCGTTTTTTACTAAAGAGAAGTGATGTTGAATTATTATTGTTACATTTAAGAAATTTTACCTGATATAAATAGTTTTTTTTAGTAGCGAGCTTTTTTTTACATCAGCTTTTGGCAAAGCAAGAGACAAAAAGACGTTACATACCTAAACCAAACGGTATCAATATTGTTGACACTATCGCTGAAGATTATGAAAAATTAAAAAAATGGATTTATACTCGTATTTGACCATCTAAACAATATTCCAATCGAATAATGTATCCTACCCTACATAAGTGTTTTCGTACTTCTTATTCTTTCTCTGTGTTGGCAAGACATGAGCTGACATATACCCACAGATCCGACTCAGAGTATGTACAGTCGACTACGAAGAGAATTATCCACTTTTGATCCTTATTGCAAAGCAAAAAATTGTCTGTACTAAAACGATTGGAACAAATGACCTACCTCAACTAGCTGATAGACATTGTAGGTTGTCTGTATGTGTATCGTCGCAGACTCCAAGATATAGGTCATCCCATTTTAGCCGTCGCATAAGACATATTTATTTACCTTTAAACACAACATATTCAAGCGCCACCCAACCATCCTGCATTCCCACCACGTCGCCCGCTAATGTCCCGAGCTGGTAATCCTCATTGAAGTAGCTCCAGCACATTAATCACTCCTCCCAACTTCCCAACTCCACCTGACGGGATATTTTCCTTTAACTTTTAAGCTCTGTTCAAAGTTTTGATGGACTTTGAGTTTTAAGTAAGTTGAATAGTAATACATCTTGTGTCGCTTCTTTATTGTAGCGCTTTAAGGGATTAAGGTTTTGTTGCGGTTCGTGATGGGTTGGGCTTTACTGTGTTGTACAGATTAATGGTCATTTAAACGTGGATTAGTCTTCAGATATGTTAGGAGTTTTTATTTTATGAAAAGAAAAATATATTATATAATTAAATTTCACCGAAACTTTATTAATATTAATCATAGGTAACCGCACAATCAAAACAATCCATTGCAACAGCCGTTAATCCCTGAGTAGGCAGTTATGTAAAATAATTCCATTAAGTAGCGCAATGTCTGTCTAACTCTGAATTAGTTCCACCTTATTGCCGACTTGAGAATTTTTATCACAGCTAAAGCAATCAGAGCGCCAATAATTTCCCTCATAATGACTCGGCGGTCGTAAAATTTGAGCATTGCGCCAAAATGGTGGCACATTAAAATTCCCTCTCAGTCGTTATAACCGGAGTTATCGGAGGCGATCCGGCCCGGTGCACTCCCGTCCGACCATCCCGATTCGGCACGTTACAACCCGGGAGCCGGACAGTTGTTTAAAAAAGCAAACAATCATAGAGCACTGAATGCATCGCAATGTCACTATGAAGCTTCCTAGCCTCGTTGGAATGTTTATGTGTATGCTTATTTACATGCCACAGATATACACACGGAACAAAGCACACTAACAGCCATTCAGGCAAGGCTTTACTGCAGAAGCATTCCGCTGGCTTTGTATATGTCGGCTTAATTTGCTTTGATGTTTACATTAGCGTATCGCATAAAATAATCGAAGTATCTTTTGAATATTGACATGAAAATGTCAGTTTGTTAATACAATGTTGCTACCGCAAGTTATTGGAAATGCTTCTGAGTTCTGGTTTATGATGATGAAGCTATCAAGTATTAAGAAGTTCATATGTTACTCGTTTACTGCTAGGCTTCTTGTTTTAATGATAATCAGATTATTTAAAACGTTTTGTCGAATTGGCATCGGGTGCCATCGGGCCGTGCCCCGATCGGGACAATCGGCATTTCCATCTCAATCGCTCCCCCGCTCGCCACCCGCCGTTAGTTTTCTTTTTTAAATCGCGCGTTAAGGATTTGGCGTGAATGCGTAAAGGGTGGAGACCCGCGCCCCGCCCCCTCATATGTTCTCATCTCTCGCGAAGCAGAGCCTTTCTGAAGCAATTGTGCCCTTATAAATAGCGGAGTTAGCACTACGCCTCTACTAATTCGCCGCTGCCTTGTTTATGTTCGGATCCTTCGATTTGCAACACAAATGGATACAAAGTAGCAGGCCCGGGGCAATGCGCGCTAAATTTCCTTTTCTTCTATCAAATTATTGGTTTTACGTAACGATTCCTTTGGTTGTAGATGTTTCGAGATGAATACGAATAACATTCTGGAATATTTTTTTGGTTAAATATTCAACTTATCTTCAACAATTATAGTTGAATTTCTTAATTATTATTATATTGGTTTATAGAAAGCAAAAAACTGCCTATTTTGATAGTAAAACATCGATTATAACTTCGTTATGAACCGAAGTATTATTATCATAAATCAACAAACGAAAAGATTACGGCATCTCCCAGTCCCGACCCCTTCCCGTGATAGATAAGCGTACGTGTCCTCCATCGCCCACACTCCTAAATTCCTCACTGCAACTATGTTTCATGTATGTAAAATAATGCGGCTGATGTATCCTTAGCCTCCCGGGCGGCGCCCCCTCGCGACTTATTCCGATATAATCAATAACTTAGTGAGATCCCCTTTGCATCCGTGTGACAGTACCGCCAATCGAACTAAGCTAAGGGTTGTTTTTACTTTTTTCTTCAAACACGGCCTGATTAGAGACCGCGTTTGGGGCTGTTTGAAGATTTTGTTTCACGACTCGCTTGCCCCCGAAAGACTCATTTTGCTGGCTTGTCGTTATAGATGTTTACTCTATTTTGCCTCTTTTTGCATAAACGTGTTCAAATATTAGCTCCGCAAGTTAAGAGCTACGGCGCTGAATCTGGAATGTAAGCGTGTTATGATTTACAGGCGGCGCTTCCCGTCACTTGCGGAAACGTTTTCAGCTACGTAACAGACTATAATCTGCGCAGGTTACGATGCCTAAGAGCTAACTGATAACGCGATGTGCAGTCACCCAGTAAAATAACAGAACATACTTTGAACCTTATCTCTGTAAATGTCATTGTCACCTGACTGCCGAAGGAGGAGGGTAACTTTTTTGACCTGTTGGTGTGTATGATTTTTTGTTCCCTCGTATAAAGGCTGAATGGACAAGCTAGGTGTCGATAGATTCTTCTTAACGTCGCGAGTGTGACTGGGGTACTTAAATTAAAACAAAATACAATATGGCCGAACAAAAAACATATAAATGGTAGGGAACTACATCTATGGACGACATAACATAATCAACACATGCAACCGGGTTTTTAAAACTTACTTTTTATTACACGTGCTTTGGACAATGCGCTAAATTGCGTAACATTTTCTTTGCTTCCTGCTTGCAGCCAGGTGCCAAAATGTGTTTTTATTTATCTTGCCTTCATATCGAAATGATATTGATGACGTTTTCGCTCAACATTATTATAATAGCTGTTATTACGCTGTATTACGATTTTGAAGCAAGATGGGCTAAACCAAAGTAGAATAAAGGCCCCGGGGCTCCATTCTACTCGGTAAAGCCATTATTGTTTCTGACACGTCATCGTTTTGCCAACGTGATGACAGTACTTACTTACTTGACAATGATGGCGGCCGAGTTAAATACGATGCAGTAACATGTCAAAAGCAATATGATTTTACCAAGTAGAATAAAGCCCCTTATTCTTCACATTCTCCGTGGGATATTGTCACTGTATGTAATTTATTTATTTTAATAATTTTTTTACAGCCTTACAGTTAAGTTATACCATGACGCTGTAAAATTCAGAAAAACTACAACAAAGCTATAAGCAAAAAAATAATAATTAAATGTTTAAAAAACGAAAAAACCGCCTTCGAAATCCCAAATAATACTTAACTTCTTTTCAAAAGGTCAGTCAAAATGAAGTGGGCTATAGGTTAAAAAAAATATGGGCCGATTTCAGTTTGACTGACCTAAGTATTCATTTGAAAAGAAGTATTTTTTTGGGTTTTTGAAGGCAGGTTTTTAGGGTTCCGTAGTCAAACTACTCCATCCGTCCGTCCGTCCGCAGCCTAGCGCGCAGAGACCCTTTGTACTAGAAAGCTATAACTTGGCATGAATAAAATGTAAAACGTAACGTGGGGATGTATTTTTTCTCGTTTACCCTATAGTGTGGGGTATCATTGGATAGGTCTTTCAAAAATATTACGGGTTTATGAAAAAAGTTTTTCGATCCGAATCCGTTTATGAAATATTAAGCTTTAAAGCGCAAATTTTGTAAGGCTCAAGTGTCCCCCCCCCCCCCCCTGCAGCCAAACCTTACAAATACTAACAATCTGAAAAAAAACTTAAATGAAAAAGCATATTACGAATTTTAAAGGAAAACTATCACTACTAAGTAGACATCATTGGTTCTTGAGATACAGGCGATTAAAGTGTTTATACCTACTAAAATCATCGAAGACGGCACCAATTGACTATAAATAGAAAATTAGTTAATACTTGTTGATTTTTGTTTGTAGTACTTAACGGCTTCGGAACCCTACACTGAGCATAGTCTGATATGCTCTTGCCTGGTTTTTTTTTTTGTAAAACATATACTTTTCAGTACACGTAATCCCACTGAACTCCAAAGTCTCAATCAAAAAGAACCACAGGGTACTTCACCCTCGCCTCAAGCAACGCCGCGGTAATGTCATAGTGCATAATTATATTTAAACTATTGAAATGTTCTTTGACAAAGTCGCTCAAGTATCTAAATCAAGATTTCTTATCACCACCCTTAAAATACCATTAGTGGTCTTCATCGTCAGTTTCACTTCACTTATCATCCCAAAGAGTTGAATAGTTTCCTAGGGAATAGCGATAACCGACTTCTGCGCGGACGGAGTTTTCATTAAATGTCTAAATTTATGATTGGATACAAATGAGCACAACATGAATAGAATGACTCTAGCGAATCTACAAATGATAGCGACTAGAAACTACTACCTTAACTATAGAATTCAACAATTGTATGAATATGTATTAAGTAAACTACTGGTTAAGTACACGAAACCAAGTAAATAATGTATGGTCATTCAAAAACTGATGCCAGCCAATGTAACTTTTTGTAAGTTCCGTTTTTGACATTTTTATTCAAACCATGAGGTTTATTTGTACTTGGCGATATATTTACTAGAAAGGAAATAAGTAATTGAAATGCATAATGGATTAAATTCTATTTCTGTCTTGGGGTTCTTTTTTAAGTGTAATTCTATAGATATATTTTTTGTCAAACTCAGTCAAGTACTTACATAGCGCACCGGTAAGAGGTCTTCGAAGCAGGTACACTGTCATAATTCCGATTTGAAAAAAAACACAAATTTTCATAATTCCGAATGCAATGATTTGAAAGAAATACTTTGTTTTTTGATATCGCTCTCAAATCAATACTAACTTAACATAAATAAAGCAATTTAACTATACATTTAATCTAAAATAGCTCCAGAATAACATGACTTTCGGAAAAATGAAAATTCGGGCAATTATATATTCGAAAAAAAGGAATTTTGAGTTATAAAGTGTTCCCCTCCTCGGAGCTTCGGCCTACGACGGAATACCGTTATGTATACCGGATGTACAATCCAAATGGGTCAGTATGGAGAAGTCGGAAACTATGAGAGATAGCGAGATCTGTTCTTAGGAACCATGACGTCGATTTTAGATTTAATAATAATTACATTCAAACTTTTTTATTAACTCTCATACATAACCGGGAATCGAACCCGGTCAAAATCAATGTGTATAAATTCTGCAAGTCGCAAGAAGCACAACAAAATTGAAATATTAAAAATATATATTTTTATTTTTATTTTTATTATTATTAAATCTAAAATCGACGTCATGGATCCTAAGAACAGCTCTCGCTATCTCTCATAGTTTCCGACTTCACCATACTGACCCATTTGGATTGTACATCCGGTATACATAACGGCATTCCGTCGTTGCTTTATTTATGTTAGGTTAGTATTGATTTAAGAGCGATATCAAAAAACAAAGTATTTGTTTCAAATCATTGCATTCGGAATTATGAAAATTGATTGACCCATTTGGATTGTACACCCGGTATGTAATTTTTATGAATTCTACGTTATCTAACATTTCTAGAGTGCAACTTGTCTAGACGTACACGATCTGTATTCTGGTAAAACGGTAATGTTTTTGACATCGAACTTGGTCAACGAGCTGTCAGCATATTATTTAGAAAAGCAACCCTATTTTCCTGACATTTCATACTTACTCCACTTACCATGATTTATTTATGGAACAATTATGCCTTTTCCATTTCCATCTAGTTTGACTATTACTGTTTCTTAAAAAATATCGACCTACTCGTGGTTATAGCTTTTAGTAGTGGTGGGATCTTGCGCAGGTCCGTCCAGATCTATCATGTAACCTACCGCTAAGCAACAATGTTGAAATTACTATAGCATAGAGGCATTCCATATTAGTCTTCAGTTGTCGATGCAGTTTTAGGATTGCAGTCTTCTGATTGTAGTCTTTAGAATGCAAATGTCTATCAGTTACCACCACCACCTAAGAGGTGATCATCATGTGACCTGTATGCTGTATGCCTTCTCCTTGTCATGAAAAAGACCCTACTGGTTAGAGATCGACGAAGTTCCTTACCATGTTTTGGCCCTGGGCATGGTGAAACACTAGCATAAACCTTGCTTTTAGACTTAGATCAACACCCAGTATTGCCCATAAGGTATAGAGTAGTGAATATAACATTTTTTTATTGTTCAAACAGTTAGATGAATTACTGTAAATATAGATAGACTTAGTGGGCGTTTTCTAAAAAAAGTGTATCGTTAAGGCAAAGTTAAGAAAATGTAACTTTTTCGATTTCGTCACGAAAATTACCCATACATTTAGATACGTTAATTTTCGTGACGAAATGGGAAAAAATAAATTTTCTTAGTTTTGTCTTAACGCCCTAGTACCAATTTCACCATACGATGTTAAATTTAATAGGTAAATGTTAATCGACTGTTAGTTCATACATTTTGACAACTGTTAATGCTCTAATCGTCTGTTAAATGGTTAACGTCGTATGGTGAAATTCGTACTAAGCTTATTTTTTTTTAAATAATTCTTTACATTAAGATGCTCTGGAAACCTGTGGGCGGTTTGTAGCACGAATGAGGAAGCCTCGCTCACAATATGCGCGCTGCGGTGTCAAACTCTCGACGAAGAGCCGTATGGTGCTTTTCTGCCGGCGAGGCGAGGTGAGACGAACAGAGACGAGAATTGAAAATGTATTGACATATTTAAATTTACTCCTCGCGCATCTTCGGTGGAAATGGTTGTTTGAATACAAATAAACATTCTCGCAACTGCTCGTCTTGCCGGAAAAACACCTTAAGTCGTCGGCGTTGTATAATGCAGTATCCAGAGCACGAACTTTTACCATACTATTATTAACAGGAAGGTTTTTGTGATTTGTTCCTGACTCGTCATATTCCAAGTTGGTCATCTTCCAAACTCGACAATATCCTAACTGGCCATATTCCTAGCTCCTCATATTCCAGATTCGTCATCTTCCAAACTCTTTATTGTAAGTATTACTTAGATTGTACTTAGTAGTTATACTTTGTACTACGGCTATTAGACTATAATTTACTTAAGGCGGAGTCCAAAAGAATTGGCAAGTAATGGAATAATCATAACATTTACCACAGAGGATTTCTATAATAAATTTGTGCAGGCTGTACATGGTATGACGAGTTTGGAAGATGACCAATTTGGAATATGACGAATCAGGAACAAATCATTTGTACTGTAAAATGGAGAGTTTGGAAGATGACGAATCTGAAATATGACGAGTTAGGAATATGACCAGTTAGGAAATTGTAGAGTTTGGAAGATGACCAATTTGGAATATGACGAATCAGGAACAAATCGTTTTTGTGAGTGGCGATTTGAATCTACCGAAAAGGAAAAAGAGTAGCAAAGATAATTGAATCTTTGCTCTTAAATGCCATTTAAAAAATGAAACAATTAAAAATGAATTTTATGTTCAGTAAAATATAGTTTGAATTAAATTGCCCCGGTCTAACGAGGATAGACTATGTCATGTTAACGTATCGTCATCGAGGAAATGTGTATCGCTGTTAATATCAGTGCCCTCTAGTATTTAGTACTTCAATTTGATAGCAAGTTGACATTGACGTTGACTTTCGTATTGTCATCGAGTAGTAAAACACGGAAGTTTGTGTGTGAAAACGTGAGTTTATTTTAGGGGTTCGTGCTGCGAAGCATCACACGCTTTATCAATTTACAAATAATTGTTGCTTAAAAGTTTTGTTTACATGGTTTGCAAGTTCAACTGAGGGCGACTTTATAGGTATGCAGGTAGGCTTAAATCTTGTTATATACCTACATTTTAAATGAATTCACGCTCTCCTCTCGTCTGTTATAACTGAAGAGTAAGAGGAGAAGACCAGTTATTAAGAGTAAGTATTAAGTACCTATCGAACAGTTAGTTGTCTTTGCTGGAGTTGTATTCTACTCGGTAAAATAATAAAAATAATAATATAATAAATATCAGGGGACAATGTCACACAAATTGACCTAGTCCCAAACTAAGCTCTAGGCTTGTACTATGAGTACTAGACAACGATAAACATACTTAAATAGAGAAATAAATAATTAAATACATAGAAAACATCCAAGACTCAGGAACAAATACTCGTGCTGATCACACAAATATCTGCCATTACCGGGATTTGAACGCGGGACCGCTGGCTTCGAAGGCAAGGTCACTCCCAACTAAGCCAACGTGTCGTCAAACAAACAAACAAAACAACATATAATAAACAATATATAATGACAGTAAACAATAATTATTTTTAGTCATCGTTATCGCAAGTCATAAAGTATTTTTTGAAACCGTTTCTTTTCCAGCATCTTAACACAAAAAAAATACATTTAGATAAATGTTATATTAGGGATATTTTGAGAGTTTCAGCTATGTAATTTCGACTTTCGTTAATTAATTATATACATAAATTCAGCAAGGCAAAAATGTTGTTTAGGATAAAAACAAAACGCTAAAGTCGAGTCTGCATTCCTTAACATCCTGCACTAAGCAATGCACTTTTGTGTCACTGAAAAGTATTCATAATTTTATAAATTACTCCGAATATCTATTATTTTTTCCGGGTGATTGCCTCTATTGTATCTCCCCGTGGATTTCATACATACATTCGATGAAGTGAAATTCCATAAAATTATGAGTTACCATATACTGGTCGTAGATACACAAGTTAAACTTATAACACTCCTCTCTTTTTGTAGGGGGTTGAAATATTTGCCACGCTCTGATCTTATCCAAATGTTTATACCGGGTGTCCCAGGAAGTAGTGTCAAGCGGAAGTCCAGAGGTAGTGCACCTCAAGGGGCATCTGAATCACCCCCATGTATGTTCCGCGATTTTTCGTAGTTTTGGAGATATTGATCATTTTAATCGGAATTATTGTAATTTTTCCTTATGTCCATGTTTCGAAAAACCCTTAAGTTCATGTATTATGTCATAATTTTTTCAGTGGATTCTTAAATCGACAAAATAATTATGAACAAAGGATGTTTTTAAAGCTACTTGCCAATATTTTTTAATGTCAACTTTTTGTGTAATCACACAAAGTTACTTTCTCCATACTAATTGAGCCCTAGTTCCCATTTCATCTAGTATGGAGAAACAAACTTCGTGAAATTACACACAAAAATTACTTGAAAAAGAAATTGGCAAGTAGCTTTAAATACATCCTAAGTTCATAATTATTCTACCAATGTAGGTACCCAATGAAAAAATATCGAAATAATACATGAAATTAAGGGTCTTTCGAAACATGGACATAAGGAAAAATTACAATAATTCCGATTAAAATGATCAATAACTCCGAAACTACGAAAAATCGCTGTACATACATGGGGGTGATTCAGATGCCCCTTGAGGTGCACTACCTCTGGACTTCCGCTTGGCACTACTTCCTGGGACAACCTGTATACACTCTGGAGCAATGAAAACGGGTCTGTTTCTATGAACATCCTGTACTGTGACCCGTATTCATTGCTCTTGACTATATTATTGCTGGTATTTGTAACAAACATGTTTAAAGGCGTTCAGTTATTTTTCTTAGGCCTAATTAAATCTTTTTATTGGGGTTTTGTCACAAAATATAGCTAAATCACCTCAAGTAAAATATCTCGCCTTTACATGGCATACATCATTACAACTAGTATGTTATCTTGATTCAATCCCAACCCCTCCGGCCTTCAATTTAGTTGTTTTACTGACTATGCTTACCTCTATTATCAAATGTTTCCTCCTCGTTATATCCCCCTACTAACGTGTTCGAGGGCTCATTCAAATAAGAGGAAAATGTAGCTACAGTACTTGAGTTAGTGAGGTATTACTGTTATTGCGTCATTCTTCAGCAGTGAAGACATTTTTAATAAAAAATACCGAGGGATAGTAATAAAATAAAACTCCAGTATCTGATAAACTAACTTTGAGTTTATTTTTACCATTTACACTTGACAATGTATTCGTTATCTGTTGTCGCTACGGCGGGTCGTAGCGCGTAGCGCGCGTAGAGGTCTACGCGCACGGCATGCTTCGGAAACTAAACGCTACGAAATCACCTAAACCATATACCGCGGAGAAATCTCCAACATCAGCCATCAAACCACACCAACGAACCGAGAAGAACAAATTGACATTTCGAAGCTTCAATAAAATATTACAATTTGAAAATGAATAATTTACTTGGATCAGCATAACATTTTCGTTAGATTAAAATAGTAGGAACGGTATATTTCACTAGTAAAGAATTTTTAAAATAAGTTCTCGTTTACACAGTATTAGGAACTATGATAGACACATGTGCTACCTTCTCATCAAAAACTTATTTTAACCAACATTACCTATAGGATAAGGACAGTCTACACACTTCCATGTTCATAGATTAACAAAATACAATAATATCAAAGTACACTGAGCTACACTTACACAAATGATAAAACAAGGAGATCTTATACAAATAAACAAACAACATGGCCGTGGCGGCACCTCTGCAGCAGATACAACAGACTAATCCGAATAAATCTTAAATATTAAAATTTGTATTCGGAAAGTATAGTGAAACTCTAGATGCGATAATATTGAAATATACATAGGAACCATGATTCTTTCCGCGGGCTGTCGTCCGCGGAGACACTCGCACTACCGACTGTCGTCTATGCTAATCGATACACACTCCGACGCAGCGCCGGCCGGCCTGCGCGGCTCAACAACGCGGCGCGAGCGCCCGTACTTAGCTTAACGCACTTACTCAAACAACTAAACAATAATCGTGTCGTAAACGCGCTCCTCGCGTCGGGCCGCCGCCGCCGCACCGCTCCCGCGCCCATTGTGGTACCCCGCTCGTTCACTACAGCGGATCGCTTGAGCGCATTCTATCGGGGATCTCTGGTGTACTCAGCAGCCGTGCTGACACCCCGCCGCGTCTCCAAGGACACCGTCCCCGCCGCCAGCCGCTGGGGGCGCGCTTCGCAATAATTTCCTCAATATTGAGTGTTGAATAAAATTTTCAATAAAAACGTTGGTGTATCCCCAGTGACTGGCAGAAGAGAGCGGCGCGTAGCGGGGCGGGCGCGGAAGCGGGAGCGGGCGTGCGACGACCCATTGCACACACACCTATAGGATAACAAGGACCTCCGGCAACCGGGGGAATAAAACATTGCACTTTACTAAAAAACAAATCAATGTTGTAGTAGGAATCACACGTCGATAAAATATTGTAGTAAACTCCACTAGATAAAATGTAAATATGTAAAATATTTCAAGTAACGCGATCTGTGCCGTTGAAAATATAAGGGACTCCACGCACACGGTAAAGCGGTGGACACACATGCGCGCGGGGACGCAGCGCGAGCGACGCGGGCGCGGCGCCGTGCCCGACTCATGTGCCTCCATGCCTTTCGACTCACTTACGCCACTACTAATAATCATTACTATATCAATAAAAATTCAAGAATCACACTTAGTTCCAAAATAAACTCACTTGTTTGCGAGGTAGGCTGAGCGCTGGCGCGCAGCCCGAGTTTCGAGTTCGTTCGTTTTGGAAAAGTTTGCTACGATAATAATAATTATAATTAACCGTTACCAATAAGCCTACGCGGTGTCGCGTCGGAGCGGGCGCCGCGGGCGCGGCCCCTTTCGTCGAAAGACGGGCGCGCGCGGGCAGCGCCGAGCCGGTGGCCGCCCGACCGCCGCTCTACTGCTTAACATACGTACCTAACTTCGCTTCTTGTTAAAAAAATCATATAAGTATATCACTATATATATCTTCATACATTTACGATGCGTCAGGAACTTCTTACGAGAACGTATCTATGCCTAAAATTAGAACGATTATATGTATGTATTACATAGCTTTAAACAATAATTAAATCGTAATTATCAATATCGATAATATTATATGCCATAAAGATAGGAACTTGCTTTCCTGGGAGTTGATGTTAAAGAAGAGGAGACGCCGGCGCGGCCGCGGCCGCCGCTGCTACGATAAACGTATCTAATAAACCTGCGTAACGTATGATATGACGAGCGCGGCGCGGCCGCGCGGCGCCGCCGCCGCCGCCTCCCAGTACGCGGCGCGCGGCGCGGGGCCCGGTAGATCGCCCGCTTAACCTACCTTAAACTACAAGCTTTAAATATTCCATCAGGAGCGCGCCTCGCGGCGTCGCTCCACAACGAAAAGAAGCGTTAAGATCTAATAGTGAACTGCTGCGTTGTCGGACAACGGAGAGAGCGAGGGGCTCTAGGATAGTAACTATACATTTCGTCAGATTAGGATTAGTGTCCGGCGCTGGCGAGAGGCAGCTCGCCGGGCGGCGGGAAACGCGGCGCGGGCGCGCAGAAAGCCGCGTCGGGCGCCGCGTCCTGCGCCGCGCGCGCCAGCAACGTGATCTGGTTGACGACGTCTTCCATCTCGCGCGTGAGCGGCTCGGCGGGCGGCGCGGCCCGGCGCGCGTGCACGTCGCTCTCGGCGTGGCGGCGGAACTCGGCGCCGGAGCGGAAGCGCTCGCCGGGGCAGGCGCGGCATTCGAGTGCGGGTTGGACGACGCGGATCACTCCGCGTGCTCCTTCGCGGCCCGCGTAGCATGCGCGCGCTTGGTGCGTCTGCAGCGGGCCAGGTGCGGGGAACGCGACTTTACAATGCTTGCACACGTAGCAGAGATCGAAGTCGAGCTCGCGCGCGCCGACTGGCGGCTCGGGCGCGGGCGGCGGCAGGCGCAGCGTGGAGGCGCCGGGGTCGGCGGCGATGTGCCGGATCTGCTCCAGGGTGGTCGCCGGCAGCTGCAGCACGCTGGCGCCGCTGCCCGTCTCCACGATCAGACCCTGCGGCTGTGGCTGCGGCGGCGGCACGTTCGGGGTGCCACCTGCAACAAACGAAACATCATCTTAGTTTTCGTGCGTGTTCTTAGGACACTTCTTTGGAAGTAAGGCAAAAGGGTTTTGATATTTTGCACCAGTTAAAATGTTGAGTGACCAAACATAAAGGGTTAAAGTATAGCATGTGGAAGTACGCTCTCAGAAACGCCTATAAAGGGGTTAATCCACTTACAGCGAGGGTCATCGCAACCGTAAATTGCTCTCGAGTTACCCCCGGTCTTTTTTTTAAGTGCTGAAATTCGGTTTGTGGCTTATTTTATCTTAATCTTATATTTTAATTCTCGTACTCGTATCTTGAGTACGAATCTACCTGTAACTACTACAAGCAAGCTTAAGTGATTATTCCATGTTGATAAACATACATTTTAATAGAACAAAGTTACAGGAATATAACCCTTAGCGATTAAAACTAGTTTCGAACAATACTAGCACCAGCTCCTGTCATAGATTTAAACGCGAACAAAAACGAGACACTATCACCACCCAATTTGGGCGCTCCATTGTTCCAGCATCAGACAGTCGCTTACTGGCTTATTTTACATGCGTGATGCGTTTCTAACGAGGTCGCTGTAATTGATTCGGACTCTGCTTTAAGCGGCTATATTCTCGACTGCATAATACATAGCCGCTCTAAAGGCCCGGCCTCACCAGCCTGATTGTGCCGCGATACGGAAAATTCTCGCTCCACTCTGTCCTATTTTCCCTCGTTGGACACCAGGTTTTATTTTGCAGCTAGTGCGAACTGAATAACGAAGTAGTGAGAGAGATTCCGCTTAAAAGATTCATGAGCTAGTATTAAAGAGTCGATATTTCTTCAACTGAAACGTTTTAAATGTATGATTTCTAGTAGAGTCGAAGTTGCTTTAGAATAATCAGAAGCAATGTTTTTCAAAACGAATGTAAATCTTGAAGTAGCTTCGCACCTACACCTACCTATTATTCAATGCGCGCCCCGGCTCACTTTATAATCGAACCGCAGCATCATAGCTCGCGCTCGCAGACTCCTAACTTATACTTATCTCCGTACGAACGCGATTCGAGGCTTAATCGCATGCGGGAATCTGCTTGAATAATGTCGTGCGAAACGGAGCATAGCTTTCAATCAGGCTGTTAACAATCGCCCGCTCTGATTGGTAGATCGTGGGCTCGGTAATGAGGCTGCGCCTGGGCGTTGCTCATACGCATGTCAAGCTACCGACATGCTAATGATCGCCGTAAATGGCCAAATGTTAGCTTTGAAAGCGTACGTTAATAGGGTTGACGTATGGCCAGCTAGACGCGTATGACTGTTGTGCACTAGCGAATGCCAAATGCACCGCTGCATGAAATGACTTGATTTTTTAAAATGTTTCTAAATCTGCAATATACTTAGCTGACGATAAATCGATAAACTACGCTTTAGAGGGTTCCCACTCACGAACGCCTGTCACTCTACTTACATGAATGATTATGTAATTGAAGCCTTAAATAGGGTATTATCGAGCTTCGCAGGCATAAAACCGCCGCCTCGCCGCGCGGCCCTGACGTTAATTCGCAACCCTTCCTGCCAATTAGTTACAAAATAGCCACACTATTGTGATACTAAAACGACCACACATCGCATCCAAGAAACACAAAGCCACACGAGAATACAAACTCTACATATAAAGAGTTAAAGTTGTGTTTGCTTTCTGGAAAAGGCGCGTGGTTCAGTCAGTTTCTTTGGTGGCCAGGTTTAAGTCAAAGGGCTTCTTAATCCGGACTTGTAGGTCGTTACGCGTTATTATAACGCGCCGGCGACGGCATTTCTCTGCTCATTTACATCTCATTAAGGACGCTATTATTGGACTAGAGGATGCATTGTTCAAGGTTTCAAGTTTCAACTCCAGTCTTTATTTTGTTAATCTTGTAATTCCTGTATAACTACAATTAGTTATGTTTCCCAAAGCCAGTTCTTTATCTTTCTACTTCGTAACGCGACCAAGTTAGACGTTGATTACTAACGGAATCAGTGTTCCCCATTCAGTCGGTTCTCGAGCGATACCAGTCGGCCGTCATGATGGATCGTAATTAAACTGGACCAAAGGGGAACTGACCCTGACGGCTAGCGGGACAGTGATTTTAGAAAATTACCGCAGCATAGTCCACTTGAATCGGGTACAATTGGAGAGAACTGATAGATAACTGGCGGTACAGTGTGTTCATTGAATAATGTGATAATTTAATTAAAAAAATAATGATGATTTTGTTTTTTATAATCATGAGAATTGCTATAATAACGATTTTGGAGTCTTAATAGAATTATTTGTCGTAGCGTTTGTTTGTTTATTTATTATTATAAGTTTAGTTAAGTAAATGATCGCTTTGGCATGTAATCTAATAATTATATCACTATAAGGACGGCAACCGTATCCCGGCTTTCGCCTTAGGATGTTCTCGGATCCGAACTGGTCGCTATGCAGTTTCTATCGCCGAATCAATCTGTGCAGTGGACGTATTCAGAGAACGCGGCGGACAGACAGACGTCCCATCACTGTCCGTTCGAGCAATTAGGATAACGGACCTTTGGAGCTCTCTTATGTATGAACTATCACTCCAGATCTCTAACCTGGTTTTACGAAGATACAGTTTATATGCGAGAGTAAAATTACCTTACTTAATTCATGCATATTACGACTTCAAAAAACTTTTTTATTTAAACTTTAATAGGGTATTTTAGCCCAATTATCAAATTCTTATAGGTACTTTTATTTAAGATTGTGAGAAAAACAGAAAGGTCCTAAATAATATCTACATGTAAATAAGTATCATACTGTATCTAGAGGTAAAGACAAGGTATGGATTTCATAAGTTCAATGGCTTTGTTTGCTTTGATAAAATTTCAATATGAGCTTATTCTAAGTTCGAATCAAATTGAAAGTAACAAAACGTAGTTCGATGAACTTATAAAAAAACTATTTTTCTCAGTGTATGCAAATGTAACTTTTACGACACAGACATCTTATTACAATCTTACGAATGTAAATATAAATTTCATTTAAAAACGATCTTTTAAGTTCAGGCTCATACAGGGTGATGTTTCTCGGCGTCGTGCAACCATCGCCTTAACCCGTCTCGGTGCATGAAACCTTAGGTGTCGGGCGCTTGCCGCCGTCACGACGTGACACCAGAGTAAGTAGGTAGTAAGTACGCGAATCCGCTTTGTCCGCGTTTACTTACCGCAGTAATCGAATTAGGACGTGTTGTGTTCATAATTTAACACATCGTATATAGATAGCGACTTGACGACACAGCCGATTATAGTTTAAAACTTATATTTAACTTGCCAATGGGGTAATTTTGTCATTATTTTTCAGAATTTGGGTAGGGCGGAGCTTACTTAGTAGGTAATTGAGTAAGCAAATAGACTCATTGAACAATTTAATGACTTCTTTATTTCGTTTCAGACGTTGCGATGTTTAAGGTGGAACTTTAAAAACATAACAATCGTTCGGTGTTATTATTTTGTACAGTTGTTCTAGGATCCCCAGCTACAAATAGTTTCCCGATTTTATCTTGGTCCTTCGAGCCGGATAAAATTAAGTTCGAACAAAAACAATCGGCCAACGTTACTGTAGCTGAGCAAACGATGTGTCACGCAATCTAAAGCGATAATCGCCGCTGTAAGCAGTTAGGAGAGGGACGCTTGCCATCAATCAGGGACCAGTGGCCACTCCGGGACACCCGGGACTTGTTAAAGATTGCTTGTTGAACTAAGTCAGCCTGTATATGGGTTTGTTTGTGTATTGACTGCTGAATGATGAGTATAAGACATTGTTTTGAAAAAAAAAGATGTTATCGGTTTAAAAGTGATTTTAATATGTATAGATAGTACTAAAAAGTTCCCCTTAAGCAATAAAAATAAGTTAGTGCAGATTGCGCAGTAACGTGAAATGCAAAAACTCAATCTTAATCCCGTAGCAATTCCAACGGCCATTAAGCAATGATTCCATCGAAATATTGTATCCATCATATTAACGCGCGAGCGGCTGCAGCATTATCCCGCTTCCCTCTGCTCCTCGGAGAAATCTCACCGCATTCAAATATTTAATTACTTTAAGACTCGATCATTTATAAATTCGAGCGAGAGTGCTATCATAAAACGCGCTAATGCCTTATAATTAAAATATTCTCAGCAAGCCGTGGCGTAATGGCACCTCCGGCGGCCGTCTCCTCCGACGGAAAAAACGCATAAAAAATTACATTCACCCCAGAGGACTCACCCCTTGTGTCGGGAAAATCGATTAAAAAGAGGAGTCGCGGGGCGAGCGCGGGGCGCGGGGAGTTTAATATGTACGAAAAAATGCACGACGCCGCGGGAGCGAGGGAGAGCTCCAAGGAACGACTCAAGTTGCCTTCAATTTTTATAATTACGTTCATACGTGAGCGCGGCTACCGTGCCGCCGCCGCGCCGCCGCCGCACCGCCGCCGCGCGCCGCCCGCCTCCACTCACGGATTACTTATTTAGAATAGTTCCCTCTCCGCCCTGCTCTCTCACTAGCACATTTTAATTTTTAAATAGCTTCAGAAAAGACATTAATTTTAAAGTAGAGTAAAAGCATTGCAGAACTGAACCCCGTAGGAGAAAACACTGCATGAACTTTTCTTAAAGGAAAGTCGTTTAAATGATCTCACGGACGTTATGAGAAAAAAAGTATTAATGACAACACTTTGGAAGCGAGCCGTATTATAACTTTTCCGTTTCCGCGACAAAATCAATTTCCATCACTGAAAGAGCTCCAAACTTTTCCACATACACAGCAATCAAGGGAAGAAGGGGGCAATAAGAACGGGATAACCAACTGGAGGACGTCATCTCAGGAGACGGTTTGCAAATGAGCGGCACACGCGCGCGCCCGCACACACGCGCTAATCCGCGTCCACACACGTTACGTACACCCGTACATTTTTATAAATAGATATCGCTTTTTTTATCCGGGAACAAGAATACGTAGGGGGAACCCCCCGGAGGAGGGGTACCCCGCGGGGGACGTGTTGGATTTCAGATTGCTGCGAACTGCAAAAATGAGGGATGAAAGAAATATAGCTTAAAACGCAGATATTTCCCGGCGTCTTAAGGCGCCGGAGGGGTGGGGGGGCTCGGGGAGTGTGTGGAACAAAGTAGAGTGGCGATATTGAACCAAAATGAAATGGTAAACGAACCGTGCGCGTCCGATCTAATGCGAATTTATAATTTGGACATCGCCCCGGTCGGCGCACTCTTTGAACTCGGAGGGTGGGTTACGGTAGCGGAGGTGAATTTACAAAGAGTGCGGATGTGATTTATAAATAGGGGAGTAGATGCGTGCGCTGACCGTTCGTTTTCGTTAGTGGTTTTTTCCATTAGTCTTGAGAAATAATAAGTCGTGAGTTAGCTCGCGTCGACCGCGGCCCGCGTGGTGGAATTTTGGGCCAGTCGCGAGGCGAGGTTGTCAATGGCGCGGCCGTTTTGGCACAACGAGCGGTGTTTAGGCGTTTCCTCATTGCGCTAACGCGTGTGTCCGCCGACCTAATTGCCGTCGCGCCGCATCTAATCGGGATATGCGCCATGCGATAATTGCGACAGATTACTTGAGAAGAATAAGAACACGCTCACGTGCGCGCAGAACCGACCACACTCTGTAGGCAACACATAAAGAAAACGCTTTTTTTGTTGCGTCCATTGTTTAAATAGAGAATAAAGATTGTAATCTTATAAAAATATCATTGAGTTTAATTGAGTAGGTAGATGTCATTATATTATATTTTTAAATATCAAATAGTAAACGTCTGCTATGTAGGTGAGTTTCATAAATCTGAAATTGCAGAGATCGTTGTTCTTTTCATTTCGCTTTCACCTTTGTCTTGCTGAAAGATGAGGTCTAAACGAGGTTTAACAAAAGAATCTTTTGAAGCTTTTTACGGTACGTCGCAAGACACCCCTTTTGGTGGGTTCATTGTGTTTTCTGAGCGCAGATCGTTAAATCGCCGACGGAAAAAAGATGTGGCGAGTATTCGTCGCCAACAAGTCAAACTGCAAGCCGCCGACCACCTCAAGCAACTCGACTGGGTTGATACTAAGGATGGTGAGTTGTTGGGCAACACAGTGTCACGTCTCCGCGGCAAGTCGTCGGTGACAGATTGCGCACGAGTTAACTTTATTACCTCAGCGAGGACAGTTGCAGTGCTGTTAATTCGCGCCGCTAATTGGTAATGAGCTCGTAGGTGGAGCGCGGGCGACGTAAACGACGCCTTAACTCACTCAATGGCACGTGTGCTGACACACTATTTACACAAAGTCTAATAGGTATGTTACCTCACAACTTATTCTTGTCATCGGTCTAACGGACAAAGGGGACCCTGACTCCCGGTGCTTAGTCAATTTATGGAGCAGATTTCAAAGATGTCAATAGTTTTACTGCGGGCACGTGACGTGATCACGCTCGTTCGACAGAACAAAGTGCACGGTGTAAGTGGTAAAGTGAAAATTGCGTACGTGAACTGGAAGAAAAAATATTAAAAATTAATCAAGCCTCCGGCGGGGAGGCGCCGGGAGCACATGTGTCGACAAAAAACCGTCTCCCTCTCCGGCACGGCACGTGCGAACAGCCGTTACGGCCGCTCCGCCGGCGAGTTAAAAGTTCCTTCGGACAAACAGAGGATTTGTCACAATTACGAGTGGGCGGCGCGTCCCTACTTGATTAAAACCTAAATCACGTGACGTGTTTACAGCCGCGCCGGAGGTGTTTTCAATTTGCCCACTCTTGCCGCTATTGGCGTTCCGGACACGTCCCGACGCACCTATCTGGGGGTGGCCGGCGTTTTGAATTTGTTGCGAATTAAATTATTGATGACCTAATCGGGCCGGCCGATCGTGTTCCCGGACGTGCGCGCCGCTGGGAACCTAGGCGCGCTCTGCAGTCACGTCGCTTAATTATTTTAAATGTCGCGCCCGAAATCCGGAGTCGATTGCGGCGCCTCGCCGCTTCGTCACGGTAGCGTTTCGCTCGTAAAAAAAGCTACGTGAAAAGAGGAGATTAACATTTGAATTAATCGGGAGATTAAGTATAATCAAAGAAAATCTCATTACGGCCCGTATAATGGCGGTGGGAAATATCGCCGACGAACGGAAAGGAGGAACGGGCGGCATAAAAGAAAAGGCGAGCGCGAAGAAAATTAAAAGCTCGAACGAAATTAAAAATGTGAAAAGTGTAATCGACGCCCGACTGCGATTAGGGGGAAATGCAAACAGGTCGGGGCGGGGAGGGGGGGGGCTCCGCGGCTAGAGTTCTCAATTAAAGAGAGGCCACGGAAAGACTTGGTGTAATTAGATTCTTCCTCATCTCCTTAAATCACCGCCTCGGCCGCTGACACTCAGCTTGTTTAATTTGTAATCGAGACTTGTTAGCGCGTTTTTAAATTTAATTTAGGCTAAGTAATTTTCTAGCCGGCTTGATTGAAATTGAATTGGCTACAGCTTTGCAGACGATGTAATTACAATCTGTCTCACTTTTCATTAATTTCTTATCCATTACTTTGTACTTAATACGCTATTTATAGGTACTATATTCTATTGATGTTGTCGAGATTAAGCATCGTAGGCGCGAACGTGACAGTCTGCAGGCACACACTAACCACGGCATCTCGTGAAGACACCGCAGTAACGACTTCCTCCGTCCACTCCGCGTGTCTCGCTGCCTAATTAATCGGAACTCAGGTATAAACTAGGTTAATATACTTCAATGACTCACATGTTTGCCACGTACAGCGTCCACTCGAGTTAGTCCCACGCTATCCTACAAAGACTGTCGTCAAAAAACAAAAGAAAACTCGAAATAAACGTCACGTAATTCCTAACCTTTCCTCCCGTTCAAATGGCCGTATAATCGCAATTAAAAACAAAAATTAAAACCAATTAAAACCCTCGACACCTCGGAAAACTGGCAGCGATCCCCTCGCAATAAACAAGCACTCAAAGTGAACTCAAGTAATTAATTCCCGGTGTCCGAGCGTAATTAAACTGCCTTGTGATTACGCTGTCGGAAGTCGTCGGGGATTGTCGGGGGTTGTCGGGAGTCGTCGGGAGTTGTCGGCTTAAGTGGTCAGTCGTCTGGGCAATTAAGCAGGCTTAGTTAGTAAAGGCGCGGGACGATTACGATACGACATACAAAGAGAAACATTCAAATTAAAATTCACCACCTACTTTTTTCGTTAATACTTTTTGAAATAAGGGCACCACAAAGTTCTTATTGAATTACCATAAATACCATACTCGTTAATTAACTAGCTGGATATGTTACAACTTGAGATTAAGTCAACAGTGTCTTTAAAACTGGGCCGTAATTCTACATGGTAAAAACGACATTAAGTTCTTTAGGAAATGTCTTTCACGTTAGGTTTGGCATAAAGGAGTTGGCGTGTCGTGTCGTGGTCGTCCCGCTGCCCCGAGCGAGCCTTAAGCCCGCCCACGACGAGGCGATTAAGCAATTAACGCCGGAAGGCGGACACTTGCTCATTTAACTTTCCTTTGATTTTCCTCCTCGACTCGGTTTTGCGGTTTTCAGGAGGGGAAGACTTTGCTTTTAATACGATTTCAGGGAAGTTTGCGAAGTTTGCGAGGTTTAGGAAATGTTAGGTTTTCTGGCGAGGGTGCGAAATCCGGTTTTAGTGCCCAGATTGAAGGAAAAACAATATAGTTTCAGTTTAAAATTTAATGGGTACTGGACCAGTTAAAAACGATTGATTCGGCTTTTTGTAAATAGTGGACTAAAAGGAACAGCATGGTATACATTTCTGGGATGTATGGGTGTAAGAAGTATGTTATAAATTTGGTAACTGTATGAAGGCTAACACTCTGCTTACCCAAAAGACATCAAACTTTAAAAACCCATAAATATAAATACCAACAACAACAAAAACACGTTAAATTCCACAAATCCCTAAAATACTTCCCTAAAACAAAACAATTATCACCTCCCGAGTGTCAGGTCGAGCTGACCCCAAATTCCTCTACAATTAACTAAGCCTCCGCCAACAGCCCCAAGGGACGCTAATTAAACAACCTCCGAGATCATCTTGCAAACAAAACAACCCTTTCCTTATTAGCTGATGTTCGCTTTAATTCAATAAAGCCGTGAAAACTGCGCAAGGGTTGATTTGCATGGAAGGGTTAACTGGCGGTTCGTTAGGGCAACAATTAATAGGGGTTGCAGGAAAACTCGTGGGAAAGTTGCGCTAGGTCAGTCCTGGCTTTTCATTATCACAAGGCAACGAGGGGCTTGTCGAATTGATGTGGATGAAACAGATTAAACAAGTGAACTTTAAAAGTGAAGAACATGCCTGTCTTTTGTCGTATACATATTTACGTGCAATGCATAAATTATAAGTAAAGACTCCTTGATTCTTTTTTCGTATCTTACATCTAGATGTGTACGTTTGTACGTATGCGTGGAAAGACTCTAATGTACCTACAACAAAAACATAAATCACATATAAGTACAAAATAATCAGAAAATGATAGGTAGCAAAATTTTAATCTAAGTAGTGTTTTTTTTATAATCGGCTTTCCTATCTTCTTCGTTGAAAACTTGTTTAACTTGATTAATTTGTAATGGCTACCAACCGCGTCCGTAGCTATCATATTATAAACGATGTGTATCTGCCGCAAACACAAACTATAATTACCGTGGAAATTTAAAAAAAAACTAAAAATCATAAAACGCTTGTTAGACAAATGAAGAAATGTACCGAAACACGCGGAGGCGTTCCTCATGCATTCGTTATTCACTAATAAGTCGTTCCGAGCGGGAAATTATACCCTTACAATTATATTAGTATTAATGAGAACATCCCACTTTGTTTTTTGTACGTTTTTTCACTAACCCTCAGCCTAAAGGATCGTTTTAAACAGAACGAGATTCATATTTATTAATTACACTAAACAAGAACGCTATAATAACAGTAAAAACACGATTATTAAATAATTGAAGTGTTAAAAAGACAGAAAGCTATCATTAAAATTGAACGATGCATTGATAAGGCTTTCAGTACAATTATAAGACAAGTAATTGTTGGTTTCTTGTGAGCATTTCACGCTCTGTTTGAGGAGCGCGTGCGCACGCGAGTGTTTTCATAATTAATTACAAGGACGCGTGGCTTGAAGCTTGTTAACTGAATACAGTTGTATTCAGAAAGTTTTCTTGTAAACAAGACCTATCTATATTGTAAACTATGTTGGTGCCAGACGTCAAATGATAAGCACCAGGCAAATATTCAAGAGAAAAAATATAAATATGGAATACCTACTAGCTTTTGGCCGCAACTTGGTTCGTGTGGAATTTGCTCCTTAGGGAACTATAAAACAATCTAGACTGAAACGTTTCCCATGTCCTTTCCCGGAGTAAAGCTATCTCTAACATCGGTTAAGCGGTTAAGTTGAAGGATTAACAAACAGACAGAAAGACAAACTCGCATTTATAGTAGGTACCTACCTATTATTAATTTGTAGGTATAATTATGTCATGTGTCTTCATACGTATATGTATGATATAAGCATAATTCAAATTAGTCAACCACTACGATTACATTTGTGATTGTATCATCAACGTACTATCAATATCCTTGCTACACGTAAAGGATCACACTACATAGTCAATAACGCGGCTATCCCTCTCCAAGAATTGCTGCAGCGACCAGCTGCTTTGTGGACGCTACAACTACTCGTAGCGTAGAATAATCCACAAAGCAGCTGGTCGCTGCAGCAATTCTTCATTGTAGACGTAGGTCTAATACGGATTGACGTAGTTTCCACACTTGGAGCCTCCTATGGTTGACTTAGTACCTTTACAGTTACTGCACCTATCATGCCCAGTAGCCTCGACAAGGTGCAAACCGGGAATAACAAATGCAGAAATAAATAACAAAATGACTATCAACGACGACGGTTTTCTGCCGGCCCTGATTCTTAAGAGGACTGAGAAGCAAAAAATTGCTATACAAAATGCGATAACGTTTTTCATAATACCTACAACATATTCAAAAATCATGGAGATTAAGGGGGTGAGAAACGTTATCGCCCGGAGCTAAATTTGTATGAATTATTTTTGACAGCTACGCGATTTAAGCATCGCTTCACAATCCTCTTAAAACATTCACAAAGTCTACCAACTCTAGGCAAAAAGGCAGTCTCCTGATTAATCTGCTATTATATATGTGGCCAAAGGTTCATGTTGTGATATTTTTAAAGAAGCTTTTAAATTCGGGTTTTAAGTGTGTTTTGTTGCACGCACCGGTAATGGCCCGGGTGGGTAGGGCCCCCGCGTCCGTCCTGATCGATGCAATTTTGATTGATTGCATTGCTTAGTGTAGTGTAACCAATCTTATTGAAAACTGCTATTGTGCCATCGGAAAGGCCGGAGCTGCGATCGACGCCGCTTGTCAAATGGTTTAAATTGAAAAAAATAGGGGACAACCCTAAAACGGAGAACGCGACATTTTATATTTTTGGGGAGTTATAATACCGAGTTGTAATTGGAGGTTTGATAAGCTATAAGTTTTGTGGGTTTAGTGTATAAATGTACATTTTAAAAAGAAGTGAGTTAAAGCTGGTTTATAATATTATTTTTGTGATTTTGTAGTAAAACATAAAAATAACTAATAAGCTGGACACGATAACTAAATCGTGTTTTTTCTTCTTGTAATACTGGTTAGGTCCGTTGTAATCTCGTTTTAAATCAAACAAAGTGTAATGACACTGATACATGGCACTCTTTATTGACCATTGTGTTCGCAACATATGTCCGAGCTGAAGTGTAAACATTAGTGAAATAAATTAAAACCAATCAATCGTAATACTGCATGATTGGTACGTACCTAACTCACGTGCACTAAAATAAGTTAGGTCAACTTTGTATGAATGAAAATAAAGTCTAAATTTGAGTGAGAGTGTATTGTTTGTGCAAGCGACATTGACGACTTGTCAGACTCAAATGTCGATTTCTTTTTCAATTTAAATCGATTAGTTTGTCGCGTACCAAAAGGATTTTAGTTAGGAGCCGGCGCCGTACGGTTTCTATTTGTACATATTAATTTGTTTGTGAAGTAGATAGTTGTGTTGATTTAAGTCTTTTTAGTACAGAATTAAGTACAGTCAGCATTTTCTTATTTAAATGTGCAGTGTAACGAAGTATATTTTTCCGAGGTACAATGGAATGTAAACATCGTCAGAGAAAACAACAATTAGAATAATGCCGATATCGGCGCAGCGCCGCGGGCCCGGCCCCCACCTCCCCATTATTTTATCTAATCAAAAAGTTTTAAAAGGAAAAATTATGCCGGCCTTTATTATGAGTCAACTTTCTTTGGGAGGGGAACTGAGGATATATTTTTAATAACGACCCCGCTAAAGAAAGTCATCGTACTACGAAATAAGGAATTCCTTTCGCGGGAAATGAGAGTCGCCGTAATCAAAGTGTGAAGTTCAGGGAACGTTTGCTTCGAATACTTTCGGATTCAAATGCGATTCAATAAATACGAAAAGACAGTGCGAGGTTTGCGCCATCCTGTATATTTTAATGGAGGTACGAGTAGCAAGAGATGGTAATCTTTCTAGTATTATGGAACCGGCCGACTTACCCCGACGAGGGTTAAATATATGGCAGGTCGTTAGCTGTGTAGTGTATTTTAATTTTCAAAACAGAGTACACGTTTACAAAGATAACTAATTGGATATCACGGCAGGGCAGCACTCGAAACCAGAATCGCAACGGTAACGTTAAAAGCTAACTTAAAAAAAAATGTTTTAAACCTGCATCGTAATCACAGATTATGTAAAACACCTGTTTTTTGTATTTATACATAGTGTAATATTAAACGTCGTGTATAATAAAATCTTTGTGATGCATTATTTAGCATTATCAGCATCTAATCAATTTTAAATTTTTACATCAAAGTCACGAACGAGCTAGTTTTCTTTATAAATTAAAGGAGACGCACGAAAAAAGCCCCGAAAAAGCGAGGGTGAGACCTCCCTAAGCATTTTCTTTACTCAACGTTTTCAGTAAATATGGTTCGTTTATTAAAACCGGCTAAGACGAAAACGAGCTCTCGGCTTGGAAATTTAAGAGTTATTTTTGTAGTGGCGAGTGTTCGTGTTTGAATAATATTTTTGTGCGGCGGCGTTATTATTGCACACCTTGTATGCGTAAACCAGGGCCGGGGGCGAAACATTCCTCAGACAAAAAGATGCAATTATATGCAAAGGGGAGCACTCGGATAATGAAGCTCTGTTCTTTGGTTTCAAAGGAACTATTTTTTGCTATTAGATTTATCTCATATCTTTCTAATAAGATTATTATTGTATAGATAGGTCATATAAGAATGTTGTTAAAATTACTTGAAATTTGATGACTTAGCTAAATCACATCTTCCTTGCGTTTGCGTGTGTGTTTGAAATCGTGTAAAAAAACAATGACAATTGGAACTAACATTCAATTTCATTCAAGTGCTTTCGTCATCAAATCATCACCGTTACCATATCACTGTTGTCCTGTCGTTGCCAATAGGTACAACCTAGAACGAACCGCCAATTTATTTACTTATTATGATTATTCAGGATTCTATGCAAATAAAATCATACTGTAGGTACAATGTTAGACATGAAATAAAATATAAAGCATGTTTAAATATTATTTAGTGTCCTCATACTTGGCATGCAATCTTCACCGAAACGATATTCATCCAGAATTATAATGACGGGCATACATTATTATTTTATTTTTCACGCCGAAGGTCAAGGCAGCGCACAAGTACCAAAACTATTTATATTTCGTATGTATTAGAATCTGTTTACAATAAAACATGAGCAAACGCGCGGAAAGAATAGCAAGTGCTAGAATATTTTTAATGGCAACATAGGTCAAGGTCTGGACCGAGAATAACGGCACTTCTTTCTGTATTTGATTGAAGTATGTTAATTGTAGCTTAGGATATTCCGACAAAACAAGTAAAATTATAATCATAGAAATGGTAATCCGTCCCCCCGCGTCAGTAAATCTGACACTTGATAATCATTATGTTGAGGTGCGATTACAGCGCTGATTGTCAGACAGAATCTTCTATTCACTTGGCAGCAAAGGCGGCCGTATCGTGAATTAGGTATGTTTTAGAAAACATGGGTTAATAACTTAAAACAAAGTAGAATAGAGGCTGTCTAAATAAACTGTGTTAATATTGTCAACCTAGCATTAGGAGTGGAGACATGTCCAGAACAGCTAACGCGTCTGTCGGCTGATGGTAAGCCGCTGAAGCCCCAGTCGGCGAGCGCAGAAGTAAGTTTGTTTGTTTATCACTCCGCCGCTCCACGCCTAAGCCCGTAAAGAACGAGTGTGGGGCCCCACGCTGCGCTCTTTTACGTCCACAAAAACACATTTCCGTAATCACCTTATAAAGGGATTACTATAAATAAAAAGGAAAAAGGAAATTAACCGCGTTACACGAGGAAAAAATCCCGTCCCCTAGCAATATGTGGGCTCCCACTGATAAAACACTTTATGTACGTTTTTCGCGTAAATGAAACAATATGTTATTATGTATATCTGACAGTTCAAACGAGACGCCCAGTAAAGCATAATCAACTTTATGGCCGCGAAAATTGAGTTTAAATTGGAATGAATAACTTGAAATATGAAACACGAGTCGGGAATCGTAAACATTTTTATACGTTGAAATTTTTAAACATTTTTGCTTTTTCAGGTAAGCTTTCCGGACGTAATTATTGTGTAAATAAAATATATCATAACAAGGGGCATGCTCGTGAAAATACATAAAAATATGCAGCTACCCCTGCCCTGTAGGTTCAGGTTTATGCCCGGCCGGTCGGCGGCGTGAGTAGGGGATAAAAAAGAAAATGAGGAGTTATGTTTTCGGTAATAAAGGACGGACGAGAGAAATCGTTTAAGACGCCGCCAAATGAGATGGAACGAATATATTTGATTATTTTTATGGCGCGGAATGGCGATACGGTACGGTCTCGGACTTAATGTCTATTTGTTTTACTAGAATTTAATATTATATCGTTTATGGTCTGGTTTTATGGGGTCTTGTTCATTTTTTCAGGGAATTTAGTAATTGTAAATGCAAAAGTAAAATTTAATTTCGTCATTTTCAAAACTACTTTGTGGATGCTTGGAAGTAATCTATATGTTCGTGTAGAGGAAGTGTACATTTCAATTATGAGCAACGAGAGGGTATTTGATCCAATCAATAAATTTAAAGTAATGTTTCGAACTAATGACTGAAATCGAATGCTAGGAAACGTGTCGTTCCGATTTATTACATATACAATTGAGAGAGCTCGTTATTTTTATGGCTTCTAAAAAAGCGGACATGAATCAATACATGGGACACAAAGCGTAATTTATTTGCCTGTCCGTGAATGTTCGTTGCAGGAAAAAAATGGGTTCACCATGATTTTTATGGTTTACACGCGGTAATTATGCGTAGAATTGTAAATAAAGCGTTAGCGTAGTTTTAAAACTAAGAAAATCATTATATTATGATAGAAACCTAATATTGTTTAAACATTATGATAACCTGATCACTGGCTGTTTTATCTTCAGATTTCATACGATGCATAAAGAAATATATCTTTTCTTTCGTTTTCACAGTCATTAACTTTACACACTTTCGTAAACAACGTCCCTTTGGAAAAAAATAGTCCACACTCGTTGCGACCCTCGCGACACGTAATGAAGGGAGGGCAGCATGATATAATGCAGTTTTTTATTGCGTATTCCTTACCCACAACTAAAAAAACACTCACTTTTTTAATTCTACATCTTACGTATATGCCAATAAGGTTCATATGATATCTTGCCGTAGACATTTTAACTATTAGCGTTTTTTTTTCATGTTGAGAAGGGTTTGGATGGGGGCCAGAGGGTTAAGCTCATTCGCTTGATAAAAAAAATACGTAGACTTGTTTTGCGAAGATGCGATTCTGGATGGACTTCTAGGAGTCACCAGAGTGTTTTAGTTATGAGGTTGAGGATAAGCAACATACTAAATACCAATTGTTGACGATTGCTAAAAATTGGTAATCATTTAATCAATTTAGATAGACTGACGTAGATAATTTCACGTTATAAGCAAACAAGAAGCTTTAATTCATTCGAAATCAAGCGTCGCCCTCCGATACAACGAGCTCCTCCTGATTATTTATTATTCTAATTTAATTCGGCTCCAAGCCTCCGTCGCTTGTGTTTTATCGTCAGGTAGCCTCCAGTTTCTAAGAAAAAATATTTATATCTCTCTCTATTAGAAATCCCATTGTTCGCGCGAGGGCACGTCAGCACGCGACAAAAGGAACATTAATTATAATATCCGATTAAAAAACGCCATTTAGCTACGCGTGAGATGTCCTTTGTTTGAGATGATTGAATTTGGAATTACCAACATTAGCTACTCCCGGGAGACTCTAGGATAGTATAAAAAGCTCCGTACCTACTTAGACAGAGATAATTTGGTGGTTTTTTCACCCGTGGAGGGTAAAGTGTCATTTATAAAGATATCGGATTACGGGGAAAGTGCGGCGAGCGGCAAGACACGAGCGCTACGAGTACCGAGAGACCGCCGAAATATGAGGATCCAATTCCATAAAGCACATCGGTCGGAGGAAACACGGAGTTATGTCCGTACGTGCCCACACATAGTAATTAGATATTACGACTCCGGCTAATCGTAACTCGCACGGGTGTTGTTTTACCCGAAAGGGGGAATAAATCACGCACACTACGATGGCAACACCGCGACACAACAAAAAAACAACACAAAAAAGAAACAACAACGGCGTGCGGAACAAAAGAAATTATACCGACGCGCAGATTCATCGCGGAAATATCGTTATGATAATAAAATAAAATGGTTAAATAAAAAGCGGTAATAATAACGGCGGAGAACAATAACGCTCATGCTACATTTTATACGTTCCGAAATGAATCAAGGTTTATTTAACTAGCGCGTCATAGATTAAGCTTTACGTTTCACTCGGCAGCTGCCGCCATTTTTTGGATTAAAGTCACTCTGTTTGAGGTAAGCACTGCATTTTAATGAGACGTTTTGTTTCGCCTGTCCGCTTTTGTAATGAGTAATGCCGTTAGAATTTGCAATTGTTACCGACGCCACACGCGCCACCTTACCAAAAACAACATTTATAAATAAATTATAGGTAACTATGAAGCGTTTCGACTGATCCCAAACAAGCGATCGCTTTTACGAAGCGGACATATTTTTATAATAACGTCGGCACAGATGCACTATTAATCTCTATGTGTAGTTATTAAATCTTGGAGGAGCGGGACGATGTCGCGCGGTATTATTAATGGAAGTGTATCACGGGAGCCATTAGATACGTAATTAACATCGATCGACGGAAAAAAACAACATCCCGAGTGGTCGGGAGAGAGCGAGAGTCGCGTCACTCTCACGAATAAAAACGTCATTAAAGATTGATCGCCCGAAGAAGTATCATTAATATTATTCAATTAATAAAACGTAATTTCGCGAGGGCGACTACGACGAGGAAAAAGCAATTAGTGGCTAGATTGCGTACCGTCAAAACAACTGCGTCGAGTACTCCAAAAAAAGCGCGACGAGCATTCATTAAAAACGGAATTCGCGAGGGGTGAATACGTAAGAAGTTTTTTGCATAAGACGGTGGCGCCCTCGTTTTTCAAAGTTTTTTTTTATACCCTAAACAAACTATGTGGGCGCTGCGTAAGCGGTTTTCGTCACACTTGCCGAGAGTTAGTGTTGCAAAGTTTTTTTTTAATTGTGCTCGTAATGACTGTTGTTATGGTTTTATGGTGGAGTAATGAGCGGACTCGCGCGACATTTGCATGTGATCGCGGGGGATTTTTTTCTTCGTTACTTTTGTTGATGAAGTTTTTTTGACGTTTTTTGCTTGTTTATAGCGAGCAGTATGGCATTATTTCAAGTTTGTGGTTTAATATTTCAGTAGCTTGTTTTTAATAGAAGGGGTGTTGTTGAAGTGTTTACATTAGCCACATTATGCGTGTTTATAGCGACGAGTTCATTCTGGTGTTCTAAAAAATGGGTAGGTATACATAATGCCGCATTCATGGAAATAACGCATTTTCCATTGAAGACTGTCTTAATTGAATTGCTCATTACTTCTAAATCTAACGTAACTCAATCAACAATCAATTAAATAATGCATGCAGTTTTAGCATAAAATAACTTTCCGTAAAACGAAAATTCCGTCGATGTCAATTGTCAATGTCCAATTTAGTAAATATAATTCGTATTTAGATCCGATTTTAAGTTGTTTTCGTAAAAACATATATCCTAAAAATGGTTACTCTAGCTCGTTGTAGCAGATTACGAGTAGTAAAACGTTATCTTCGCAAGTAGGGGATGGGTTGAGTCGTCGTAGACGGTCGACACCCCTTGCGCCCGCGACGCCGCGCACGCACCGCCCGCGACACGCCGATTAAGGCGACGACTGACGTAGCGACGGCCCCGAATTGGTATTAGCAATCATTAAATTGGAAATAACGCTATATCGCCGATACACCGCTTTTCTTTTATAAATATCTCTCACGTGAACCGGTGCCGTGTCGTGTCACGAACCTAACAGGAACGATCGAAATATTCAAATGGCGATATAAAAAAGACAAGTTAGGTAGCATTTAAAAAGCTTGTTTGTTCAACGACGAATCGCTTCTAGACATGATATAGCGCATCCGAGTGTCTGCGGCAACGTTATTGTGCGGTCAATGTGACCCTTATCTACGACCTTTTAGTGTTGATTTTAGAATGCTGTACATGTGGATGGCATACAAGTAAATGCAGTTTAGTTAGACAGTATCAGGAAGATAAAAAAGAAAATTCAAGGAAAATGCGGTTTACAATATATTATGGTATCTTTTTGAATAAATAATTCTTAACTCGAGCAGTCCTATTAGCCAAGCGCAACCAATAAGAATTGATGCTAATTAGTTACGCGGAGCATCTACGACTCGATCGACTTCTGTCTTTCTTCGCAGATCGAAACTTGTCTTCAGCAGAAGTTAAATAATATTATATCCTGTAAAATGACAGGTGGCGATAAAGAAAGTTTTAACAATAATATTAAATTAAATGTGATGTTGCGATAACAGGGCACGTGCGGCCTGCATGCGCCCGCGCCGTCGCAGTCACGCCATTTAATATCAATCCAATAAATTTTAACATTTAAAATAAATATAGCGATATAAAAAACGTACCGAAATTAAGTAGGTACATGAATATTCATATAAATCAACATTACCCAGTAACAATAGCGCATTATCGGATAGCAATTTATTTGCCTATTTATTGAAATTTGTAACGGGTTTTAATACTTATATTTAGTAAGCAATCGCGTAGGCTAATTCTGTTACTCTCGTTTATTGGTTATTACTTCGTGATAGAGAGAGACGAGCGTATGGGTCCGCGTGGCTTCTAATCAAATTGATTTTCGTCATCGAAATGGAAGCCATTGATAGGATTTTTAATGGTTTTAAAAAACGCGACAATGGCGCGGAGTCGATGCGACAGAGTTATTTATTGCTAGTCGTAAATTGCAGTCGAAATTAAATCGCATCCCAATGGCGGCTTCCTCTCCCGCCGCCGTAATAATGATCTTTATGTTTCTCATAATTGCCAGAGAGAACCAAATCGATTGGCTTCACTTGTGCTAGCGATGACGACTGCTGATTTCATTTAAAAAAGAACGAATTTGCACAAACAAGTTCTTCCTCGAAGTGTCGCTCGAAGATTTCTCAACTCTTAGGATATAGGTACTCGTACATAATTGAAACTAAGCGTAAAAGTGTCCACTATCTCGTTGCGATTCGCGCAAGCTGTGTCACCTAGTTGCTTTGTGATGTTCAAATACTAGAAAGAAATAATTACATGTCCTTATTTTAAGTCTACCTCCATTGTTGAATACTTTAATTATAGATTATCAAGACGTCTTTGTTTTATAACTTATTGTTTAACCCCAAATTTTATTTGATAACATTTACATAGTTCCATCGTGCATGCGTAGAACGTAGAACACAATTAGTTTAACAATTTCAGTTAAAAGTGGAATCTAATTAAAAAACTGGTTATCTGGTGGACGTTTTTAGGGATTAAGAACTCGCCAAAGACATATTTGCCAATAAGTAAACTCAGTTTTCGAAAGTTTCATCTTAAGTCTCCCTTTTGAATGATAACAATGGCCCCTCCTTAGAGAAACAAAAGCGGCATCTATAAAAATCTCGAAAAGCACAAAAGGGATGCGAAATAAACGCAACCGCACTGTTCTGAGGTGCGAAAGACAATGATAATTGTTCCACGTGAAATATAGTGTTGCCACCGACAAAAGGGGCATAGAGAAAAAATGTACATTTTTTTCATTGTAACACTGGCCATTCACAAC
This sequence comes from Acleris holmiana, assembly GCA_949316455.1. Lineage (NCBI taxonomy): Eukaryota > Metazoa > Arthropoda > Insecta > Lepidoptera > Tortricidae > Acleris > Acleris holmiana. The sequence continues at coordinate 8,176,337 of OX438772.1, forward strand.
AGGTAGAGCGATGCGGGGTGGGCATGGACAATGGAATCGTATCAATGGCCGATGCCAATATTTCTTTTCGCATAAAAAACATTAGGTATTGAGAAAGTTTCGGCTATTAATTACTTCTGAAATTATGGGCGGAAGGCGTGACATCGGAGTAGTAAGAACGTTACGTAGGTAATTGAATTTTGCTCGAAGCTTGTTATTTTGACAAATTTATAGTTTGCTTATTTCATTACTGGTGAATGCAACTACGTAAGTTTCACTAAAGGCAAAAAAATTATTAAGACTACGTATAAAATATTTGTTTTCTTGCTGATTCAGTATTATCATGCTCTATCGATATTTAAAAAAAGAATGAGGTTAGACATGACAATCGACACAAAGACCTAAGATAAGGTGCCCAAGAATCCGAAAACTTTTTGTCAGAGCTTTATATGTAATCTCTTTAACAGTAACATCAAAAAAAGTAGTTTAAAAGTTATCTCCAAATATTATCAACGCAAATTAATTACATGAAAAAATTAAATGCCGTCGTAACAATATGTATGAAAAACGTTTCAACAGAGGGTTATCAATAAAAGCTATTTGTTAAAATCGGCAGCTGCTGCGCAAGCGCATCGAAGTGTGAACCGAGCTGCGACAATGGGCTTCCCTTGATGAGCGCGATAAATTAAATAACACTGCGTGTTGCTGCACTATAAGCCCGACGATATGGTTAAATTTAGGTCTTTGGAACAATACTATACTCTTAAAACGACATTCAGCTTTGTAATACTCAAACACTCCCACCCATTCGCTTCTTAATGCTTGTTTAACCGACTTTACCCGAACACAAAAGTCACAAGCTATTGCACAGAATAGATAAAGTACGTTTGGTTTATGTGATTCAGTGATTGTCATTTTGGGTGGAATGTTAGGTAATCGCATTAATGTTTTGTAACAAACCCACACATGATACGAAGCTTATGTATGACGTTAAACATCAACTGTGTGTGTAATTTTTCCTACAGGCTTACACGTTTGTAAACGCAAGGCTGAAGTGATTTAGCCGTAGTATTCCAAGTAAACTCTATTTTGTCTACCAATGGGCTAAAATTTAACCTAATTGCTTATTTTCGTACGATGTCGTTTTTAAATGGTGTCAGAATTGCGATATAAAATTGTCGACCTTGAGCATCTATCTATAAAAGCTACATTTGTAAAGAAAAAAACCAGCTACTATTAAAGTATCTTTGTGCCAAATTTCAAATCGATCAGCTTAGGTGTTGAAGACAACACAAACAAACACAATTCATGTTGTTACAAAGTTTATGTTATGTAGGATAATCACAACTTAAATGAAAAAACAATCAAACTTATAATTTGGCTTAAGCTAATGCATTGCTTTGTTCTAAGGTAACAATTGTACAAATTCTAATAAGCCGTCCTAATCCGTTGTATAACTGGTCCAGTTTCAATCTTATCAGCACACAATAAGGATATATTTTGTTTGATGTCATTGTTTAAAGAATAAACGTCACAGGTTTAAAATAAAAGGAGCGTTTGTTCGGGGATTATATCCCCCGGGATACGGGACTGGAACCGCAATTGTTTGGAGACAATGCCGTATGAGTTCAGGTAGCTGGTCCTGGTAACAAAATAACTAGCATCACCTTACAACTGATCTCACAGACGACCTTGGAGTATCACCCTTATGTGTCCTGTATATAAGGAGTGTAGTTCAAGTTTTCATGGATAAGGAATGTTAACGCAAGTTCCGCGAAACTAATGTGACTGCACATTGTTATTCTTAAGTTACAGAAATGTTAAGTCTTGTATTGTTACTAATGTACCTTTGGAGAAAATTATAATCGCTAGGATTAAAATAATAATATTTTGGACACCGAAAACTTTTATCTAGTGCAAAGAATTTGTGGTCCTGATAGTCGTAAGGGATTTTAACATATAAATAAAGTCAATGATAGTGATACAGTATACGTTGACTTAGAAACTGATAAAGACCTGACACATGAGCTCATAAACCTCAAGATCAATAATTACCTTTGACCATCTCTAAATTCCGCGAACGTATTTGGACTAGATAACGTCACCGTGGAAGATGTTAGTTTTACATATCTCCAATGGATAGACAAACAGTCAATAAGCCATATAAATTATAACCAATATCGATCCTATCTCGGAACAGGGTAAAAATGGAAACAAACGTATTGACGTGACTTCGGCAAACCGAGATAAAATAAATATTTTAGGGTGGGCTCGCCCTAAACAAACACATTCAGGATTTGCCGCCGATATTCGAGTAGTTTCAATTTAATACGCCGAATTTTCATCACGTCTTCCTCCGTTCAAAAAGCTACCCCAAGCTTTACTACTAAGGATCATAGTTAGTTGCAAGGTTTTCCTGAGATGGATGAGCCGCTATCTTAGGTGATATTTGTTTCTGTTTTTTTTTTGGCATCTTCCATGCAATCTTCGGCGTCCAATTTCGTAAGAAATAATAACGTAAACAAACAAGACTTATCTTAATTAAAAATAACCACACCTCCTTAACGGTTAATTCATCAGAATTCCCGATAAATCAAACAGTGTCAACAAATCAACAGCGGAAGTGAGTAAATGTCTTTAATCTTGCCTTGTATTTGCGCAGGTGTTTTGTTCTGCAAATATACTTCACCGATGTGCAAAAACTCAACTCTATCAACGTTGCAATATTTAACTTTCATTGTTACTTCAGGACTACTTAGGGCAGAATTTTCGATCAGTATTTAACTGAACTAATGGATAAAAATCATAACCAATTATAATAATAATAATAATAATAATCACAGGACAATGTCACACAAATTGACCTAGTCCCAAACTAAGCTCTAGGCTTGTACTATGTACTAGACAACGATCAACATAATTATATAGAGAAATATATACTTAATTACATAGAAAACATCCAAGACTCAGGAACAAATACTTGTGCTCATCACTCAAATATCTGCCCTTACCGGGATTTGAACCCAGGACCCCTAGCTTCGAAGGCAGGGTCACTCCCAACTAGGCTAGCGTGTCGTCAAATTATATGACATCTGTGTCTGATTTTCGAATTTTAACCATTAGTTCAGTTAACTATACTGATCTAAAATCGGCCCTTAGGGCCTGTTGTTTGATCAGTAGTTAAACTAACTAATTGTTAAAAATAGTAACTAATGGTTAAATTTCAAGGAAATGAGTAAAATTTTCGATTCTTTTTTCGATTTTTAACCATTAAGTAGTTAGTTTAACTACTGATCAAACAACAGGCCCTTAGTCTAATTCAAATTATTCAAAATCACCCGTTGACACTCCGCCCGTTCTATTTACTTACTTAGAAATGTATGTAACTGTCCACTTTCGTAATTTTACAAGAATGTTACTGGCAACAAATATTTTTCACTTTTATCAACATTTTTTAGAGCATAATAAAGTGCTTAACGCGGCATAGAGAGCGCACCTTATAATTAATATTGGCGAGCTTCATTCATGACTCGGGGCGGCGCAGGCGCGGCTATCGCGCGTTTATCGCTCGCCCGCAATATTTCTTCATTAAAGACGTGCCACAAAGCGTGTGCGATGTTTAGTTTACAAGTGGAGCTGTTAGTCAAATAAATAGCCCATTCTAACAATTAAAAAATATATTTTTATTAGGGTTTGATCATGACCTTGATTTTTTCCACCGACGCAAGCGCATCAACAAATGTACTTAACAGAGCTGTATTTAAAAAAAACTTTTTATTATAAAATCTCAAACCGACAAATAAACAGATGAAACAGAAGGCACAATGCTGTGGACTATTTATCACGCGCATGACAACTAAGACGATTATAAGTTTTAAGTAAACTATTGTGTTTCATAATTAATGAAGGAATTCTCGGTAACGTGGATCGATTCGGGCCGCCATTACTCTTTGTGCGACAATCCCTGCGCTTGCGCCCAGGTGTTTCGATTGTTGCCTTTGCTTATTTTTTTTTGAGTATGTTCTGAAGTAAAACTTTTTTATGTACGGATGTTTTGAAATAATCTATTTTATTTTAACCTACATTCCTTATGTTAAGTAGACATTCCTTGTTTGGTCAGTGAGGGCATCAGGGCACGGGATGGTAAGTTACCGTTTTCCCCCCGTTTGTTAGTTTGTTTGTAACTCTTCCTCCGTTTTTATTACCTTTTACCTCGTCAGAATTTGTAAACAAGGAATTTATTAAAAAAAAAGAGATTTTAAAAGGAGAAAACGTATGTTCCCCATTTTACTTTGTTCTTTTCTTTATCGGTTTTATCCACAAATGTAAGGTCAAAGAAATGATGATAATGAATTTATTAAGCAACGATAGTGTGTATTATTGTCATAACCAAACAGGCATAATCTAAAATATCTAATGTTAAAAAGAAAAACTCAAAAAAGCAAAAGACAAGTTAGATGGATTGTAGGGGTGCTCCACGGTACAAGTTGTAAATAGCTGTAGGTACAATATTATTCTACATATTCAAAAAATACAAATAACAAGAACCAATTATGCATTTGGCATGCTTTTCAATTTAGTTACTTTACAACGTAGAATAGAACCATTTTCGTGTAGTTTCATTATAAGCACAAAAGATTGGATGTCTACGTAAAAAGAGACAAAACGTTTGGAAAGGTACACGAGTGAAGGGGACGCAAGCCCTTGCGTTGATTGATAACTGTGACAAAAAGGTGGCAGATGAAAAATAATAATTATTTCACCCATTGTTAAAGGTGTATGAACTTGATCAGGGTTGCCTCATTATTAACATTACGAATTGAGATTTTTTTCCATGGTCAAGACAGATTCTTTGAAAAGTGTCGTAAATGTACATACATTTGATTTCATATGCGTTTTTTACTATTTACCTACCTATTCAACTTGAAATTTATTCTCATATTTGTAAGAGTGAACCGAATGGTAGCGGTCTAGCCAATGTATTTTTTATCAAAAATATGTTTTTTTTGTGTTACTACCATCTATACAATATTTATAAACCAGAAAGTTAAGGTCAATTGGAACTTTGTCACAATAAAACTATTTTAAATATTAACCTTCTTAATTCAATATATGAACTAGTAAAAAACCTACGATTTCGATTTTTAGTTACCTATCATTGTTCAAATTGCAATAGCAAATTATTAAGGTCCTTAAGAATCAATATTAAGTATTAATTATGAAAATTCTATGAATATTAATTAAATAAGTAGCTTGTGTCAACCCTGCGCCTGACAGCCGGCTGTGCAGTTCGCATTTAGTCAGGACTAGACAATACTCAGCGAAGCGCGCGCGCAGGTAGACATACCTTCCTAAAACAACACACCCAATTACCTCCACGCGAACCGTTTCCGCGTCAAAATCAACCCTAATCACGCAAGATAAGAATGAATACATACAAAAGTAGGTGCATTACTTAAGTTTGTCCAGGTATACTTATATATTTTTTTAGTTTTCATTAGCTAAGTTCGCGCTTTATGGATCACGATCGAGGGTTAGACGGACGTGTCTCATTGTTTCGTCAAATACATGAGAATTCTGTCAATAAAAGCTGGGTGGTTTAATTTTTTTCGGTTTTGGACGAGTTTTTGAGCTTGTGTTATTCACATCTCGGTTGTTGACACAACGCGTCTGTGTGAGTGAATGAGTATAGCTGCTTTGTTTGAATGCATCAACACCAGAATTTGTGTTAAAATATTGCAGAACTTATTCGTGGTTACATAGATAACAACACGCCTTCATTCCATTCCCAGAGTGGAGTAGGCAGAGCTACAGAAATACCAACTCTAAAAATACTTGTTTATTAATTCTGTAACCACACTTTGCACAATCATGCCAAGAAGTTTACTAGTTTATTCGTGGTTAATTATCTAAATCTTCATTCATAACATTTGCTCATCCGTCGCTATGTAAGTACAGTGAGCAGCAAAAGTAGCTACGCAACCGAAGAGGTCAAAATGATCTGCACTCCTCTCTATTGTCAAGAGTTTTGAGCATGTTTTATTCTGCTTAGCTACTTTTGATGCTGACTGTACCTAAACGGCTAGTACCTACTCGCAAATATATTGTTTGGTCATCGTGCGATCGTTTAATAAGGCCGTACCGACCACAAAGCCTAATAACAGGTCGCAACACAAACATGAGTTAACTACGCATTAACTAACCTTCTAACACCGTAATGACACATTACCGGTAATGCTTGCTTGTTGAAAATAAGTAAGTATTAAGAATATGCCGTACGCTTGACGACACTGCTCGAGTCAACTTGTTAACGGGGTTTACTACTCTGTTGGACAGTTGAAACCATCCGTTAAGTGATTAAGTTAGTGGCAATCGTCAGGGAAAGATCAAGGCGAAAACAATAATTGCAATGTGGGTGCAAAATTGATGCATGGCGTAAGTTACCTGGCTCGCACTGCGGCGTGTACGCTGTGCATCACTTTGTCGGCTTCGACAAAGCCCAGCTGCCGCTCCGGCTCTTTTAACAAACTGTCGTTAATTATCCCTTCGGCTAACCAAAATCTATAAGTTTTAACCGCGCCATTGTATTAAGAGGCATTCGGAACCACAGTTTGGAAGACGGTTGAACCACGCAGTTACTTGAGCCCGTATAAATTATCAGATGTAAAGATAATGAAGCATCTCGAGCTATCCGAGGAATTCCCGTCTCCTCGTTCATTACAAAGAGCTAACAATGAGCTATGGCACGTTCGTTACGGTCATTATTTGCTAAGCTTAATTACCTGGCCTATTGAACGCTATCTTCAGAACCGATCGATATGAAATAAATCAATTTAATCTAATTAAAAGCATTACATGTTTTTTGTTCGATAACGAAACAAGACGAGGTATTAGGAGATGGAATCGTGGAGATTAGGAGGTGAGGTTGGAGCAGCGGGTCACCGATCATATCTCGACAGTACCTACGTCAAACCGTCCATCCGCTGTCGAGGCTCTCTATAAATTATTTATCCAATCTAATTTAATTTACATCTCCCCTGACCTTTCGATGTTGCACTTGGCTCAAGGAAAATACTTGTAAGAGGAGCCCATGTGACTCATGCAAGTTTCATGCCTCTGATTGTATTACGGTAGGGTCCGTGTTAAGCAGGGGAATGTTTTGGAATCGGGAGCGCACTGTCTTGTGTAAACAATGAATTTTAATATTTCTTTCTCGGTGCTTCGAATTTGAATGACGCACGTGTTGTTGATAATGGGAGTTAGGCTTGCACTTGAAACTAAGTCTAGCGCCGCAGCGAGTGTCCGGCCTGTGTCCGGCAGGCTGGAGTGTCCACGCGGAGGAGCCTCGGCCTTGCCCCGCGCCTCGCCACGCAGTCTACGGCGGAAGTTTACGACCGAACGCCAGCCACTTTTATTGGCTACCTTACATCGAAGCCTCCTCACAGCCTCCCATTCACTTCGTAAGAAATATACTTTTTTATTGCTCTGTCACTTGGGTAATTTATTGACAATGAACACACGTGCATTTCTATTAATATTTTATGTCGTAAGAGTTTTTATGCTGCCTCGTCCGCTCGTCCGAGGCCATTGTTGTACCTGGCCGGACAGTTTGTTTTATGTCCACTCTAGGGGCCTTTAATTGTTGTTATTGGAATTAATTGTGAGAGGTCGCTTCGACAGAGCTGGCCATTTAACGGCTTGATGTATGGCTTATTACTGGGGGGTATGAAGTATTCGCATTATTATTATGCACGTAGGATCCTTAAAATACAAATGATTTATTGCATAGTTTCAGCGCCCATGTCAAACCAGCTTTTTCATGGAACGGTTATATTATAATCTATGGTTTAAATATGTACCTACACGGTGGGAAAGAGTGACCCGCCAAATTTTAACCATCGATTCTAGAGTCTATTTGGAGTACATAATTTGGTGTAACATGAAGTCCAATAAAGTATAATTTCCGTTTTTTTTTTTTTTTTTTAAAACAATTGTATTGTTAATTTAATTTGAACTTTGTCACCTATACCTAAATCATTATTTACTAAGAAATTTATTAAATTAATTTGTGTTGTACGATGATGATATTGCTACTTACAACATGAATCTTTCTAGTAAATAATGCTTTAGGTTAAGGTGACAGAGTTCAAATTAAATTAACTATGGAATTGTTTTTTCAACAATAAAAAACTCGAAAATTACGCTTTATTAGACTTCATGTTATACCACATTATATACTCTAAATAGGCTCTAGAATCGATGGTTAAAATTTGGCGGGTCACTTGTTCCCACCCTGTACATATAACTTTTTTTTTGGAAGATGGCCGATTGAAAGATGTCCGGCTTTTGATTTTGATTTATTCTGTTTACTGTTTTACTCTACTCACTTGACATTGGCGAAATCACTGCGTATATCGCGGTGGACCGCCATTAATAAAAAAGAAGAAGAAGAAACTTTATTTTTGCACACTTTTGACCATTAATAGGTATATGATGAGGCGAACTGAAATACGTTTCTTACGTTTAATCTATACTGCGAACTGTAAGCCTAAGCAACGTTTTAACGGACAATGGGATCAGGTTAATTGCAGGTTTGATCGGTCGATCGGTTGACCAACAGGTCGACAGCGCCATAAACCATCTTCACTGTCGCCGTAAAAGTCTCGTGCGGTTTTTCATCCGCTCTCCGGAATCATATTCCCAAATAATGCCGGCTCAAGGTTCCGCGGAAACTTTTATGCCGACGTTTTTGTAAGTTAAGATCATGTTCATTTCTAACCCTATAATATTGTTATTGTTGTTGAAACTTGCTTTTGTTTATTTGTGGTGTCTACCTCTAACGTTTTCTTCGTTGCTACTTATACTAATCTCACTACAGTCACATAACATTCATCCGCCATCTGAGAGCATTAACTGGTTCAGCACACGCTTGGTACCTCATCTCATTTCACAAACAGAGTCACGAATACAATTATCAGCAATAGCATTTCCCTCACGCAACGGCACTCGTAAATATCACTGGACAAAGCACTCGCCACAACGCAGAATATGTGCCATAATTAACAACTGCCCGTTATGGAGTCCATACATTGCACCCAGAAACTTACCAATATTTAGTTGTGTCTGAGCAGAAATACTAGATTAAGCTTCAAGCTTCAACTTAGTATTTTCATGTGTGATGATTTTTAGATGATCAACCATAGTTTCATCATCTTCATTTTTATTATAACAATAGATTATAATTTCTTGGCCTGATTCTGCAAAACGTGGTTACAGAATTCAAAACAAGTCTCTGGGAATAAAGGCGTGATGTTATGTACGTATGTAGATTATGTAGGTACAACTTACTCGTAACCCTTTAGATTTCCTACACTTTAGTTATATAAACCTACGAGCGTATTGACTTAAGTTTAAAAAGGAAATTAAGTTTTTGTTTTCAGGAATAGGTGCAAAATACCAAAAAACATTAGTTTACTCACACATGATGTCTTTGTTAAATTACGGCGGTTGAACATTGATACGTACCTGTAAAAGAAACAAAAGAAAATTATTTATTGTGAGTCATTACTTTTTTATATCATATATAAACTAACAGTTAAGATAAATAATTCCAAAGTAAGCCAATGAAAGGTCCAACCAAGTGTCATTACAAGTTGCTTAACAGCATCTCTTAACATTCCCTTCGTGGTGGTAATTTTGTAATTAACCGTTTAATTAAATAGGCCTAAACGGATGTTCTACATACGAGCGTCCTATTCCACACGCTCCGGTAGGTGTGAAACTACAATTATTCTAATGATTGTCAGGAAAATCGTAATTAATCTAACCTCACTTCTTATGCGCAAGAACAGTGACCTGCGCGGACGCAAGTCACAGCACACATATTCACGACAGTATGAAAGTTAACGATCCTTAAAATCAGTCGGATTAAGATCTGTTGTCCTTTGTTTATTTCAAAACTATCTTTCGCCAGTAGTATGTCCGGAGTTGAAGTCAGTTTCAGTCAGCCGGTCAGGAAATATGTAATAAAAATTGCACAAGCTAGTATCATTGGCTAATCCAAGGGGTTTAGAAAATAACTCTCAAAACAGTGTGTTTTGAAGTCAATACTTGCCATTTGTATGAGGAAAAGCTGTCACGTTCAAAAGCTTTAGAGCCTGCTTTTGACATTGACTATTTTTTATTTATTTATTTAAAGATTACCAACAGATTATCATCATTACAATAAATGAGTTCTTACGCTGCTAGTGGTAAACAGGATGCTTATCTAATTATAGGTAACCACAGCTAACCCCATCGAACTAAGTGATATTGTAATTCATTTCGTTCTCGGTTTTAATTAGTCTACATAAATCTCGTCTGATCCTAGTTGAATAAGGAAGAAAGATCTTAAACATCGATGTACAGTTGTTTACGGTATCGTACTGATTACGTCTGCCACCTGTCCGTACTGCGCCGGCTCTGTGCGGTGCGCCCGCGCTCCTGCGCGCGTCGCGGGCGTCGCGCGCGCATTCCTTCACTTTTTCACCAGATTCCCTCACGCCGTCTCGCTCCTCTAATTGCACTTAATTTTTGCTTCGTGCCTGCTTAAATACGAGCCTGCGCCGTTTAACATTGCGAAACTCGTTGGCTTGGGAAGCTGATAGACCAACTCATTTAAAAAACATATTTCAGTTTAAGCACCCGGATATTGGCAAATGTCTCTCTATTTTTCATTATACTTAATAAGGCTGCAAGAGTTAAACACTTTTGACATTTAAAGCGTTACGTAACACCATTGTGTTAGAGGTACCATTTATAGTGAATGTTGATTTATCTCATTTGTTACGTCAAAGGGTAAGGTAATAAAGACTACGGCTAATCAGTCGCGGACGCAGGTCTCCGTTCCCCGCGAGATGTCTCACTCCCGCGCCGTCAATTCCGCTAACGACCGCCCATCGGCGGCGCTCATCAACATAGTAGCAATGAAACCTTAAATCACACCCAATTTAAGTACAACAAGAAAAACCTGTGATTCAGTACGTCCAGAAAGCATGGGAACGCTGTAACGAGGCAAACCTATTAGAGAAGCGAAGCGTAGAGAAATATCTCACGATCCTCATTACAAATTATGGCCGCATTCCCACTTCAGACTCTATTAAAGAGCAGCAGCTAGGAAATGGGACCGAGCAGCCGGGGACGCAATTAATATGAGATAATATAAGCAAAAACCCGCTCAGAATAAATGACAAATTGCACCCGATAAAAAGTTACTTTAATAAGTGCGAATGCGAGATTCCTGCCGCTGATAGCCGCCTCCGAATGCAAGCTGTTGTCAGCTTTCATAACTATTTATATTGCTCTACGAGCGCCGCACGCAATTTATATCGAAACGACCGCAGCTATTTCGCTAAGTAGCTAATTTAAATTTAAATATTTCAGTTGTATGTTACTAACATTACTACTGCATGTTTGTATGACTCTTAACGAGCTTGCGATTTCTTGTAACTAAATTCAAAATGATAATACGATATTGGCTTCATTACAGTTATTCGTAAAACCTAACTGTATCACATAGCATCGATTATAAATGGAATATAATAAAAAATAAACAATGATGTCACGAAACTCCATTCCCGCACACCGGGCCGCTGACACGACGTGGCACCTCACAACAACCTTTGTACTCTTGTTACCTCCAAAACGACCACCCGATAAGAATAGACACAGGAATCCCACAAGCGCGAGCCGATTAAACTTCTAGGTGAAAATAAAAGAGATTGTTTATAAAGCCGGGGAAGACGACATGACAATAGATGACGGTGATGGACCGCGCCGCGCCGCGAGCGCGCCGCGTCGCCACTGCCCGATCCAAATTCGAATTTACTGTCACTGATTTAGAGTTCATTAATTTAAAGACGCCAGTAAAACATGCGACTATAAGAAGATGATTTGGAAGAGTGGGGGCGTGATGCGGGAGAGAGAAGGCTAAAGGGGAGCGAGAGGGACGAAGCCGCATCGAGGGTCACAGGCGTGATGTCAGGTCAGCCACTTTTGCACCTCACCATAACAACTCGTCTCAAATTATTATGGACGCTTGATAAGTGTTGGTAGATTGCAGCGTCTTGGTACTTTACGATGTTAATTAAGTGTTTACGTTGCTAGGTGCACTCGCGGAAAGAGCATTGTTGACACTTGTCGCCGGCGCTGTCAGCGGCCGACGTTTTTTTTTGCCGTCGCGTGGTTCTTAGCTACTGTGCTTTCACTGGTCTAAAGAGAGCGTTCAAGAGGAAAACATCCAAAAATACTACGCAAGTGAATACGAGTACATCCGTCGATCGAGTGATTTGATTATCACGTGACGAGCGCGTATCTGTGGATCTAGTTCCATCTCCACGACTTCGATAAGATAAAAATACACTTGAGCTGGAAACAATATTAACAAGGTACAAATTTCGGAAGGCCGCAATAAAACAGTATTAGAGTAATAATGATTTATAGCAATAAAACCGGGTATGATGTTAGCCAATAAACTTCCCAAATCTCTTTGCGTTTTAAAATAACTCTAGATTAAGGATAAAAGACTTGAGCTGGTTGAATCTATTACGTCGGTCTCTTAATGCGTCTTAATGTGTATTTTACGATTGGTACACAAGACGAGAGCGGTTTTACAGCGGTTTGAGCGATCTCTATCTGGTGTTATTAAACCCTCTGATGTTCCGAAATACGAAATTATGAATGAGGAATAAATCAACGGCGATCGTAAACCGCTTTATGTTTTGTTCTGGCGAATACTTGGACGCACTCCGCGTCTAATGTACGGCGCACTAAAACATCAGCGCGCCTCAATTACGCTCTCGCAGACGGATGCCTTACTCAAACGTATTATTCGTATGTCATGCCTAGTTAAAGCGACAATGTTGTCTCTAATCAGGCTTTCTTCATTGTTATTGCAAATGACGCGACTTCAGCATAGTCTCATCTTTTTGATAGCCTGTTCTCTAATCGAATATTCTTTATTGCTTTCTTAGTAGTTAAGTTATATATACAACACATCGAAGTGTGCGTCAGCCGATGGAAAATCGTAAGTCACCATTACTTAAGCAGTGATCTCGTATAGAGATATAGTCGAGGCGATTTTGCTTTTGATCGCGTATCATAAACGCATTAACACTTAATGAAACATTATGAATGGCTACATATTAATGTTGGGGTGCAGCCACGTCGATATGATAAATGTGTGGCGGATGACTCGTGCGAAGTCCCGGCTTCTATTCCCGATTGGCACGACATTAGAAGGCAGGCCCTCCTTATAGACTTTATTCAAGCGTCACCGCGAGCCGTATATGGACCTATCCCTTGGAAATGTAGAATGACAGGAGACGACTATTATCAAACGTTTAACTGTATTCACGTTTCCTTATACTATTGAATTTCCCTGCTAATCTTATCTAACGGCGTGACTATTAAAAATTTCAAACCAACTTTGAAATGGTATGCACTTATATAATTAGAAGGCTAAATTTAAGTTTTGCAAACATGAATAACAAACAATACAAGATTAAGTTGAAAACCTAAACCGTGTTGAAACAATGATAGCATCGCTTCCTTGTCACGTTGGTCTGTTGACTCGGCAACTGCTCAAGTAGCCTCAGATGTGCCGCTTCGCCCCTCGCGAGCCTCGGTTATCACACAGTTATTAAACTCCGTTAGCGCTGGAGTTGGCTTGTTCTGTTCCTCCAGTAGCACCTGAGCCATCCGTACCGCACAACCCAGACAATTTATTCGTCAATACATCTTACAAATGCATATGCTTTATGAATGTTCAATTTTAAACAGTATCCACGCATCACATTTGAAATTCATCAGATTATTTAAAGATCTCGCATTACCATACGAGTTTAAAAAAAAGAAACTGTTCCGTAAAACATACAAACAATTGGACGGCCGGACGAAAAAAAATATGATCAAAACCTGAACGAATACAATGACAACTGCATGCTGAATCAATCACAAAAAACGGAATCCGGGCAAAAACAACAATTAAAGAGTGAGTCTCGGCGGCCCAAAGAAATATTTAGAATACGTCGACGAAGGTACAATTTGGTTTTTTAGTATCGGAGGGCTACACGTGTCCCTAGATGTCGTCTTTATTGGTTTAGCCCAATTAATGGCGTCTAACGCAGTTCCTGGAACCCTTCTAACATAATATACAACTAATTTACATTTTATACGGCGTTTTAATCATTTAAATATCCTTTAAGCCGCAAAGGACTCCGATTACCTGTTTTAGGATTAATAATCCGTATTATATCCAAACATGAACCCTTTTAAAATTCATATGAAATCTTTCCAATATTTTGTTTTTTTTTGTCGTTTAGTTTCATAATATTGCTCGTATTTAATCCAACAACAGTTTGAAAAGCGTCCACCACTGAACACTCACTATAGCGTACTCGTACATATCTCAGGGCCGTATTAGGACCAAGTTTATACAAAGCTTTAACTTGTTGTTGGTTTCTATAGTAGACATTAAACTTATGAACTTAAGTAGGCACAAGTAATATGCTTTCGATGCGATTCGTTAAGTAAATACTAGGATGTCATCTTGTAAAAGATGCAAGACGTGATGTAAAGTAAGTTCGCTCTGAAGTGTTGTAAGGATTTAGTCGATTATATTTTACACGACTTGTTTCCTCATCACGCTTCTTACAAAAGTTCTGTGTTTTGGGATTTCTTTTCTATTATTTATCGTGGTATAGATAGGTAGTTCAAGCTCACTGTTTTAAACCAAGCCAAAGAAGGCAGGCCGGCACAGTTTATTGTGTGGAAATATAACTTTATGTTATCTAATATAAGGTACCTTGTATGTTGAGCTTACATAAAGTTGGTTTAATTGGCATTGGTTTAAGTGAATAATGTACATTGAGGATTAAGTACTTTGATATTTTATATTTAGGCAAAAAAACTGTTAGCTTACATCAAAGTTATGTTTTGGTATCTGGGGGGTTACCATGACATGGCTAAGCAATTCAGTTTACGGTGAGAGAAAGAGACAGAGCTATATACCTCCTATAGCTCTGTCCTTTACGCTCATTCGAAACTAAATTGCTTAGGCATGTCGTAACCCCCATGGTATTTATTTTCAGTGCTAAAAACCGATGCTAAAGTACCGCTAACATTAATGTTCTAATTACCCCTGGAGTCACTAAAGTCCAGAGGTGCCTATTAGTATCCGCTAAGATGGTATCGCGCTTAATTTGCAAACGTGGCGAGTGATTGAGACCGAGCTGCGTCTGCGCGGCATTGACAGCGCGCATTCTATGTTAAATATGAGACGCGCGACCAGAGACAAATCGGTGGATGTGGCACGCAGGGCTGGGCAAAATACATGCTTCGCTTTAATTGAAATACATACATACATAACATCACGCCTTCATTCCCAAAGTGGAGTATGCAGAGCTACAGAAATATCAACAACTCTAAAAAGACTTCTTGATAGTTCTGGGGGTTATTACGACATAACTATGCAGTTCTGTTTACGCTCAGAGATAAGGACAGAGCTATATAACTGCCATAGCTCTGTCCTTTACGCTCACCGTAAAATTAATTGAATAGCTAGGTCATAATAACCCCCCTGTAACCACATTTTGCTTAATCAGGCCAAGATGACCAGTGTATTAGTGACAGGTTGCAAGCCCATCGTCTAACAGTACCACAAGCCCTATTCCCTTATTGAAATACAAATTACAAAATCCTATCTCGTAAGTATTTAAAATATGAAAAAAAAATATCTTAAAGCAATGTGCCTATTTGAAATATGAAATACAAAATACAGTATTTTAGCCATTTTTGATTGAAATACAAAACACAAATTACAAAATACTATGAAGAATAAGAAGAATTCAGCCCGATGTTAGGTGAAAAAAAACCGTTATGGAATGGAAACGACAATTGACCTGATACTTGACATTGACATTTTGACGTACAGTAACAGGTGCAGTGTTGCCAACTCTAAAGATCGACATATTTAGCGGTCGCCATTTTGCTTACGGTAGCTATTGAGCGTTATTTTTGTTAATAAGATGGCTAAATGAAGATTAAAGGTAGGTATTTATGTTAAAATGTTTTTTGAAGCTATAAGTATTTGACAACCAGGCAACCTGTCACTAATACAATAGTAAACTTCTTGGCCTGATTGTGCAAAATGTGGTTACAGAATTATCAACAAGTCTTTTTAGAGTTGTTGGTATTTCTGTAGCTCTGCCTACCCCAATCTGGGAATAAAGGCGTGATGTTATGTAGGTATGTATGTAAGTATTTGACATACTAACTACAACTAAACTTTAAGCAAGTAATTGAAAAACAAATACCAAATACGTATTTGTATTTGAATCGTATTTTAATTACAAGTAATTCAAATACTGCCCAATATTGTTCTTTTTTTATGGCGTTGAGATGGCGAACGAGCACACAGGCCACCTGATGGTAAATGGAAACTGTGACCCATAGACATTCGCATTCACAAGACTGCAATCCTAAGACTGCAAATGCGTTGCCAACCCCAAGGACTAAGATGGAATACCTCTATCCTAGTTATTTTTGTTCATACGAAGACATGCATGTGTAATACTTGATTAGTGATGTAAAAAACTTGACAATTTGAATATTTTTTACCATAATTTTGATTGGCATGCTTTGGCATAATTTTTTTTACAGTTTTTAAGTGTTTGCATAATTTGCTGAAATAATTTTATTATCTTGCATTACCTAATGGCAATTACTGGCCGATTAAAACATGATGACTAACAGGATAATTCAGACATTAAAAACCAAATGCCGTATCCACAAAAACTCCAATAAGATCGAACATCCTGAGCACTGGTCATCCATACAGATATAAAGCAGCCCCTGCGCTGCCTATATACTGATTGAATTATGGTCGCTCCACACCTGATTAATGCGAATCCGCATCTGACGTACTATTGTCTGCTCGAATCTGCATCGGCCAATAAGAAAGAAACGCGGTTCGGGATGCGGAATGTGTGTAAGTTTCAGCATTTGTCCGTGTAGAAGGAGTTTTATTCGAGCCGCTCAGATGTGGATCTAGCTTTAACTGGCTGTCAGGTAATGAGACCCTCCTTTCAATGTAGATATACGAGTAGCTTCACTCCATTGAGTTTAGGTATAAGAAAGTTTGCGTTATCGTTGGTTTTAGTTAACAAGTCAATGTAAGGATATCGTGTGAAAACCGATAAGTGACGACTTTTTCCACGGCACACCTATGGTGTTGAAGTTGCATGAAGTATTTTACAATCACTGCACTCTTGTAAATGTAAAATTAACTGAAATGCGAGACAGTCAATACCAGCAAGTTATTCAAGTAAAGAATTCTCAAATCAGGCGAACTCCGGGGACCACTCGCCGGTCCTTTTCCTTAAACAAACAAAAATAAATGAAAATTCAAAAGCCGAAATATAAAACGATAAGCGGATTAGGTGGAACGGAGATGACATTGGAAATTAAGGCTGTTTTCTTTTGTAATTTTCTCCCTCTCGCCCGGAGGGTGGGAGTGGGACGTTAAAAATGTATGTTTCCCGAAAGGCCGGTCAGCGGGGAGGGCGTCCGCGCACTGTTTATGATACGAGACAACAAATAAAACATATACCTATCCACTTAATTTTGTTCACAAGATTTATAGATTTTTTCCAAATAAAAAGAGTACGTGCGTAAAATACGCCCGCCGTTTGTTTCACTCTCGAATTACTTTTTAATAAATCATCTCGGTCCCTTAGAGTTAAGTACAGAAAATTAATTTGCTTCGTTGCTATTTCTATCAACTTTTCCAATTACCGACTGATTTATAATACATGAGTTCGTGATAAATTTGTTCGAGAACTAATCAACTTTTCTCTTATTATTCATAAAGTAAATTGGCAGAAAGTATTTTCGTACCATGGAAATACGGCAATATAAGTCAGCTTCGTACCGCATACCGAAGTATAAAGGACCTTCCTTTAGGGCTCCTACACACTTGCCACCAAGTAAACCAAAACGCGGCAAATATATTTTCCTTTCAAGCTTTAGATGAAGGTGCTACTGCCATAACATAAGCCATTTTTTACTATACACAGAAGTGCTTCTAAGATTTGAAGATAATTGTTACTTATATCAGGTATTGAACAAAGTAATATAGACTGTCGTTTGCTAGTCTTAAGCTTTTGCCATTAAATCCCATGAAAACAATGAAGAATACATAATACGGTGTACCTACAATCCTAAGTATTCTTTCCAAGTGACGCACAGCAAGCAGTTGGCCAGTGCGCAGCGAACCTTACACGTAATTAAACCGATACGCGGCGAAAAACCCGCGCGCGGGCCGCGCGGGCGCGCCACGCGTTTTTGCCGCGTCAAAAACACGCGCCGTGGACGCGTCGATCTGCAATAAATTAGGCTGAGTGGCGAAAGCCGACACCGCTCAATACCGCGCGTTAAATAAAAACATTAACTGCTGGTTCAATTAATCGAACGGAAAAACGATATTGGACCGATTTGGTCGAAGTGGCGACAACTACGAAGGACGTGAGCCTTTTATATTTGCGTCGGCATTTAGCCGTTTCAACCAACGATACCACGATTAAGCCCCGATGAAGCCCTTAAGAAATGCCGGCGGGTGGTTATTACCAGAAATAAGGAATTCCAAACGCTGAACGTTAATTGCGCCCCGGTTTTGCCACATGCGAAGCGTTGCTGGTTTTATCTGATGCTTAATGGGTTGGGTTCTCGAAACCATGTCTTAGCTCCAATATTTGTAATCGCTAATTATTTACGCATGTCGAGAAATCTTTAAACTAAAACTTAGAAAATCAGTTTCTATTCGCTATGAATATAGTAAGGTTTACTTCAATCCCTTCTAAGGTATTACGTCGGTAGTCGAGTACCTAGTTATGCCGTGAATGCGACTGAAGGGCGCGCAAGGTCAGGCCACGGCGGCAGCGGGTTGTCAACTGCAGCGATATTGTATAGGTAGTTAGGTACGCACAAAGGTTATTTTTATACTTCGATTACGCAAAAGAAGAAGTCTTGTGTAAGAATCTAGGTTTTTTTCAATTTACCGTTAGGACTGTTTTTGTCGCTTGTAAATGTTACAATTTTATAATATTACGCACAGGTGCACATTTAGTTCATCATTTACTTAAGAGCTATGCTCTTGCCGGTAAAGTAATTTTCATACATTTATTTACAATTAGTTACTATAAAAAAGGTCACTATTCCATTATTTATGAAATTAAAGATTACCGTTTGAGGGTAAAAACATTTTGAGAACGAATTTTAGTTAATTACGTAACTCAAATTTCATATTAAACAAAATAAGTAATTTCCATCGTACTCGTAACTCAAGTACCTACTTTTCTTAGTAATAGAAAAATATATACATAATTTTGACTAAACACCGAATTACTGAGGGACATTGTATATCACCATTATTATTTACGCAATCCTTACACAGAGAGCACCACAATAACGCACAGTCCATATGCGCCATACTGTCTTATTGCTTTGATCGGCAGAATTACTAGTCTTAATGCTCCGTCGCCCATATCACTCTCCATGTTTATACTAGCGTTTGTACTCTCCGCGAGTTTCGTGGCCACAGCTTTATGGCTCGTGTATAGAGCAGTGACGTAAAGAACGTAAACATACCCTGTTGACGTGGCGAATGACGTCAGCAAATCGTTTTAGAATTGAGCTGACACTTAAGCGAAATCGTTCTTATGTTTTGCAAAAAAATATTTTCATCATGACTATCTACATTAGTTGCCTATTCGTGTTTTTGACGATGCCTACGCTTTTTACATTATTAATTCCAAAGGATAGCCAATATTTCTGATACTGGTTTTTTTGTATTATTTTTAATGTGCGTCTATGGGTGATCTCACCTAATGAAATAGGATACCTAGGCCGCGTTTGACATGTTGTCGTGTTGTTTTTTACTCGGCCGCCATTACTGTCAGGTAAATAAGGGCTATCAAAACGTTGACAGTACGGAAGCACATCAAAAACAATAGGGTTTTACCGTAAATTGTGCATTGTGAAAATGAAGGCAGTTCTAATTCAAGGTTTTTTGTGTTGTCAGAAGTATTTTAAGCAGCATAAGTAAGCACTGACTTTATGACTGGTTGTCATGGCCAATATTCAAATGTCGTTGGTCTATATTTTTATATCTAGGACACTTTATAGGGTTCCGTAGTCAGCAAGGAACCCTTATAGTTTCGCCATGTCTGTCCGTCTGTCCGCGGTTTAACTCAGATACTCTTGGTACTACAAAGATGTAATTTGGTATAGTGATACATTTAAATTACGCCGACAAAGTGATAAAAAAATATTGAAAAAAAAGGTACCTCCTAAGTAAAACAAAGGTTTTTTTTTACACTTCAGCTTTGAATGAGGAATTGGTTAGCTCTTAAAAATCGCCACCGTTTACAAAATATTGATCTCAAAAAAAAAAAAAAAAATATAGTTTCGTGTCCCCTCCTATAGCCATATCTACAAGTAGGCAATAAGGATATGAAAAATATCTTAAATGAGAGCACATATAACGAACTTAAAAGGAAAACTATCACGACTAAGTAGACTTGATTGGTCCCTGAGGTACAGGCGGCCAAAGTGTTTATACCAACTAAAAATCATCTACATAAGACAGCACCAAATAACTTTAAATAGGAAACTAGTTCATACACGTTTTTGGGATGGTTTTATGTGTTTGTAATAACGATTTTGTATCCCTACACTGAGTATGGTCCGACATGCTCTTGCCCGGTTTTATTTCTTGCTATCATTTTCTGTTGCTTGAAAATCAAACTGAAACGATTGTAACGTACCGTTTAAATATATCGGCTGTTTCAAAATAGAAATGTAAGTTCCGTCTGAATGTTTGGTTTGAGCTCGTACGTCGATCGCTAACTCATATTGCGAATTTCTATTGGAGTCCGCAGCGAGATCACACCCTGCAGCCGACAGGGGGCGCCAGCAGCGTCGCAAATTTAAATCGAAAGCTATCATGAAATACATTTTCGACTTTATGATTTGAAATGTTGATTTGTATTGATAAGTAGTTAACGGACTGGGAAGAGTTGGTTTGTGTTCTTAAGTAGATAAAGGCATCAATTTAGGAACGCCTGCTTTTTATGTGTTTTTAATTCTGTATGTTCGCTCTTAATTATTATATGCTTAAAGACTGTTATATATATTAATTTACGAAACGAAAAATGTTTCACGTTTCTAACAACCTTTTTACTGGGTGCGCATTTTCTCACATAACTTTTTAAGTCCTATTTTCGGAAGTCCGAATATATTTCTCATACCATTTTACATCATAATGATCACTCTTCATTATCAATATTAATCATACACCTGTTTATTTTCAGGATTTTAAAAATATTCAACTAGTAAATAAAGTAAGGTTAGTTTAGGTTTGTTTTATAAACGTCCTTAAATCAAAACGGTTTTATAAAATTCACTTTAGGAGTTACGATGATTAAGAACAACAAATTATGAACAAAGAAGTATGAGGAAAAAAAAAGTGATTATTATGAATACAAATTCGGCAGTAAAACAAAAAACCAGGCAAAAGCATGTCGGACCATGCTCAGTGTAGTACTTAATGGCTTCGGAACCCCCGAAGCCATTGAGTATTACAAACATAATATCCAACAAGTAATAACTAATAACTAATTTTCTATTTAAAGTCAATTGGTGCCGTATTAGATGATTTTAGTAGACATAACACTTTAATCACCTGTATCTCAAGAACCAATGATGTCTTCCTTTAAAATTCATTATATGCTCTTTTATTTAAGTATTTTTTCTGATTTTTAGTATCTGTAGTTTTGGCTGTAGGGACGACGACGACGACGACGACACTTGAATCTAACAAAATTAGCACTTTAAAGCTTAATATTTCATAAACGGATTACTTAATCGAAAAACTGTTTTCACAAACCCGTAATATTTTTAAAAAGAGTTCCTAGTTTGACTACGGAACCCTAAAAAGGGAATAAGAATTTCATGTGAGCTAATATGGACCCCTTTTTACTAGGCAGAAAAGGTACTTCAAGTCAAGTTTTTTATCACAACCTATATTGAACACGCTTGAACATAAAACACAAGTCTATAATGGTATTTTCATGCCCAATGCGTTTCAGTCGTCATGGCAGATCCTGGGTCACCCGGCGGGATTGTCGTCTACTCGTATTGAGGAGCAATACTTAATCCTCCTGTTTTGTAGGCGCAAAGGCGCACCACCGTGCAGTCCAGAGCCATTTTTAATATGTACAATATGCATATTTTAACGCGGCTATTCGATGATTGTTGATTTATTAACGATCCCGATATCATTCTCTTTACGGGCTGTAAAAACAAAGCGATGTCTCCGTCCAACGGCACATCCTAAACGCAGCCGTAAATCGACGTCACTTCGGCGACGGTCAGCAGAAACACGGAATTAGTATTCCAAAATGCAATTTCAGTGCAGTATTCTGAACGTACATAGGGGGCGGTCCGAAAGGGGTGGCCGAGTACATATTCATCTTGTTAGGTATGCGCCCGGATGCGCCAGCTTCGGCAAACACAATAAGAGCTTTCTTGCCTTCTTCCCCCCTTTCTTACCACCCTGCCCCCTCGCTCTTATGGAAAACTTATTAGAGCGCGGCCCGCCGGGGAATCCTTTTTCCTTGGGTAAATATTTGAGATAGAAATTAAAATTTGACAGCGGACGCTCCGTACGGTCTATTCTGTATGCCCGCACGTGATAGTTGGGGCGTAAAATGAAATTTATATTGAGTTTGGAGACTGTCCGCGGTGCGATAGGACTTTGTGCACGTCCTCTACTGCTGTCTGCTTGGTATGACTACATTTATATCAGACACACTTTTGTTTTCTATCTAAGTAGTTCGTCTGTTTTGCAGCATCTGTTTATTTTATCTGTTAGGGCATCAACATAATAGATATGTTATAGGGTTTATAGAGAAACTGGTCAAAACTCTTAATTATACATTTTCTTTCCAGACATAAATTTTCTTCACATTGATTATTATGTATTTAAAATTAAAAACACACTTACTACAAAACTGAAACAAAATAACCCTATAGCATTCTAATTCGATTCTCTTAAAACTTGCAAAAATAATTGTAGCATAAGTTTAATTTATTTTACACCCTGTACTACTAACACCGAACGATTTCAATATTCACATTAAGTATTCAGATACAATTTCGTTGAAGCACAGTATTACCCCACCAATAACTAAGGGTACATGGCCCCCGATTCTCTATTTCCCCGGCACTCCAACTTTTAATGTGCACTGTACAAAGCGGACTTTGCCAATTTGACTAGGCAAAGAGTCTGAAAACTTCCCCGGGCAGGTAAGAGCCCGCGTGCATTCCAAATGAGCTGGCTATTACTCATATGTAAATACCAGACGTGTCTGTGTGCACATAGCTATCTGTTTTGTATAATTTGGGAGCCATTTACTTTACATACAGGGTGTGTGTAATGGTTCAATCGTTGTTAATGTTTCGGTGGACGTGATATACGGCGGTAATTACCTACACGTGAATTTGGTGTTGCTTCATTGAGGATGTTTTCGTAAAGGTGTTTTATAAACGGTTTATGAAATAAGGACCGTATCGTTAATTATGGAAACAAATAAAATGGTGTAATCTGTATAAATACTTTTTATTACAAAAAAAAAAACTACGCGATTCTTAGAGCTTCAAAGTGAACCATAAAAACTACTTTTAGTTATTTATTGATCCCCTTTGCCAGTTTTCTCACTTTGCTTTTGATGCTCTTAATTAGCCCTTGGACATCGACTGTTTTGAAAGTTTTGTGGGTACGGATCCAGTCTTTTTTTAATTGGTCCATGTTATCTGTTGGTTTAGCTTGTTTTCGTAGCTTTCCCTTCATCAGAACCCAAAATTTCTCGATGGGCCTGATCTCAGGGCAATTCGGGGGATTTAATGCTTTCGCGACAAATTCGACATTATTCTCTCGATACCAGTTCAACACATGGCGAGCATAGTGACACGCAGCTAAATCAGGCCAGAATAATGTACGACTCCTGTGCTTTCGAATGAGTGGTAGTACCCGTTTTTGAAGGCATTCCTTCTTGTACACATCCGAATTTAAGTTTCCCGTTACGAAAAACGGAGACGTTTTCATGCCGCATTAACAAATAGCTTGCCAAACCATCACTTTTTTCCCTAATTTCTCGCAAAAAATGGATTTGTCGTCTTTAGACACCTTCGTACCTTTTATTACGGTGTAAAACTGCGGTCCGGGTAGGGTTTTATAGTCAAGTTTGACATAGGTTTCATCGTCCATTATAATACATTGTTCATTTTTAGTTAAAATTTGGTCGTACAATTTCCGAGCCCGAGTTTTGACAGAAGACTCCTGGGTTTTGCTGCGTTTAGGCTGTTTTTGCTTTTTATACGTTACAAGCAAGTTACGTTCCTTGGCACGCTGAACCATTGCAATAGAAGTACGACATTTTTTCGCAAAATCCCGAATCGATATCTCTTTTTTGAGAAAAATATTCGCATATCTTTTTGTCCAAATTAGGACATGAAGGCCTCGTTTTCTACCTCGGCCAGGTAAATCTTTTAAATTATTATTCATACTAAACCTTTTTATCGTATTGTAAACAGCTTTCAGGCTAACCCCTTCTTCTGAAGCAATCTTTCTCATAGTTATACCTGATTCTTTACAGTATTTGGTCACAATTGAATGTCGTTTTTTCTCTGAGAGACCCTTCATCTTGCAATGTATACGAATTATACAATTTTTTATAGTAAGTTTTAACACTTGACTGTATGCTTAACAGATTGACATATGACAGAAAGGACAAAATATTGTAACCTTTTTTTTAGAGCAATTCAAACTTGTTTCCATAATTAACGATACGGTCCTTAGATAACATCATTGGTCTAGTGTCTTCAATATTAAGTTTGCTTTCATTGCTTTTGTAATGTTAAGACCATTTTGTTGGGAATAAAATGTTAGAGAGCAATAAGTCAAATCAGAGTACAAACGGTACATAGAGCCTAATAACAGTGATTTAAAACAGCACAATATGCTAGTAATTAGTTTACAGCAAAGTGTTTTATTTAAGTTTAATTCCATTGCCGCTGCTGAGTCGTAAACTTTATTAATTTCATCTGAGCTGGCTGAAAGCCGAGCGTAAACAAACGGAAGAAGCAGACAATAATTCAAACGTAAAACCAATGTAGTGAAAAATGAGGAGGCTGCGATACGTGAGCCGCCTGCCGAGAGCCCTAACAAATGAGACGCCGCCGCCTGAGCAAGAGTAATTATATCAAACCTTTTAAAACCATGTATCCTTAGTATCTAACGCATATAGGAAACCTCATGTAATAGCTACTATAGGAAAATCAGCTAGATAATGAACCGGGTTACGAATATAAAACTATGGTGGCCACCCTTATTCCTTTTGTTACTAATACTATTAATGTAAAAGTGTGTTTGTTTGCTTGTTTAAAGTTTTAACAAATCGATTTCGAATTTACAACTTGGTACAGAGATAGTTTATGGCCTGAAGATAGACTGCTTACTTTGTATCTCAGTAAATTTAATGAATCCTGAATAGATACAAGACGAAATTGCGGGCAAAAGCTTATTATAAAATAAGAGAGAAACACGGTTCATCACTGAGTATTGTCAGGAGCAGCTCGACATATTCCATCAGTACCCTTACCATGAGTTACAGTTACGATACTTGCTAGAGATTCTAATGCTCTGTCCCTTTCAATCTTCTACAATACTGTGAGGGACAGAGCATTCGACTCGCTAGCGAGTACGGTAATTGCAACTCATGGTAAGGGTCCGGATGATTGGAACCGTAAAAGGTTTTGATATACGCATAGGTTTCTTAATGTGTGATTTGAATTAAAATACCAAAATTTTTTAGATAGGAGAAAATTGCAGGTGATATTTCAATACCACGTAACTAACGAAGAAGATCAGGTGCAAATTACACCGTAGCAAATAAGGCAGTGAGATCAATTTTGCAACTTATTGGATATGTTAGATACGCGGTATTGGAGTATCACCAACGAAATAATTATGATTTATTAAGTGATTTTTACTATTACGAATACCCGTATAACATTAGAGGGCTATACAAAAGAAAGAACCTAGACAGTACCCTACCCTGTAAAATCGTTTTCCTACCGTTCGCACGGTATTTCAGCGTACCGTTGTCTTATGTACTCGTAGACGGAGGTTTCCCGGAGCATCCCTTGAACATTAAGGGGTAATATCCCGGTAATTAAGAGGGGGGGGAGGCTGCGCGGCTGGGCGGGGCGGCGCCTGCGCGCTGCTGTAATTACCACACCGACGCCTGCTGCTCATTAGGGCGTAGTGATAGTAGGCGTGGTGGAATTAATATAGATGAGTGGTAATATTACCTAGTTTAGGCTGTAATTAATTAATTTTATTTATTATTGTTAATTAAAGGTGATGATAGTAACTACTTTTAATTAATTTCAATGTTAGATAGAAATTTAGATGTTTGAATAAAATATTAAGGTCGTATTTAATTATTCAATGAATCTGTTTGTTATAGCCACATCATAAAGTCAAATACTTTACGACCCGGATATAAACTGTATTTATAAGTAATAACATATGATACGAATAAATAAAACTAACGTTTCTGGCGCGCATTCAAATGAAATGGGCTCGAAATCCTAGATAAGGAGGCTTTATGAGGGAATAAGGAGGGTGGAACGGGGTGGGGGCATTAGTCTCAGCTTCCTAATATAAATAAAGGTACATCCGCTACGTGATTTCAAAACGTATTAGTAACGTCGGCAGAAAATACGCATGGCGTGGATTTGGAGAAGGGAAATGTTGGAGCAAAACGTAGTATTTATTTCAGTTAATCGTTATTCAGGGTTGCCACGTAAGCCTGTGGGGAAATGGTAGGCGGGAAATTAGGTAAGTACGGGTACCAAAATGTATATAATGAACGTATAGACATTTAACTCGCTAAGTATTGGACAGTGTTAAGTCTATTGGCCGTGATACCGAGTATTACAGTAAGTCGGTAATTTCCGACGGCATCGTCCAGTAACAGCTTGTCGCTTTTAAAGTAAACACATATCCTATTTTGCTGTCGATCCGCTGCTGCCGGCACGAGCGCGCACGTCAGTTCGGAACTACATTTTTCGGAGTCTCTTAAAAATTGGGTTCATTTGAAGGTTCCGCGGCGGAGCAAAGAGAAATGTCTAGCGGCATATCTAAATAGTATGATTTACATAAAAAATCGCAGCACGCGACGAGGTGACGGTGCTCATGTAAATCGCCTTTTGAGAAGCACGTCACGTCGGGAGGAAGGGTGCATATATTTTTGATTTGTTCTTACCGAAGCAATTTTTCTACCCTTCATCTTCAGTTGCGACGTAATGACGCTCGACCTCAACTTGCCGACTTCCCGCCAAGTTTTCGCGAATATTTCGAAAGGATCCGAGGCAATAAAAAGTAAATCTTGATTTAATACTTGGTACGCTATCAAGCAGTTTGTCAATCAAAAGATCTCCGCTCCCCGAAGGGCGCAGTTTTCCGCTTTCAATCACGGGCGGGTGTTACGGCTACGTACGGTCTACTGCCTTCATTTGTCTTGGTGTCGCTCCCGACCCGAATTATGCGGCGAACATGTTTCGATCTCGATCCGAAGAGATATTATCTCGGTTGTAATTTTTCTTGCCGTCTTAGTATTCAAGACACAATGTATTCCCGCCCGGCGAGCCTAATGCCTTTCACATGTCTATATGTAAAGGAACGCGAGGAAAAAGCGGGAGGGAAATGAAAAAATGTCAATGATTGAGCGCCATGCCCATGGGAGCGAGGGTGGGGTTGCTACACGTGTCTCATAGTTGAATTGTCAATTTGATTCGCGGGAAGAAATATATAATTTTCCTCGAGACATAAATTGTCTTATGAGAAAATAATAAAGGTAAGGGTATTACGTGGAATTTATCATTTACCTCCGCTATGTAAGGTTAAGACGGATCGGAATGAGTTGTAAAGAGAGATTGCTAAAGTCTTTAGTTTTGTAAGGGACATTGTCCAGTTTTGTCCGCTCTCTGAAATAATTACGCCGTACAAAGTGTCCCCTTTATCTCTCCGTCGTTTCCCATCTTCGTTGGTCCCATTTATCCCGGAGACCGTCCAATAGGTCGGAGCCGAACCTCCGCCGTTACAGACTACGTTAATGTGAGTGAATTGGTAACTTAAACAAAGATACTGAGTCTAAACTGAATTGGTATTGATTGTGTTTGCAAGCTTACAAAAACAGTTAAAAGGAAAGGGTACCTAAGTAGTTTATCTACGAACTTGCCTTTTGTTTTTTTACGTGTTAATACCTACATTCGTGTATGCTCTTGAAGAAAAAGGATTTCTTCGGAATGATCTATAGTGCATAAGTACAATTATAATTCAGTAAAACCCATAAAATTGTGAGCAAAAATGCATGTTCGATGCCCAATGTCAACTCAGGAAGTTCAGCAGCCAAGGAAAATGTGGAAACAGTAAGTAGTGCACTGTTTGCCAAATATCACCAACTATTTCCGTTTTGATTCCCGAATAAATTAATTTCATCTTGCTATTGCATTATTTATGAGTTCGTATAAGCAATAAATGTATACCGATAGCATGGTATTTGCTTGCGATCGTTAAGAACTTGGATTTATCTAAAAAGGAGAACAAAAATGTCGCGGCTTACCGTGCGTCGTAAAAAACCCGAACGGCACGGACAAACCAACAGAAATACTTTATTTATATGCTAATGTAATTTATATGACGCTTAATGTCTCATGGCGGGTAACGCACGATTCTGCTCCATTCTTTCAGGGGGTGGGTCCATTGGAAATGGAATCTTATACTCTCGGGTTTAAAATGTCGTTTAGGTCGAGGGATGTGTCGTGTGTGTCGATACGATTATGAATGTGCGGTAGGAGGCAGCCCCAGCTTCCTTGCAGTGGGAGGGGGGAGGGGGAGAATCAATAAAAATACGCGAGAAAAGCGTTGATTATACAACTGGAGTTTGGAGGAAAACGCTTTCAATAACGTCACTGTTACGGGCGATGACTGTTTGAATAGGCAAATGTATTTGCAGGGTTTTTATTAATAACTAGCTACCCGACAGATTTTACATGTTTTTTCTTTCATAAAAACCGTCTCGTGACGATAACGAAAACAACAAAAAAAGAATTAGCGAAATCGGTGTAGCCGTTCATGCGTGATGCCGTGACCAAGGGAAATAGGGATTCATTTTTATATATATAGAAGATAATCATGACAAAATAAGTACACATAGAAAAGTTTCGGAGATGTGTTTCTTGCGGCGCTATCTCAAGAATTACATTATTTACCAAAGCGGTGGTCATTTCGCTCCATATTATCATCATGTTAAAGTATTTCAGATAGCGAAAGAGATAGACAAGGGCCTCTATTCAGCTGCGTTATAACGATATCGTTTTTGACCTGTTTCCGTATTGTCAACGTTTTGATAACTCTTATGTCATTTACAATAATGGTGACTGTGACATAAACGATTCTTAAACGTGTCAAACACGATATTGTTTTAACGCACCTGAATAGAGGCCCAGGGCTGGGATTCTACAAGGTAATAACGATATCGTTTTTGACCTGTTTCCGTATTGTCAACGTTTTGATAACTCTTATGTCATTTACAATAGTGGCGACTGTGACATAAACGATTCTAAAACACGTCAAACACGATATCGTTATAACGCAGTTGAATAGAGGCCCTCTAAGAGTCATATTACTGTCCCTTTCACTACCTGGAACCTGACAAGTTTGACAGCTCGTACTACTCAAGAGTACCTACTACTTAATAAAAAAATAACTTGATACAAAAACGGAGACTCAAGTTTAAACTCGCATGACTCGAGAGTAAACTAAATCACAATATCGCATTTGCGAGCCTTGACAGAGACAAAAATCAATCCTCAAGCAGTCTGGCAAAGAAGAAATTCAAATTATACGAAAACAAACGAAACTAGAGTTGGAGTGATGGACGTTCCATCTCTGGATCTCGATGCATTTGCATAAAAATCGAGGGGACCAGCCTGGACGCGCGTCTCCGATGCAGATTCGAATCATGGATGCGACGTAAATAGAATGCAGGGAATTACGGTTGCACTTCGGGAATTATGCAGTTCGCTGCAATTATATTTACTTTACCTTCTATCATTGGACATGGTTTATGTAGTAGATTACCGATAAAAGTAAATATTTTGACTGAGGAGAGCAATGCTTACAATCGGAATACAGCCTAAATGATTACCCTATGATATCCTTAATCGTCTTGTCGTAAGGCGTTGGCCCGAATTTTCGTTTTTCCTAAACCCGTTTTCGCATGAATGTTACTACTTTTTAGTGTTGTTATAATACAACCCAAATCTAACCTAATAACCGAAGGTATTTTAGGAAAAGTTAAAAAGTCTGACTCAGCTGAAAACCGTTTAGTACAGATGATAATTCGGACAAACGATGCGTTAGGACTAACGTTACTGAGAATTCCGAGAGACACCCAGCATAAGTAAAAAACAAAAAACTTTTCTGTGTTATGCCATTGGAATAAATAAATATAATAATAAACAGTTTTATACAAAAATATTCACTTATGAAACTGGTTGTATGTATTTATTGATTTAATATTTTTTCTTCGTTTTAAATATACAGTAGGTACACTATTGATCGCATTCCTGTATATCCCATATAAAAGCCTGAGAAATTACTGAAAATATTCTCGGAGACATTTGAGAGCATTCAGAATGTATTCTTAGAGGTTATCGAGAATTTCTCATTAGAAAATTTTGCAATTTGAGAAGTTTTTCGTATTTACAATGCTAAGTTAACCGATATCAGTTCCAAAGGGGTCCTTTTCCTACCATTTTATTACATGTGAATGCTGCGTGTTAGTTTGATAAATCAACCAGACCCGTGTTCCTATCCACCATCTTGTAAATAAAAAGCGTAGGTTCAGATATTTTCATTAACGGAACTAGTTTCTACTTTTAGGGACCATTGAATGTCAAGCCAATCGACTCTATCACCATTATCATACGTAATTTATTAAATTGAATAATAATCCTGAATAGGGTTAATTAGGCCCATTATTATTATAAAATAGTTGGAGACGTCAAAACAAGTTTCACCTGCGCTAATTTATAGCTTTCTTACTGTTATTTGATGTCATACATCTATAACGTCGTAAGTACACAACAAGGCATTCTTTTATAACCCGTTTTATTATATTTTCCTTACCTTACTGCTACGTTTGAGAGGATATTAGCTTGTTAACTTACCTGTAAAAGAAAAAGTGGAATTTAAGGAATGTCAGGTCTTCTTTATTGCTAATGCTTCATTTATTTAATGTCATAAAAGACAAATTGCTTCCTTTGCCTTCTAATTGCACTATTTTTAGTTTAAGACGAATTAACTTGACAATTGCAATACTTTTTAAAGCTATAGAATTGCAATAAATATCGAGAGATCATGGAGACGCGTATGTCTAATATGCTTGCTTTTTACTGATAATACTAAATAAATATGAACCCACTCATCTCTAACTTAGGGAAAGGTCTAGATCATACCAACAAGGTGCTGTTTGTTAATAATTACTTGCATGACTTTTTATCACAATTTAAATCGCATTATTTTTGCTCTGTGGCTTTTTAACTTCGTTTAAAGTAAACCTTGAGAAGTTTAGCTAAACAAACGGCCTATCAAACGCTAGCTTTGCTCATTCGACCATTGCCTAAGCCGCTAAGAAGCCGTGCACGAAAACACTACTACGTATATTGCTAATTTATAAAGTAAAAAATATACTTTGGCTTGTTTATAATAAAGTTCAAATTGCGAGCAATAATAAAAATAACATGCGGAGTTTAGTGAGTAGGCAAGGAGTTGATTAAGTAATCTTGATGAGGTTGACATATTTAAAAAATTGGCCAAGTACACATCGAACTCACAAACGAAGGATTCCTTACCATTTTTGTATGGTACCGTACACACTGTCGTGCCCCTTTGAGTACGGAACCCTAAAAAACTGTACAAGTATGGTTCATAATGTTAATGCTTGACCTGAGGTTGCTGGTGCCGTCGTATGTTTACAATTCGTTAGGTGTTAGCCATTTGATTATTTAATACTTAAGAGGTTGTATACGAAATTTGCCGGTTTTGCTTCTTTTCGTGATTTTACAGTCATACATGTCATAATACTGCTTTTGAAATATGAAATATTATTTCAGTTATGATTGAACAAATGAGTTACGAATGAATCAGCTACTTTTTTATTTTTATCGAGTATTATAATATGTACATGTATATTTATACATATATATATCGAGATTTAGGTTATTATAAAACATTCTATAATGCTATTATTTTTTTGTAGGTTTTTTTATGGTAATTGATTGATTTTAAAGTGAAGTTTATTACTGTTGTTTTTTAGTAGACGAAATCAAAAACCATTTTTTGCCCATTTTCTACATAATTTTAAACATGGACAACCACAACTTTGACGTCATTTGTGTCGTCGATTTTGTATATATTGTTTTTGCAGGGGGTCTGAACTATGACTTTTTAAAGCTTCATAATTTATGAAAAATAACACGACAATCGTTTTGCGTCCCTATATAGTTAACCTTCTCTTTTATAGCACTTTCGAGAGAGCGTCAGGTAAAATAATTATGCATGCTCCCTATTTGAGTCAGTTCTGATAAACCAATGCTTATTGTGTACTTATACTCAAAAAGGATTTAAAATGTTTCATTGTTTGGTCCAGTTATTGGAGCACATTATTTAAATAGAGACAATACAATATTATGGTGTCAAAGAGATCTAAAGATCAAACAGACCCCGGGATAAGTACTCGTTAGCTAGGTGTTGCTGGCAGAAACCCGAACAGGAAGACCCAAGACGTAGAGAATGGAATGCAGTGCAAAAGGCCTTTACTTAGCATTGGGTTGTACAGTCGAGGAATTAGCAGTTTACTGTTTGATTTAATACGTGCATTTTGCCGGGTTATACATTTTCCACGTGTCATTGTCGTGCGTGTCACGTAGGGACATGTATAACTCCGCTAATGTACGTATCACGACAAACTGTAAAACAATGTATTTCTTTGACTAAACATCAGACTGAAGAAGAAAGAGAAGAGAGTTAGCTCTAACTAATCATCTCATTATCGTCATCTGATGACTGTAGGTACCATTAAAAGTACAGTTGGCAACAAAATCTTGCCTTTTTTGGGTACGGAAGTACCCAAAGGGTAAAAACGGGACGCTATTACTAAGATTTCACTATCCGTCTGTCTGTCTGTCTGTCTCCAGGCTGTATCTGATGAACCGTGATAGCCAGATAGTTGAAATTTTTATAGATGATGTATTTTTGTTGCCGCTAAAACAACAAATACTAAAAACAGAATAAAATAAATAATTAAGTAGGGCTTAAATACAACAAACGATTTTATGCCGTTTTTTGCTCGATGGTACGGAACCCTTCGTACGCGAGGCCGACTCGCACTTGGCCCTTTTTTTAAACTAACCTGTTTTAAATTCAACTAAGTTTTCTGAATGTTACGGTTTTTCTTTAGTATTTTGTAAGCTATGTTATGTTGTCGCTTAGTCAATACAGGGCTCTGTGCCTCTGTCATTTGGTTAAAATAATTATCCATGTAAATATAATACTTTTAAGGAATACCTTTAACATAGTTGTTTAATGTTGAAGACCTTATCCTGATAATTAAGTAATTACCCCTTTACGGCTGTATTTCACTAACCTTCGAATAAAGTTCCGATAATCAGATCGTTTCTATGTGTTTACATTAAAACAAACTGCTAGTTTTTCTTCGAGTGCTGTCTTGGTTTCCTAAGGGAATTTATACCATTATGACTTAATTTAAGTAATTGATATATGTTGCGACACCTAAGTAATAAGTTTTTCATTCAAATAAAATAGTTCTTAACATTTGAAATCAATCTATTTAAAATCCAACAGGAAACATTAACGACCGCACACACTCGATCGACTAATTTGCAAAAGAAAGAGCTTTGGTTTGTCGGAAAAAAATATTTAATATTTGCAGCACGACAAATTTAAGGAGCTATAAATTTTTGTCATTAAGATAATAATAAGAGGTGGTGTCGCGGGAACAGGATGTTATAATGCCTTTTGTTCGCGGCCACACCGCGTGCATACCGATGAGCTCTTCACTAAAAACCTCCTTACATACCTACATTTTTACTTTACTTTAATTTATACGTAAGAGTTATTCTGCACCTAGCGTTTGCGCAAAAGTTGTTCATCTCTGTTGATGTAGATAGATTATCGCTGCACCAAATTTCACATCAATTGGTTAAGGCGTTGAACCGTAAAGACGGCACTTAAACATAGATACTTTTGCGTTAATAATATTACTGGTAGTAAGTATTAAGAAAGGACATTAATTTGCCTTAGTGCATGTTGATAATAACAGCATGATGGTATGGTGTTAAGTTCGCCTTTTTTGTATTAAGTGTATTCTTTTGTGCAATAAAGATTAAAGAAATAATCACCGACGAAAATAAAGTCGAGACACAACACACATGTTTGAAGTCGATATTTTCGTTACAAGCCTCGTAATATTTACATTTAGTTGTGACCCAGTATCAAAGACAGCGAAACTATTGCAGATTCCACTCCCACGAGAGTCGGAAATGATTGTATTTGCCTTGAGGACTGCCTGAGGATTGTGGGCCTTGGTGTTTACATGTATGTCAACAAACACAGGTGAAGCAAGTTGATTCAACATATCAGTTTACTTGCTGATGATTATTGAATAAATATTAAAGTTCTTTGAAAGCTGCTGGATTTATCTAATAAATACCTAAACCAAAAAGAGAAGGCTTACAAATGAGTCATACCTATAACGCCATTTCAAACTTTACTGCTAACTTTAAAGCAAAGAGGTTAACAAAGTGGCAACAAGAAAACTAGCAATTGTCAGGTCGTAACACTCAAAACGGTTGACACCGTTTAAGATTCATAGCCACACCCGATAGTTTTGCAGAATACGACAGCCCATCATTACGTATTAGCATAACTGCATGCGACAAAAACGCTGGCAAAATATCAGAACCTATGACGAGGAGCGAGGAGAATGATAACGACTGAGGGAAAGTCCCAGGCTGATTTATAGCTGTATTTGAACGGGGTTCTGATCACTTTATGATAGCGAAAACTGCCAGAGCCTTTACACTAGTACATCATATCGAAGCCCTTTCCTCATTCAAAAAAACGGTGGCTCTTATGTCCAGACTGCAAGGTTTCCGGTTGCGCGAACGCAGTGGGTAATCAGAACCGCAGAAAGCTCATAAGGTGCGAGATGCAAATCACTCGGCTCAAGTCGGGTGCGACAAAGTAAGATGCGTATTACATGAGCGTGACCGAAATGATCGGACGGACATCTTCATAACGGAAAGCGTCAATTTGATGAAATTATGATGATGTGATTTCGCTTGGTGTTAGAAAGCCTTTTCCAGGATAGAGATTTGCATTGTTATGGTAATGGTAACTCACCACTTCGTAAACGATGCAGACATCATAATTTACATCGGATAACCAAAGACAGCAGGAGAGGGTTCGATTATATTTGTAATACGAACGACGAAAATAGGAAATAATGATGTCAACGAATAGGTCCGTTAACAGAGTAAAGAACCCAATCGAGCATCACGAGGCATGACTCATTTGGGAGTTAGACATTAACATTTTACTAGCACCTGGAATTTAGCGACACGGCTATAATAAAAATAAGTTGATTTAAATAAAACGCAGCGTTTAGTATGCAACTGCGCGCGCGAATCTTTCCATTGTTTTCGCTAAATGACATCAAAGTTGTGTCGGCGGGTTGTAGTTAGAATGTGAAATAATTCGCCGTTCTCGGAAATATGCGCCGGCTTAGAGTTAGGTGTGCGCGGCTCAAGTCGTAAGGATTCGTTGAACCTAAGAAAAAATATTTAATGACCTGACCGCGGGAGATCGATGTCTCAATACGGCGATAACATAGCACGGTTTCCCAATTTGGCCTAATAGACCGCAGCAACTTGTCGAGTTACCGAAACATCGCCTCGCCCGAGACGAGACTCGGTCGTCGTTTACACTCCGCTCCTACATGTTCTAGAGCATTTTACAAAACATGTTAGACATTCAATCGCCGGCAGAATAGTAAATAATGCTAATTTACTATCAGACCGTATTTTGATGTAAATAAAGAATTATTCTAGCTTATTCTAATATTGATCCCATAAATAGAAGGCTACATTCGACGCCAACCTCGTGTTGAAAGTCTCGCCATATTTAGGGTGACCCAAGGTGCATTGTTGTTGGATAAGACTAGGACGCCATCCGTCATCTATGACAATTAATTAAGCGTATTTGAATAGTAATAATCAATACCTACTCATACTTTAATGGTCAGCGAGTACATGAAACAAAAAGGTTAATTACAATATGCAATGACACGAAATTTAGCCCCAAGCTCTGGGATGGGAGATATATATGTATACTTCGCGAAGAGTTTGTGAGATATTGTGCGATTGTGGTAGGTTTTTACAGTATCCTAAGTAACAAATTTGTTTATATCGGATTAGCATACGTTCTGTTTTCAATTTAAATATCATGAGCCAAGTAATAAGGGTTGAATTGAATTAAGGATGAAAACTTTGAGCATTACGGGGTAACACGTGAGCGAGCAGTTTGATCAGTCTGTTTACGTGCGCCGACGCAGACTGTCCCAAGGCCGTATGGTAATGTCGTCGAAGGTTCTTCAGGAACTGTTTATTATTTATCAGGTTACGTGAAAATCAGACGTCACGTTGTTGGACAAAAAACGAGAGAACGACGGAAAATAAATATAAGCCAGTCAAGTATATGCAGTGGGGACGGCGGGTTCCGCGAGGATTTATTGGGAGTTTTACTGATTGGGTTGCAATGGTGTGTGATTTCACGAGATTCGTATATCGATTCAATCTAGCTCCTAACGTGTTGTGGCCTCTTTAGATTGACTTTTTAACCGTTCTTAGTGTGTATTATTAATTGTTAATGACTCTACTCATACCTACATTAGGCATAGAGAAAACTGTTAGAACCCCGCAAGAAAAATATGAGTTAAATACTCGTTTTTTTGATGTTTGCTTTCAAGGTACTTGGCTTGGTTACACGATTCTGTGTACACAGAATCCTATTTCGGACGTACGCATGATGGTAGTACTTATTAAGTCAGAGTTGTTTACCAGGTTGATGTAAAAATGGTAATTTTTACAGAACCTTAAAGTATCAGGGCAATATTAATATAAACGAGACAAGCGCGCGGGCGCACTGTTTGGGCTACAGTCACGTACTCCCGTAATGACAAATTCGCGACCATTGTTATTGCCGGCTGAGGATTTTTTCACCCACCAAGGTTTTCATTTTGAGTAACAATGTGAACGTGCCAATAGCACATTTTACAGGCATTAATTATGCAAAAAATGCTCCGGTGAGGTTACCGCGTTAAATGATCGGGAACGTCTTGTTTGAAAATATTTTGATATATTTATAGGCATTCAATAAGGTTTTTTTTATCTCGGTTACATTACATTCGTTCAAATGACCAACGAAACAATTGATGTGCGGTACTGGAACACGTTTTAGTCAGCACACTCATTGAGCATTTTTTGGCTATCATATCGTAAGAAGTGGTCAGACATGTAAAAAGCCATTCCTCATCAAAACAGTGCTACCCGCACCCAGTAAAAACCTAATAATGAACCTGCGAATAAGACAATGGCCTAACACCGTACTCAACCGAATGTCTCGAGGCCTCACAAACTAATAGTTGCTGAGTTCCCAGCTCAGGTCAGAAGAGAAATCTGTTATCAAGCGGTCGGCCCAGAAGCATGGATGCGTGTAATTGGCCAAAGACACCACAATTAAACGTTTGCTTGACGCAACGGTTATTAGCCGAGAGGCGTATGCGCAATTAGGGGCCGCCATTGCAGCGACTCAGCGAGAATAGACGCAGCAGGCTCGGTTGCAATTGACAAGAATGCATGCACTACCTATTTGTACAACCTTAATAATCCTCCTCCATGTGCCTCTAGTAATCACGCGATTTTCATTCCAATGTTAGATAAATAAGTACATTATTGCTGGCGTCGCATTTAATTATAAGATCGCCATTATAGATGTATATTTGGGAAAAATATGATTATCTATATACATTGTATCGTCTTGTTGTAGATCGTTTTAGAAGTCAGATATTTATTGAACACTTTCACTCTATTTTAACGTTTACGTCACTTTCTAATACCTTTAAAGTAGGTACCTAATCCAATGTATACCGAACTGTATTTATGAATGACATGAATTATCAACAAGTCTTTTTAGAGTTGTTGGTATTTCTGTAGCTCTGCCTACCCCACTCTGGGAATGAAGGCGTGATGCTATGTATGTATGTAGTTGGTCTAAATTTAAATCTTTTTACGTTGGATTGAGATTTAAATTGGAACGGACATATTGCTAACTGCATCAGGGTGAGTTTAAGGCCCATCCACATTATTGAGTTTATAGCTCGCTAGTTTTTCAATTTGTATTCATTAATCAAATTAGGGAAATATTAGTACTTTGATGTGAGAACCTCGTGTTAGTTTTTATTAATACTATGCTAACGATGCATTGGAAATTGTTTTTCCGTATGATGGCCACACTCGTGATGTCGCTTGAACAACCTACTTCCTTCTGAAGTTTAACTTAGCAAATGCTCAGGATTATATTGTTAGTTTTTAAATAGAGAAAAATATTGACTATAATTAAAAATAAATACGTTAGGGTGATCGTACCAGTGTTGGACACTATGAGCTAAGGTACCAATAATGGACACTTAACTCTTAATTCAATGATCACACGATCATAAATTGATTGTTGCAAAAATCTTCAAATCTAAATCATCTGTTAAATAATGATCAAGTGTCCATCATTCGTCCTCTACAGTCATCACAGGCCTACTGTAGCTATGTATCCATATTGTTATAATGAGGAGTCTGCAAGTATTAATTACAGCGTCACGGAACCCCTATTAGGTACTCATTAACTACCATAATGCCTGTGTAAACAACAAACGGCAATCGACCTGGAACCACGCCACACTGCTCCATCCACGCTGCCTTACCCCCGGGCCCAAGACTCCCCGGAGAACCACACATTACACATGTTTCAAATTCTTGGCAAAGCAAATATCAACCGCTTTTGTTCGTTTTCGAAAGTGAAACTTGCTAAACGTGCAATTACAGTCTACAGTTTGTCATTTGGACGATTATTGTAGCTTATACGGGGTGATAATAATGGTGTTGTCATTACTTTGGTGCGGAGCATGTGAAAAGGGGTTTTAGTAGGTCTTTAGGTGGAGGGAAATGGGACGCCAAGCGTATCAAGTTGGGAAGTATTTATTTTAGGAGTATCATTTTGAATTTGTATCTAATTAGTATCTGCTTGCAAGATTTAAAGACTAGTTGTGAAATCTGGGTTGTCTCAATAATTAGTTGCTAGACTGTTTATGCGACAGTAAGTGGCACTTAGCATTGTTTGTGCCGTCATTGCACTAAATAGGCGATAAAGCAACTTGATGCAAATGCAGCCAGTTTGGGCCCCACTAAACTGGGACCTAGTCGCCTACTACTTTAGAAATGAAACACGTTGTATATTGACGATTGAAGTTCTTTTTGGCCAAAGCCAAAAACTGCCTATATCGATCGGTACTTCCTCGGCTCAACGATTGAATTGATTTTCATAAAATGTAGCGGTTTTCAAGGAAAGAGTTTAATGTTGCGAGCGACACCTAATACTAGGTTTCAAAATGTGTTAGTACTAACGTTATTGGATTTTAACTACTCAGTCAGCTGAACACCCTGTATACTGGGGTGTTATTTTATTAAAAACGGCTTCCTGTGAAACGGTCAATCGAGCGAGTGAACTTATTCGAGCGAGTTTTAAACTACCTAATTGAGAACGCACGCCCTAAAAATGTTGTTTGTACAAAACGTCGGGACAATTTAAACTCGCCAGTTAATAATTAGTCAGTCGAAGTCAAAATAAACCAAGCTTATCCTAGTATCAGGAGATTTTGATTGTTTCTTGATTATGTTGGGAATTACAATAACGACTCACAGCTTCTTAGTTTGAAGTAAAAAAAATACTAGAATTAGGGTGCGCGACGCAATATTTTTTACTAAGAAATCTCGGACTCTGAATTTTGAACGTTAAATCATATGTTAATGAGTGTGGGAATCACAGACAGTTAGAAAGTCCTTTATTACATCCACTTTTATTATATTATCAGGAACCCATCGCTGAGCGACAAAAACTCACGATTGTTTCTTTTTCAATAGCAATGCTACAGAAATCATCCGCCATTATTATTACAAGACAATCATGTTTAATTAAAATTAAAGTTAAGTCGCCATTCGAGGGTCCGCGTCTGAAGAGGTCATGAATGGAATTGTCCGAGGGGGGCATTTGGGCTTGATACACTTCTTGAATGTCCCGTTGCTAAATAAAGGAATGAAAAGAACTGGTTTTAGGACAAAGGACCCTCATAATGAGGCCAGCATATTGTGCTAAGAGCCCTTAAAATCAAGTCCGATATTTTGTCTCACAATATGTTGCTTATGGGGCTGCGTGAGCTCAACGCTCGGTTGCTTATTTCATGCTTGCATAGGTACAGATAGTTTTAGCGGTGAATTATTTTCCTACAGTTCAATTATAAATATTTTTCTGTAATTTGCGAAAATATGGACTATTTTCTGTAATATGGTTAAATGATTATAAAAATATTATTTTACTTAAACTCTAAAATAACGCAGCAATCTTACAATGTGTAGTCACCAGCAATAGTACATTGTGCATCAAGGGAAGTAAGAAAGGCATAAGTAACGATAGTATTAGAATTATTAGGCTTTTAATGACTCGAGTATGCAGTCTCCTTACTGCCCGTGATACACACAATGTTTTTCATTACATTTGCAAGGAAACAAAAAAAAGACTATTAAAGAAAACAACAATGAAATAATGAAAGGCAATCGACTCGCTAAAAGAGATTGTCAACATGTCAACTCAACTTTTTTCGATATAGTCTTCCACGGATAATGCTAAGAACTGCCATTAGTGTCCAAACTTGACAGGCCATAGGTACTGCTAGATTGCACCGATTTTCAATATAACATTTAATAAATTAATTGCAAATGTCTCTGAAATAATAGTAAAAGTTATATATAATGCAGTTAAATTTACCTTAAAAAATTATATACCGTAAAATCGGTTTGTAGCCAAGTTTTCAATATATAGGCAATAAACCTTGGCTGATTTTACACCTCCTTAGTTTGAAATGATATACCTACCAGTGGTTCTATATTTTAAAACTAAAGCCATAACTCCCTTGGGACATAAATAGGCTATAATTGCCCTATACGCCCGTGTGTTTTACCACCCTTTCCGAGCATTTGTGATGAAATAATATAATACCTATCTAAAATTGCACTCAGGTATATCTGGCATGCTTTAGTAATGGAGACGAGTTAGATATCTTTGAGCTTAATGTTGGACCGTATATTATTGCTGGTATTAGTGGTACATTTTGATTCTGTCCCAAAACATGTGGCCCTAGACAAGATGCTTCGCAAAAAAGTTATCGTTGTCGAAAATGTATAGGGTTGACGTAAGCTGCCGGACTGTTGCGTCGAGCGCTAATGACAGTTCCATACATTTTGACGTGTTGTATATATATATATATATATATATATATATATACAAATTGACATAGTCCCAATCTAAGCTAAAGGCTTGTACTATCGGTACTAGACAACGATAAACATACTTAAATACATGGAAACCATCCAAGACTCTGGAACAAAATATCCACGCTCATTACACAAATACTTGCCCTTACCGGGATTTGAACCCAGGACCGCTGACTTCGGAAGCAGGGTCACTCCCAACTAGGCCAACGTGTCGTCGAATCTAATGTTAAATATTTTGTTTCTTATGTTTACAACAAGCCTATATCACGTTTAATACTTTCCAGACACTACTCGATTAATAAGACGTGTGGCAAGTTAAAGCCACCCTTAAAAGGGATATCTTCCATTACGCAAACAATTCTAAATCGAAGCTTCCCACACGTGACAGCGGATTCACCACTAACGCGACATCCTGCTCGACTTCCTTATTGTATTAACTGCGGCTCAATGCGATAACCATCCCGTACCAATCTGGACTATTTAGCGCGCTCTCAATTAGGATATGCGGGCCCCAATGGTGCCAGGGCGCTACGATGCCGCTGCGTGGGCATCAGCGACCCAGCTTAGCTAAACACTCTTTAGCTAAGATGGGGACGAAATTAGTTCAATGGAAGCCTACAATTTTTGATTTTTGTAAATAAAATAAATAAATAAATCACAGGAAAATGACACACAAATTGACCTAGTTCCGAACTAAGCTCTAGGCTTGTACTATGGGTATTGACAACGATAAACTTACTTATATAAAAAATATATTATTAAATACATAGAAAACATCCAAGACTCAGGAACAAATACTGGTGCTCATCACACAAATATCTGCCCTTACCAGGATTTGAGCCCAGGACCCCTAGCTTCGAAGGCAGGGTCACTACCAACTAGGCTAGCGTGTCGTCGTAGGTACCCATAGTACAGTAGCTTAGTTTGGGACAAGGTTAATTTGTGTGACATATTGTCCTGTGATATTTATTTATTTATAAATGGCTGGTCTCAGATCCCTCATATACTCAGATGGCGTGTGTATTCGTTTACCTCCTTGCCATGAAAAAAGATTGTGGTCCTAGATTTAAGTACCTACAAAGAAAACAAATGATAAGGAAATAATTGTACCTAACTATTTCAAATTCCATCGCAAAAGGATTTTTTTTTAATTCCTGATCACTAAATATCAGATTCAAAAGGAAAAGACTGTCATTGAAATAGAAAACCGATACTTTTTACAATTCATTCCAGCAAACCTTAATATGGAAACTATTTACTGATCATTTGAATAATTGAAATGAAAGCGTATAAATTTCAATGTTTTTTGTTACAAAATATTTAAACTTCACAACTGACTAATCAAATGAGGTATGAGTAACTCCGAGAGCAACATTTTAGCGCCCTGTGCTGCGCACTGATTCTCGTTCTTATTAGTGACGGAAAAGATCTAACCATGATTTATTTTGTTACTATTTATTAATTTTACCGTCGTTAACGGCTTCTAAAATCGCTTTTACGACACAACACTATCCATGATCTTTATAATAATCCTCTCAGATTGATATTGATAGTATTTTAACGTGTAGGTACAGCTTCCGTCCGTGAGAGGCGTCACGTGTCAAGACAGGCACGGAG
The DNA here is from genome assembly GCA_949316455.1 of Acleris holmiana. Classification (NCBI taxonomy): domain Eukaryota; kingdom Metazoa; phylum Arthropoda; class Insecta; order Lepidoptera; family Tortricidae; genus Acleris; species Acleris holmiana. The sequence continues at coordinate 8,219,840 of OX438772.1, forward strand.
CGGTGGAAAATTTCAAAAATATAAAATTTATAACCCTAATCATCATATTTATACTGATTTCAGGTTACCGTGGGCAGTTGGAATTTTCCATTACGACCAGAACATACCGCACTGCGAAAACAGCTTGGGTTATAAATACATCTAACAGTCAAATCCATAAGGTAATTTGTGATGATTTTGTACTTCATTTATTATGCAAGGAATATAAAGTTTCAGCCTGAATCGATTACTGCGGCGGCAGCTGCAATTCGAGATCTGACTCTCAAAGTGGCGAGTTACGCCGGCGCGGGCTAAGCTCGCCACTCTGTATTCATTATTACAGATGAAATATGGAGGGCGACTTCTCCTTCGTTTGCTATGCGTGTAACTTTATGTTGTCTATGAAATTAGCATAGTAAGTTTACCTGCGTCAAATGATTTGGGTGCCTAATAGCCTCGCAACTTTCGTCGTAGGTACCGCAAATATACTTCAACAATTAAGACTGTACCGACCGTCCAGTGGCGCCCTCATTAGGTACTTTTATTGTGTTTCCTAATAAAGTAATAAGTACTCGTATCGTATCGTCTTGAAATCGATGGATGGTTATTTGCTGTAGTAATGAAAACTATAATTTTCATTAGTAGGTATAATATACAAGTAACCAATCACTACATAGTATAAAACAAAGTCGCTTTTTCTGTCCCTATATCCCTATGTATGCTTAAATCTTTAAAACTACGCAACGGATTTTGATGCGGTTTTTTTTGATAGATAGCGTGATTGAAGAGGAAGGTTTATATGTATAATACTTTAATCTGGAGCGAAGCGAGGGCGGGTCGCTAGTTAGTCTTAAAATCATCTTAACAGTGTATCTTGTCTAGGGGACAGGGTTTTTGTAGAACGTATCGAAACTTTACTTAATGTTCTTAAAGGGTCGTTATGTAAAAATAAATATTTTAAGTTTTGACACGTTTTCCTGCTTAAATACGCATGGTATATTTATTGTGTACGTATTCATTGTTTTACATAATAAATGGTAGGTTGAGAACTATCATTGTCATAAACAATATTTAAAAAATGACTGACTGACTGTTTTTATAATGTTTTGGATGTTTCTTTTAAGTAATGGAACGATTTTGAACTGAAGTTTATTACGGTTGTTTTAATTTCGTGAACGAGAATTTTAAGTAGCCGAAATCAACAAAAAAATATTTGCCCATTTTCTATAATTTTTAATGAAGTTACACAAAAAAATATATTAAGTTGGTAAAAAGTTATTCATACATTTTGAGGCGACTTTTACAGCAAGAAATTATAGTTTTTAGGGTTCCGTAGCCAAATGGCAAAAAACGGAACCCTTATAGATTCGTCATGTCTGTCCGTCTGTCCGTCCGTATGTCACAGCCACTTTATTCCGTAACTATAAGAGCTATACTGTGGAAACTTGGTAAGTAGATGTATTCGGTGAACCGCATTAAGATTTTCATACAAAAATAGAAAAAAAACAATAAATTTTTGGGGTTCCCCATACTTAGAACTGAAACTCAAAAATTTTTTTTTCATCAAACTCATACGTGTGGGGTATCTATGGATAGGTATTCAAAAATGATATTGAGGTTTCTATTATAATTTTTTTCTAAACTGAATAGTTTGCGCGAGAGACGCTTCCAAAGTGGAAAAATGTGTGTCCCCCCCCCCGTAACTTCTAAAATAAGGGAATGATAAATGTAAAAATAATATATGATGTACATTACCATGCAAACTTCCACCGAAAATTGGTTTGAACGAGATCTAGTAAGTAGTTTTTTTTTAATACGTCATAAAAACATTGATCAAAGCTACAACGAACTTTTATATTATGTTACTTGCTGCTACGGAACCCTTCATGGGCGAGTCCGACTCGCACTTGGCCGCTTTTTTTCATTTAGACGTCAAAACGATTCGTGAATATGCGATATTATAAACCTCTTACAGCAAATTCACAAAAAAGTTACCGGTTTCAGGTCGATTAATCAAAATAAACTAAATAAAAACAAAAAAACTAGCTCATATCTTTCGTGTTGCGCATTAAAATTTGTAAAAGTAAGGTGTTTCAACTGTAAATTAGCGAAATCGGCAAAATTTCGTATACGGTCACTAAGTCCTACACGAAGGTTATATAATAATAATATATTCAATAGTAACATTGTCATAATATGCATAGTGTATTCATTTGAACAACAAAATTCCGTCCTTCGATACTTTATAGTATATATTAGAAAACACCATAATAGTAATGAGGGCCCTACTGGACGCTCGGCAAGTATTCTTTGGTACATATTGGGATCAGCGGGTAAGTTTCCACAGCATCACGTGTCGGAGAACGGTCACAGTGTTTACTTACACATGATTTCTAATGTTCATTTATTCATTTCAAACGTTCATTGATCCTTTCTTCGCGTATAAATGGTTATTTAACTGGCACGCTATTTGAATTTTGGTACCTTTCTAGACGTTATCTTATTACATACTAAGTAGGTATAACAGAACTCGCATCTGCTGAGTGTACGAGTATAAGTAACTGAGAGAAGAAATCCGCTTGTCGTTTCAACAATTAAACATATTGAATCAAACATTACGTTAAAGTGACAAAGCACTAAAGCGTGCAGCAGAAGACCGACACTGTACTTAAGTATAGCTCTAACTTTTTATAATATTCCTAGTGTTCCCGTAATAAATGCTATCTCCAGTGATTAAGTAGACATGCAATAAGCAGCATTCAGTTGATGGCACGTCTCAGAGCGGTACTGCTAATGAAAATACCTACGCGGCACGAGCGCGCGCGACCGCACCTCGCGCTACTTGTGTTCCTTGGCTAGGGAAATTGTAGGGAAATGTACTTAACTTAACCATTCAATGAAATAATGAATGGTTCAATGACAAATTGGGACCGTAACCATGCCAACCAACTTTTGTGTAAACTAAGGGATGGAAGTGATGATTGCACTCGAGAAATTTTGGCTTTATAGTTCACGAAATTGGTACTTTCAAGCAAGATATACACTATTTTTCTTTTCTATTAAGAATAATATGAATATTTATAAGAAACATCAATAAGACGTTATTACAGTATTTAGGTACTTAATTTTTCCTATTTTGTTACCACGTCTTTCTATAATTTTACATCAAAGGTTATTAATTTTCTTGTTAAGTAAAGCTATATTATGCGCAAAATTTTCTTAATAATCAATAATAATAAATAATATAATAACATTTTTTCAAACTTATTTTAAGTTGTGTTAGCCAAATTGAAAAAATAATATCTTAATTAATGTACAAAACGTTTCATATAAATTTAAACAAATGAAAAATGTATTGTCACGAATTTAATTTGTCTTACTATTTATTTTACAATAAAAAATTACCAGTGTCATATAATATAAAAAACTGGTTTTATAAAAAAGGCGTGGTTATTTTGTAATAGCTGAATTACTCCTTGGGATAAGTTCGCCTTTGATATGCCTCCTTTATTTTTGTCTATTTTATAATTGTTATCTCTTTTGTTATGTGTACAATAAAGTGTTTACATACATACTTTGAGTCAAAATTGGCTGAGTATTACAAAATCACTTTCCTCCCTATGGATAGAAATACCACTTTCATCCTGCTATTGTAATATTGAAATCCTTTATAATATATTTTCAAACAGGAGATATAAATACCCGGGAACAATTTCACACAAATTGACCTAGTTCCAAACAAAGCTCTAGGTTTGTAGGTACTAGGCAATGATAAACATACTTAAATAGAGGAATACCTACGTACCTACTTAAATACATAGAAAATATCTTAGACTCAGGATCAAACACTCGCGATCATCACACAAACATCTGCACTTACCGGGGCTTAAACCTGGGACCGCTATGAAACATATTGCCGAATCCAATGGCGAACTAAAATCTTTTTCTTTCCCTAGGTTGGGTTAAAATTTAGACAAGGCTTTGACCAGATCCTTCATACATACATACTATCACGCCTTCATTCCCAGAGTGGGGTAGGCAGAGCTACCAGCAATACCAACAACTACAAAAAGAGTTGTTGGTAATTCTGTAACCACATTTTGCACAAACAGGCTAAGATGTTTACCAGTGTGTTAGTGATAGGTTGCAAGCCCATCGCCTAACAGTACAAGAAGCCTTAGATCCTTCATAAGGAGAAAATAAAAATAAAAAATACAAAGTAGATAAGTTTTCCGTGTGGTTACCGGGTTAGCATAGTGCCACTCCATGTCTTCCCGTGGATGTCGTAAAGAGGCGACTAAGGGAATAAGGGCTTGTAGTACTGTTAGGCGATGGGCTTGCAACCTGTCACTAATACACTGGTAAACATCTTAGCCTGTTTGTGCAAAATGTGGTTACAGAATTATCAACAAGTTTTTTAGAGTTGTTGGTAATTCTGTAGCTCTGCCTACCCCATTCTGGGAATGTAGGCGTGACTTTATGCATGTGTATGTGTATGTACAAAGTAGATATGAATGTATAAAATTGTAGTTTAGTGTGAAGTAGGAGAGGCTTATGCTGGTAAAAGAGATACAAAAAGTTATATTAATAATACGTTTTAAAATAATATCCGTGCATGGTAGAAATAATTGTTGTCAGGCTTGCTATTTGTTGGTGACCGATTAAAATAATGCACTGTGATGAGACCTTCCTGGTTTCTAAGTGCTCCTAATGAATAGGTGACGCGCTTAGCTGTTTTATAGTAATGACGCTATCTAGTATAATGTATGTGGTTGTGCAGGATGATTTGTTGGTAAACGTCTCATTAATTTATATATTTATGATTATGGTTTGTCGATATGTTGTGAAACATATTTCACAACATATCGACAAACCATTATTTATTCTGCGAGAATTTATTTATGTTAGGTTAAACGGTTGTTACTTATTTCAAAGTGTAACAACTGAAATTAAACGTTGAGTTCAAAGTAAAAAATAAGGGAAGTACAGAAACGGCATACGATACACAGACCACCTGATGGAAAGTGGGATCTGAGACACAGATATTACAGTCTTAAGACTGCGATCTTAAGACCCTTAATGTGCTGCCAACCCTGCTGTATTATCTCCTGCTGCTTGGCGGGAGAAAAGGTAGTTGTTTCTCTTAACGTGGTTAGTAACTAAAAAGATAACTACCTAAGTTATTCATTAAAACTTCCGACAGGTTTTCATCACAAATCTACTTTAACGGTATGAATTGCTTTAAGTAAGTAGTTCTAAGCAACTCGCACTTAGTAAAGCGAGAACACAGATGCTGTTCTCGTCACAAATCAATTTTGCAAATTGAAACATGACTGCACGCACAATGGTTGATTTTTCAGGGTTCCGCACTTTACACAAATCTAATCACTAAGTTAAAAGTTAAAAAACCCTACTTTATTACTGTAAGGTGAAGTTAAGGAAATAAAGTAATTTGAATATTGAATTTGAAAAAAGTTAATTTTAAGTATATCTTAATATTTGTATGAATAGTTTTAATGTACCTAGCCTAGATAACTTTTTCAGTTTTTGTCGCGGACATAGAGTTGCAGTAGCAAAACGCCGGTGATAGTGCAACTGCGTACTCTACCCAGCAGACTTAGGCCCGTATTAATAAACGATCTCGGTTTAAGTACCCGTCTCAAGATACGTCAAAAATATCAGTTTTCTATGGTTTGACGTTTACTTAAACGTATCTTGAGATAGGCAATTAAACGAGACGAGTTTATTAATACGGCCATAAGGGGCCCTAGCCAAGATGCACACGCTCCTAACGTTTTTTTTTTCTAGCGCTCATCATGTATGGGATGACATTCTCGTGCGTTTCGATAAACCATGTGATCGACTGTCATCCCATACATTTTGAGTTTGCATCTTGGCTAGGGCCCCAGGTCCGATTCGACCAAACTTTTATAAAGGGGTAAACGCTGACTCTGAGATTAGTAATGTCAAAAAATTACAGTTTTCTTTGGCATTTCGACATTACTAATCTCAGAGTAAGCTTTAGCCCCGTGTTAAAAGATTGGTCAAATCGGGGCTTAGTAATTAACAAAAATAAGATTTTTATCTAAGTTAAATTACTTAGAATTGTAGGTACCTTGCTTTTCGTGGTAAGTAGTTACGTGGTAGTGTACTAAACTCAACGAAATTAACTTTATTTACTCTTCGACTGATGTCGAACGCGATAGATGGCGCTATATTTCCTAACTTAATCTTTCGCGCGGTGTAGAGCGCTTTGACAGAAATAACATATATAAAGCAAAATAAAGTTAGCACTACTTTTGGCACAATATGCTTAGCTAGATTTCAATTATCGTTACTCCCAAGGGAACTTTTACATTTTCCGAGTTTAAAAGTAGCCTAGCCTATGTGGATATTAGGGATCATCTATCTTAATTGCGTAGTTTACGTAAGGTTAGACTTTTAACTATCAACAAAATTAACTCATGCGGCGAGAAATGCCTTTCGATGAAATGAAAATTCTGCGTAATGATATGATAGTTGAAAGGGGTTTCGATATAATAATGTGTACCTGTCTGTATGCCATTTAGTTAGCAGTTATATAGTACCAAGTTACAGTCACCCAATAAAAAATGTTAAGCATACTTTGAACCTTGTCATTGTCACTATCGTGCTTGTCATTTGATGTTCAGTTTCAAGTGAAAATGCACTAATGTATTTAACAATATCGTTGGGGTACCTACTGTGCAGATGTTCCATTCTTGAGTACTCTCGAGATATCTCCCACTCTGGGTAAGATCTCACATAATCACCTAGTTTCTGCAGAACCTTAGTTGAGAAACCGCTTCGCGCTTGCTCAGTTTTTTCCCTGCTCCTCATTGCCGCGGTGGTAAGGCGACTGAACTTGTAATTGGCTACGAGTGTCATCGGCCACGCCGCAGTCACGACTCGTTGCAACTATAGCTACGTTTAAATAGACTATCATGTGAACCTACGACTTTTGGGCGATCGGAGACAAGCTACTGACTTGTTAGTTAACCTTCAAATTATTATTTATATAACTTTATTAGTATAAGACGTTTTAACTATGGTTTTGTAAATACTCGAAGGTATCGTGTATTTTTTAGGGTCTATGTGTAACAGGGAACGTGTTTCGGTTGACATACTTGGCTTCCTTTCATTTCGACCTTTACGTGAATCAATCCTACTAAAATTATAAAAGCGATAGTTTGTAAGAATGGATGTATGGAGGTTTGCTTTTTCACACTGCAATGGCTGGACTGATTTGAATGATATTTGGAATGGAGATAGGTTATACCCTAGATTAACACATAGGCTACTTTTTAAATGTTTCCGAGGGAATAACGATAATCAAAATCTACGTGGACGATGTCACGGGCAGAACCGTCATCAATATAAGTCAGCCTACGTATTATCCACAACCTACCTAATAAGTAGGTATATGCGTTACTGTTAGCAGGCATTCGCCCGCGGCCGTGGCCGCGCAGTTGTTGTTAGCTTTATCCTCGGTTTGGTTTTTCGGGATAACATCGTTCCTCTGCGGGCTACTATCTATGCCCTAAATTGAATATTGCTCAGCTTAGGCATTGGAGCCAAACCGCGGATCGGATACGTAGGATATCGATATACGTTAATGATTATTGTCGATTTAGCCAGGTTCTTAGGGTTCCGTAGTTTAAATTAGAGTAATTGAAGAGGCTTGGGTATCATTTAATTATACTCGTAAAAAGTAATCTCTAATCGTTCGTACGTACGTACGTGCGTATAACTTCTGTAACTCAAACTCAGCTCAGAGGTAAAAAAAACAAGAGTGATACGTATCGTAGTTTTTTTTAGTTTCATGACTATAATTAAACCGAGTCTTAGGTAGGTAAATCACGATCGCGTCGTTTGTGTAAGTTAGTCATACAAAGTATATGGGTAACTCTCGTTACACAAAGGAATCAATTAGGTTTTATTTAAATTATAGTCCTTAACTATGAACATTTTTTTGAAAACGTGCCGTGGGACTTTTAAGTAATGTTACCAAATTAGAGTCAGCTGTAAATGGTTAAAAATAATAAAATGTTTTGTTGTCTTACTCCACCCAGGTAAAGCGTAGCTTTTACTAAGATTGTTTTAACTGCCAACCCCATTGTTTTTTTAAATGGAAAAAGGGATCTTTCCTACCTTAAAATCTTCCCTACTTATTTTGCATCTGTGCCTTATGAGGAGGTTTAAACTAACTGACGCATAAATTATCATGCATAGAGGTTCAACCTTATTCTAACTAATACAATATAAATTCATGCTCGTGTTTTTAATTGGCAAAAATTGTATCGAAAAATAGAACATGGTGCCGCCTAGACGCCTAAGACGCTTGTATCAAGTAATCTCTATGCCACTGTTAGGAAACCAAAAAGCCTCCCTTCAGCCTCTTTCTAAATTCCTATCAGCAACCTTTAAGCCCCGTTTTTATATCACAAGGACAATTGGTTTTGGTATATTCATTTTAAATCGCCATGAAATAACTTAAAAAGTTACAAATCGCGATAGCTTAAATTTAACAATTTATTTTGTATCCTAATTTAAAGTCGTGCGCGCTTGGACGCTGCCACCCAACCAAGCCACGATTCGTCACCGCCGTCCTGCCACCGACAGTTCGTTAGCGCTTTGTTTCTATTTACCCAAGAAAAAAATGACGTCTAGTAAATTACCATATTTTTAGTAAAATTGACACTTGGCCATTACCGGTGCGCAAGAGCAACGCCCTCAAACCATCCGGATCTAATTACGAGTGTCATTAACATTGCGGGGACGGCACGTCCGCCTAGGAAATGGAATCGAATCATTAGTAGTTTGATTACAAAAAAGGCTTAATAGAAATATAATAACGTCGGAGAAGAAATTGTAAAAAGATTGTGGAGCGATCCAATAATTGGCGGTTATTTGTCGATACGGTTTGGAGCGGGTAATGGGAGGGAGGGACGTGACTCGCCGCCCGCGCATCCAACTATTACGATTTAACAGAATTTGCGGATCGATCTGTATGGCTGCGCTTTCGGTTTTGATGTGCTATCGTCTACATATACAATTAGCACGTTCGCTCTGATATGGATCACGATGCTCTCCTATAGGTACTCGTACATTAAATAAGTTAACCAGATCATTCAAATAAAAAAGCTTATAAAGCGGTCGATACTCAGAATGACTACTAAAGCATAGATAATTAATCTACTTATATAAAAACCGTAACTAAAAGTTGGGCAATTCTCAAATGCTTGTTCAGTACCTACTCAGAAAGTTTTTGTGGTAGGTACATACGTCTATTAAAATTACCTTGTGTCCTATTTTAGGATACGATTCCTAGTTTTAAAGCTTTTAATCGCGTCTCATTTTAAGACAAACCCGTTCTTCTTTGAAATCCTATCAATAACTAAGTAAATACCGCAATATGAATACCTTAAATGATGTAGTAGGTACAGAACCGGGGCACGTATCACATAATATTTAAAGATCAAAACACATATTGGGTCATAACATAATACATAATAGTCTTTTTTTTTTTTTGTCTAAAACCGTAAACTTTTCAGGATTGTTAGGGTCGAGGTACCGGTTTTGGCCATCTTTATACCCTTTGTGGCTACTGTAAACTGAAATCAATAAAAAAGTCTCAATGTTGATTTTTTTTTTAATTTTGAAACTTTAACACTTATATGAATGTAATTTACAATTTTATACCATTTTTAGGGTTCCGTAGTCAAACTAGGAACCTTTATAGTTTCGCCATGTACGTCAGTAGGTACGTCCGTCTGCAGCCTAGCTCAGAGACTCTTAGTACTATCTAGAAAGCTACATACTATATACATATTAGTCACGCCAAAAAATGGTAAAATAAACTCTTGTAAAAAAAAACATGTTACACATAACGTGAGGATGTCTTTTTTTTCTTGTCGACCCCATAGTGTGGGATATCATTGGATAGGTCTTTCAATAAAATATGACGGGTTTGTGGAAATATTTTTTCGATTTACTGATCCGTATATAAAATATTAAGCTTTAAAGCGCTAATTTTTGTTAAAGTCATGTGCCGCCCAAAAATTAATTATTACTTGTTGCTTTTTATGTTTGTAGTACTTAACGGCTTCGGAACCCTACACTGAGCATGGTCCGACATGCTCTTGCCCGGTTTTTTCCATTTAATTTCAGAAATAAAACCATTAGGTATATATTATGATTTATGACCATTATGTATTACGAACCATTATTTAATCAAAACTTTATATATTATGACACGATCCCATATAATCGTATAGCCTAACCCCCTTACTTATGAACGTGGAATAAGCTTGGAATAGTTTATGCCATGCTTTGTCCTTATCTGTATTTGTGACATTTGCATCTGACAGAAAGTGACAAAGCATGGCATAAACTATTCCAAGCTTATTTCACGTTCATAAGTAAGGGGGTAAAACTTTAATTTCATTTCAAAAAGTATTCAGATTTGTAACAATTTCAATTTTCAGCAAAGGGTGAGTTCCATTCAGTTACCATTTGATTTTTCCCATAGGCATAGGTAGGTAGGTTGACGTCGCGGTCACCCCTGGTGTTTACCAGTCACCTGTGAACCGGGCGATCTTTGTTTGATATTAACTGGAACCCTCTTTTGGTACAAAAGTACGACTGGTTAATTTGTTGTTTTTTGTCGGCTGAAACTAATGTTTACAATGTGAACCTTATCTACTTTTAGGATACCTTTTCGTATCTCTTAGCACGTTTACTTACGAATTATTCCATGTTGTTAGACCTACGATGGTAATTGAACCTTACCTAGCTATAATTTTTCGTATCTCCTAGCATTTTTACGACTTACTTCATGTTATTGAACCTACCTTGGTACCTAATTGAATATTTTTTTGTATCTCCTAGCATTTTTACAAATTATTCTATGTTATGTTATTTATTTATTTACTTATTGATTGTATATTTAACACTAACAGTCAAGCCACAGGTATACTTCTTCGTATCTCTTAGCATTTTTACGAATTATTCCATGCTATTGAGCCTACCTTGTTAATGGAACCTTCTCAATGATACTTTTACTTATATCTTGGCATTTTTACGAATTACTCCATGTTTTTCAACCTACCTTGATAATTGAACCTATATTATAATTAAAATACTGTACTGTTTACGCTCACAGAAAAGGACAGAGCTATATAACTGCCATAGTTATGTCCTTTACGCTCACCGTAAAATGAACTGCATAACTAGGTCATAATAACCCCCCTATTCTCATATACGTAAGTACAAACAAGTCTTAGTTAACATGTGAAACGAATGAAAATTTCTGATAAAAACATGCTCGATATTGGCAATATTTTCCGTTTAATATGCCGTCACTATGCATTTTGAGGAACAGTTTCGCAGTGTTTTTTATATTTAGTCATAAATGCAAACGAGCAGGCGGACCACCTGATGGTCAGCAGTTACCGTCGCCCATCAACATCAGCAATACCAGGGGCACAGCCAAGTTGTTCCAATTGAAGATGTGCGTGAAAAACATCGTAAGCTATCACCCCTGAATGATCGCAAGAAATATAACTGCGTTGCTGAGCTTCCGGTGGTAACTTTCGGGGAGGGAAGATGGCCGATCGAAAGGCATCCGGCATTTTCTTTTAATTTACTCTATTCACTTGACATTGGCGAAATCACTGCGGAATATAGTGGTGGACCGACATAAAAAAAAAAAGAAAGTGCGTTGCTTTATGTACTTACAGCAACGCAGTTCACAGGACCCATCTTCTCAGAGTAAAAATAAGGTTGTGACATACGAACGATTAGATGCCTTTTAGAAGGAACCCTAAAAGTGCCTTACATTGAATAAGCATTTTAAGCAACTATCAGGTAAAATGTTAACCAATTATTTCAGAAATAGTCATTACATCTGTTAACTCTACCTTGTTTTGTTCCTAGCTGGACGCTGGCTGAATTGCAAATAACATATACATAAAAATACCTACTGACATTCAAAAGGCACGTTTTATTTTATCAATGACAATGAATTTACTTTTTTATATTTTTAACGATAAAACCGTACGGACGTGCGTTGTGAACAGTTTTCGTTTCGGCCTACTTTTTTTACTTCATCTACGTGTTTTAAGTTAAGGTTATCAGTTTTTTAATGTATTCTAAATTTTTTGTTCTTTAATTTTCAGCTGTTAATTGGTAGGTTATACAAGCTCACCTCGTTTATGTGCCATTAATGTGCAGGTACGGGCATAAATACTTAACGCGCTCAAGACGAAAAAATATCTACACTCTTCCATACCATTGATAATAAGGTTTGTGTATACATATACGAGTACTTCACTTGCAGTCTGTATAAAATGTTGAAATAACTTAGAACCTTGTCACAATAAATGATATTGATACCATCCTACTTGTCAGTCTACGTTTATTTTGAAATTAATTAGCTGTATCAAAGTTTTTCAATCTAACTTCTCATTATTATATTTGTGGTAAGTATCTACTGTAATGTAAGTACGTTTGTGTTATCTAGTTTTGTTAGCTTTCATTATTTAAATACCGAAATGTACTATGGGTCATACACAGATTTAGGTTACCGTCTTTCCTGTGGACACACCGAAAGTTAACGTTTTTAAGGCCTAATTTTCTGGCTAAGCCCATTACCGCAAAAACGCCGTCAGGACTGCTTTAGACCTATCATATAAAAACATAACTTATATGCACACAAGCTTTTAACTATTGACCACAGGAGAGACAACTTTTGTTTTTAAGAGTGTGTATGACCCAAATATACCTTTAGCAATTACGTAAACTGACGATCCATCGCATCAGCCGCTGATATCAAATTCATAAAATTTGTCAAACACGTCAAAAACGATATCGTTATTACCTTGTAGAATCCCAGTCCTTGGCGTCTGACAATTATACATGTACCTTTATCTTGGATTTCAACTGTAAGATGATACCTGTGACAGCCTGATTCGTAACTTTAAAGTGTTTAAACACTCGTAAGAAATATACTAGGCTCCCCTAAATTCACTTACGAGTATCAGCTTTTCAATGTACCTATGTTATTTTCAAAAACTACTTATTCGTGATTTTGTTTTAAACTTTTAAGATAAGGGAAAAAAGTCATTGCTAAGCAAAATAGAAGAAATCAGTTTCATTAAATCGTCTAAGTATTTAAAAAAAACCCAATAAAAACTGTTTCTTTTCTTAATGTTATGCCCATCCTACAGAAATACCAACAACTCTAAAAAGGCTTGTTGATAATTATGTAACCACATTTTGCACAACCAGGCTAAGATGTTTACCAGTATATTAGAGACAGGTTGCAAGACCATCGCCTAACAGTAGGTACTACAAGTCCCTAGGTGTTTCGTACGTGTTTATATACATGTACTGTGACAGGGTGATCCCATATCGACCCAACTATGGCAGATCCCAAACAATTTTCAAATAATAAAATATATTTCTTACGGCAGGCAACGTGACGTGACGGTAAGTGTGCTCCAAAGCCAATATTAAAATTCCAAATGCGTTACTGAAAAAAGTCCTCAATAAGACTATATTCGAGAGTATATCGGACAACATACAACCAAAGAATATATGAAACTTATTCAGATAAATGTCTTACTGGTATTTAGATCTTAAATAAATATTTTTTGTTTTAAGACAGTTATTTAGATTTTTTTTCCATTTTCCTGTTCCTATTTTTTTTGTTTTAATTAACAAATCGATCCTGCCTGTATACCCCCTTATATTTCCCGAACCGTTAAATTAACTTTAAAACTACCTACTTGACTGAAATTTCATTAGTCTTCGTTTTGTTAGTGATATCAAATTCAGTGAGCAAAGGTTTTTTACATAAACTAAACCCGGTTTTGGATCGCACCGTGGTTTCCTATTGCTTGTTTTAAGTTATACTTTTCGTAATATTTCAATACCGATTCACAATATCTAGGCAGTGGTGCTAGACAAGTTGCATTCGACAATCGTTAGCGATTATGTTTCGATTGAAAAATATATGGAATTGACGTAAGTGTGACGTTACTATCTCGGTGGCTTACGTCAATTCCATACATTTATCAATCGAAACATAATCGCAAACGATTGTCGAATGCAACTTGTCTAGCACCACAGGGCGGTCAAATTTCTTTCTAGGGCTCTATTCTACTCGGGCTTAACATAATTGCTTTTGACATGTTATCTTATTGTCAACGTTATGATAGCTCTTATTTATTGACAGTAACTGGCTGAATGGAAAATACGTTATAGTATTGTTTTACCGTCCTTCCTCCAAAAGAGTTAACGAAACTTATGGATCAACCCATTTTTAATTCAGAAAACACAGGTAAGTACATACCTAATAGAATAGGTTTCTCGTAACGCTTCAGTTGCTTTTGGCCCAAACTCATTGCTATCGGATCGATTCTGCGCTATCCTTGGTTTACCTAATTACCTGAAGCCATGATATTGGTTAAATGTAAAAAATCTCCTTTGTGTTCGAACAAAACAAGCTGTTTTCTGGCGAGCACGTCCTATATATTGTGAGTTAACAATGAAATAATTAGGTGGTTCACTAACGGAATATTTTTTTAACGAGATTAGCCTTATTTCTTTGTGTGCTTGTAATTTAATATTTTTTGTAATGAGCACTCGAACCGGTGAGTGGGAGGCTGAAAAAATAACGTATTGTTCGTAGATCGAGAAAAAGGTTCAATTGTGATATCGCTTACATGCCCTTTAGTTTTTGTGAATTAGACGAAGTCAGTCAGACGTGAAATTTACAGGTAAAACCATATTGCTACTTACCTACGAGTACGGTTCCTGGAGTATTACTACTGTTATCATTGGATTTAGGGGTTTTCATGATCCTGAAACCATCGGTTGTCTTCAAAAACTCATTTGTTTACTATCCCCCAATTCGATTGGATTGGATATCAACACACCGGAAATTAGACTTCAATCATCAGCAGCTACAGAATAGGTTCCACACATTTGAAAACTAAACTTACTTATCTTGGGCTCTACTGTGGAGTAAGTTCGTGGCTCTTTCTAACTATGACGCCAAAGATAATTCCTGCTTAATAAATTTGCGGACAATGGCAAACCTACATACATGTAACTTGTATTGTATTTTTTTAATATTTAAATTTAAGCAGCGTGCCGTAACGTTCGTTACAAAGATCTTAAAATACGCATCGCACAAAAACATGTTTGCTGTTGTTTTATCAAGTTTTTAAGACGGAAACTAGCAATCTGTTAACATCTTTCTACAATGTTGACAGTGGGATAAAAGGCAGGCTTATTATAATGCAGCACCTCCCACGACGGCCCAGACAGGGTTTGTCTCACCTCATCTGCGACTGCGCGATGAAACAATAGTCGTTTTGTTTTAAAAGCGCCCAGGTATGCGCCACGAACAATACTTGCCCAAGGAAAAACTCCATAATGCCCAATTTCAATTACCCTGCTCACCTGCCCTAAAGTAATACATTTTTCAAACGTAGCTGGAGACTTTCCTAAAACATTACCCATCCACAAATAATTCTATTGTTTAAACAAACCTCTTTGTTGTCTACATACACATGCAATTTATTACTCTACAACAAAAGAAAATAATAAGGAAAATAAAGGAACCAAGGAAAAAACAAAAAAAAACAAAACATAATTCAATAATATAAATATTGCATTTATTTCAACGAATTCTGCAAATATAATAACTGTAGAATAATTATAATAATACTATCAGTTTACAAGACTCTCAATCTTTCTATAGACGATTTGGTCGCCAAAAACAATACCGAGAATGCTTTCACTGGCTGGCACTGGACTTTGTTTCAAATAACCATAGTCTGAATAACAATAAATGCAGATCGCGCACAGTTACATTAAAATTAAATTATACAAATTAAAATAAAATTATTGGAAGTCGTATTGGAGGCGTGTTCAATACCAGATACCTTCTGTGTCAGGTAAACAAACAAGCGCATGCGCCGCCGCGCATTATCTACATAATGAAACAAAATAGCAGTAGATAATAAAACTAATAAACAAAAATAAATACAAACATAACGAAAAATGTAATTAAAATAACAACAAAAATGCGATATGCAAATAAACAAGAAGCCAAAATAACACGTGTACATTGTACATAACTGCATTGTATTTGCGCCGAGAAGTGTGAATTTGCATTTGAAAGGTCGATGGAGACGTATCAAGACGCTAGACCGCGGCGGCAGGCGAAACTTTCCACAGAGTAAATAGGACTGTTATGGCAGCACCCGCGGCGCGTGCGCCACTGTGTACGAGCCGTTTCAATTTGAAGAAAATATTTGCATATCGCCTAACTCCCCAATTCCAGCCCACTCTTATGTAAATGCGTCAGGAGAATAGCAAAAACTGCAGCCGGCAGACCCCACAAGCGACTAAACCTCATTATTATGTAAAGTTCTACAAACTTGTAGTGTTATGTTTGTATATATTTTTGCCCTCGAAGGCTCGCGCCCTCAACTCGGGCCGCGAGCTAACGATATTCGAAATAACTAAATTAAAAGATACGGTTATATCACAAGTTCTTAAGATGCCTCTACGAAACAAACACAATATATTTATTTATCTCTAAATAGATATACCTATCGCAATACACATCTCGGGCAGCGGTCAGAAACATTTACAGCGCACTATCATTACATCTAGTAGTATACTTTTACACGATCAACTTATTTACAGTGGAGGTCCTAAGAAAATAATTTACAAAACACTTGGATCCTACAAGGCACCTTATTTAAATATGTAGTAATATAGACTTCAGGCTTTGCTATGACTTTACAAAATAACTAAACGTGTTAAATTCTCTAAAATATATAAATTTGGTTTTCATTAAAATCCTACAACAATCGACAAGTCTCTAATACCTAATAGGAGTTTTAAATATGAACAACTAGGAAGAATAATATTATGCAACAGATTACTAGTCTACGCGCTATGTAGTGCTGGTTTTTCCGAAAATCGTAACACATCGGGGAATCGAGATCACGGTTTAAAATAAAAGGATACAATCGACATTGACGTACAATTTCCGAGAAAGTCTTTTGATTGGCGTCATTTAAATAATTGATTATTCATGTGGAGCGAAATGCATGTGCGCCAGATCGGTCCCATTAGATATACGACGTCCTTCACGCGTCCTACCATTGTTGGGTTTCGTTTGCATTTGAATAGCGGCGGCGTAGAGCGGCCGCCCACCGGCCCACCGGCGGCCGCGGCCCGCCTCTTGCGCCGGCGGTGCGCCCGGGTGTCACTACCGCCGCCGCGCCGCAGTCGTTTCCCATGTGCCATTACCGGTGACAATAGACGAGATCGTAAGATCGTAACCCAGTGTTACTAACGTCAAGAACAATAAAATGTAACCATTCAACTGGTGCATGCTACTAAAAACCAACACTACATAGGTATAGCATATAACTATTTATATCCTAAACTTTATTTACAACAGGACTCACTAGTAGGACAATAGAGCAACGACCGTTACGGCACGAAATGAGCTTCGCTCGGTTCGCGGTCATCGGGGCACTGTCTTAGGCAAGGCTACCTATCCCGCGCGCGAGCGAAGCCCGCCGCTGCGAGGTCTACGGGAACGGTCGAGTGGCGCGCAGCGCTCAGGAGCGGCAGGCCACCATCGCGACCGCGGTCAAGTGCACTCACCGTTGCCGGCCAGCTGAGGTCGTAGGAACGCGTTGTGGAGTTCCCCGCCCAGGCCGCTTTCCAGTCGCGCCGCCATCTGCATAAGCGCCATGGTGCTGTCTTCTACGCCGCCGACGCCGACGCCAATGGCGCCACCGACGCTGACGCCGGATTCGAGCCGCGCACGAACCGTGGCGATGTGCCCGCGCGTAAACACATGGTCTTGAACCGAGTACTTGTGACTGTACTTGAAATCACACACGCGACACTCCTCCGGTGGCGGCGCGTCCGACACTTCAGATAGGCCGGCCGCGAGCCGCGCCTTTTTCTCTTTCGCTCGCGCGTTCTGGAACCACACTTGCACTACGCGTTTCGGCAAACCGATCTCCCGTCCGAGCGCTTCGCACTCTGCCATTGTCGGTGTTTTGTAATCGCCGAATAATGATTTCATTATTTTCACTTGAAGAGAGGACATTTGAGTGCGGAAGCGTTTGCCGGGAGGTCTCGGCGTCTGTTGCCCGGGAAGCGGTGAGGTGGGCTCGTCTTCTTCGTAGAACTCCATGGTCTCTGATGCGGTATCGGATCGCTCGTCGGCGTCAGACCCCGGCCGCGAGAGGTCGACTGGTTTGCTGAGATCTAAAGGTATCTCCGATTTTCCATGTTCAGTGCGTCGTTCGGAGGTCTCGTTATTACCACCATTTTCTTGAGCAGCAGCGTGCGCTTGCAACTCACTTACGTAACGCTTCATTGATTCTTCACTGTACTGCTTGATAAATTTCTCCATGTCTGAGTGAAAGGGTGGAAAAATAGGGGGCAACATGGGAGCCCCCGCCTGCGAAAAATTTTGCTGGCGGTCACTTTGTTGGGAGCCAAAACTGGGGGTCGATTCAGTGCTCAGTTCTTCATCTGGTAGAGCATCGACGTTGATCTCGCCACGAGCACACTGGTCTGCATGTTTAGTGCTCAAATGACTCTCCAATGCACTTTTGACTTTAAAGAGAGCCGGACAAAATGGACAACGCTTATTGATTACTTGCGCGTGCGCACGAAATTGCCCTTTTCGCTCGCGCGCCCGCGTGTTTTGAAACCACACTTGTACCACTCTCTTTTTCAGCCCAACTTCACGAGCTATGTTTTCAAGCATCTTTCTGGAAGGATTGGATTCGATTTGATACTTTTGATAGAGATAATCTAATTGCTCTGGTAATATTGTGGTTCGTAAGCGTTTGTCTTTGGGCTGTTCTCCAGTGTCCACTTCTTCGTATTCATCGAATTTCCTCTTTACCGCCTGTTGGTTCATCGCAGCAACTAGCGAATGTCTGGACTCTTCATTCCCGAGCTGAGCATTCAGTTGTTGTAACTGTGCGTGTTGTTGCAGGATACCAAACGGGGAATCCGGTGGATACGTGGGGAACAAGTTTGGGTTCATGATATGAACGAGCTGATGCTCCCGCCACAAATCAAATCGAGGAAAGACTAGGTTGCATTTATCACATTGAAAATTGCCATCTTTGTCATCACTTCTCGGAGTATGCGCCATAGGTGTGACTGGCGTATGAGGAGTGGGCGGTGCTGGAGAGACGGGGTAATTGGGAGCCGCCGGCGTGGGCGTGCGCGGTGGCGCGGGGGACACGGGCACGTGCGGAGGGTGGTGCTCCACAATGCTTGAGTTGGAGTCCTCGCTGCTCAGTGTTGCCGCTACCTGCGCCGCGGCCGCTTGTGCCTGAGCAGACCTTTTTGCATCTTCTTCTTTAAAGCAATGAGTCTTTTGATGTCTGATCAACTCGTAGTAGCGCTGAAACACTAGTTGGCACTTCTTGCACTGATAGTTCAGTCCTGGGGTGCGTTGAAATCTATTTGCGTCATCTGTCGCACCTGCTGGTGGTTCTGCCGCCGGCTGGTTTTCGTACACTTTTCTTGCCTTTTGTCGAGCATTTTGAAACCACACTACGATCACTCTCGGGCTTAAGCCCAATAGTTTCGATAAATATTCTAAATCATCGTCTTTTGGATATGCGTTATTCTCAAAAAACTCTTGCAGAACTTTAATTTGGTAGTCAGTAAATCTAGTTCTGTTGGCGCGTTTGCCAGAAGACCCCGAGCTGTTGGATCCGTTCGAGTTGCCCCCGGAAAGTCCGAAATCGGCCGGTCCCCTGCCGGGACTGAGGCTGCGATTTGGGGTCATAGATAGGACGTTCGGGGGCACGGAGTTTGGGGACGTGAAGTTTGGATTCAACTTTGGTGGTAGCATCGACGGATGAGCCGGCTGGGGTATGCTCGTAGCTGGAATCGAGTCAAGTTGTGACTGTATCAAAGAGTTTAGAGACAGATGTGTAGGCGTCTGTGGTCTTGATATGTGATGGTCAGAGTGGTTTAGACTCGGAGCAGGACTTTGAGATGGTGCCTGAGGAAATATAAAGCTTTTGTCTTCCTGGTGTCTATCGTCATACGTGTGATATTTCTCCTCAATTGTTGGTTCATCGTTCGGCTCAGATTTGACATCCGGCTGGTTTATAGACGGCTCTTCAATTTTTACTTTCTTCTCTGGGGGTGGTTTCCCTTCATCAGAGCTCGCAGAAGAATCTAAAGGTGTTACCTTGGCTTCGCCGGTCTTCTCGTATTCTTCAAGGTTAAGTGTTGTTGAAGGCGGATTGTTAAAGTTATAGGGCGAATCCTTATTGCGCTGCCGTTCTTTGAAGAGCGTGTTTCGGAACCAATGCTTGATTACCTTGGTTGCGAGGCCAGATTGCTTCGCCATCTTCGCGATCGCTTCATCGCTGGGAGAGTTGTTGATGTCAAAGTGCGCTCGTAAAATCTTCAATTGGTCGTCGGTGATGCGAGTGCGCGCACGTTTCTGCCCAGCAGCAGCATTAGCCTGCTAACAAAGAAAATACAAAATAAATAAAACTAGCTACATCACATCTTTCCAAATCTAATTTAACTCCAAAAAGTCGTTACTATTTAAACGAACAAAGCTAAAGCTACATCGTATTCATTTACGGTCGCATTACCTCTATCTATGTCCGCAGGTAAGTAAGTTTAACAAGAGCCGTCGTTAATAATAAGATTCGACCCTTGCGAGCGAACAAAAGATCGTCTGTCGCCTTTATGCAAACAGATAGCTAACGTTAAATCGTTATCTTACAATGCGTCGATATGCGCGCCCTACGATTGAATTTAAACAGAGAAGCTCACAGAAATAATCAAACCGCTGCGGTGTGAGCGTTAAGCAAACATTAAATACCTACTTGAGTAAATAAAACATAGATAAGTGTACTAAGTAATAATAACTTAAATAACTTAACGTAACCTAGACGATCAAAATTATGTTAAATAAAAAACCGGCCAAGTGATACAATATTTTTTTATTATTTGTTTTTATAGCGACTATAGAAAACTACACATAGAAAATCTCAACTGTATACTCACTACGGTTCATGAGATATAGCCGACTAACAGACAGACCGAAAGAGACCAACGGACAGCGGAGGCTTAGTAATAGGGTCCCGTTGGCACCCTCTGGGTACGGAAAACTAAAAATAACACTATGAAGTTTCATAAACAAACCACGTGTTAATAGGCAAAAATCTTGAAGGTAGATAAGTAGGTACCGGCTTTATTATTATGGTCCGATCTTATCTATCACTGGCGCTACTCTAACTCTGCGTTACATATTAATAAATTATAATTGATATACTTTTGTTTAGAATAGTGCCACTCCATGTCTTCCCCTGGGTGTCGTAAGAGACGACCAATGGAATAAGGGCTTGTAGTACTGTTAGGCGATGGGCTATTGCAACCTGTCACTATTACACTAGTAAACTTCTTGGCCAGGCCCCCATTTCACCATCGTGACAATGACACTTGACAGGTGACAATTGCTGCCGACCCCTCTCTGGGAATGAAGGCGTGATTTTATGTATGTATGTATGTTTGTTTTTTTTTCTCGTTCGTATAAGATTAAAATATCTCTTCCACGAAAAATATAAGTACTTAGTCTTAAACTTATATTTGTCAAGACTGACAATTCCATAGGTACTACACGACTACTTGACACAACCACAATGTACTTAAGACTAAATCTAGTTTTATCTATTAGCTCAGTATGTAATAGTCTGAATGTAATAGGAAAGCATAAACAAAACCCTAGAATACTTGCTTACAGGTAAATAATATTAACTTCTTAATTGGATACTAGTAATTGATGTAGGTATGGGACGTTCAGATGTTCTTCGTTATTAATGCGAGCGGTACATACAGAAGATTGACTTACTTAGCCAAGATGCAAACTCTACTAACGATTTTCTTTTCTATCAATCAAAATATATGAGATGACATTCTCGTGCGCTACGATAAACCACGTGGCCAACTGTCATTCGATACATATTGTCCGATAGAAAAGAAAAAAAGGTTAGGGGCGTTTGCATCTAGGCTAGGGCTAGATATAAAATTAAAATTAATAATCGTTGGTTTTCTGTGGCAGAGTTCTATATGGCTCATAATTTAAAGTAACTGCAAAATAGGGATAGTAATATATTAAGATAAGAACATAATACAAGATGTAGTTACCTGTTGTTGTTGTTGGAGCAGCTGTTGTTGTTTCATCTGCGCGTCGTGGCCGTAGGGCATCCCATCAAAGGGCGGCGGTGGCAGCATGAGCGGCACGAGCGGCGGCTGTAGGTTCATGGCCGCCAGCGCACCCATATTCAGCCCCAGCGGAAGCCCCAGCGACAGCATCTGCGCCACCATCGGATGCAGCTGGCCCAATTGCTGCTGCAGCTGTAGCATGTTCAGCGCCGCCTGCATCTCCTGCACCTGCGCCGCCAGCAAAGCTCCAGCCTGAGCCTCGCTAGCACTGTTCCCGTTCTCACTACCATAGTTTCCGGCACTTTCCCCGCGAGGAGAAGGCGACCTCTCCTCTTGCGGAGCCGGCGAAGCGGCACGTGGCGAATTAGGCGCGCCAGACTTCCTTTCATACTCAGATTTGAAATGCTCCGCAAACTGCTCCAGGAACTCGAGAGGAACTTTGTCTTTATGCACTTCTTCACAATGAGTCTTTAACACGAACACACTAGAGAACTCCTTATTGCAATGTTGACACGTAGACTTTGTTTCTCCATCCGGGGGCTTCTCTTCAGGTGGCGGCGGAGGCGGACTCGGTGCACGCGCCATCTCACGTTCTTCTTGCATTTTCCTCCGCTGATTTTCATTGTACTGCATGACGAGATCGAACCCAAATGTTTCCAATAACTGTTTATACATTTGTGAGTTTCGTTTGGGCGGGTTGCCCTTGGCGACCATCTCGTCTAAAGCAGCTGCGTCCGCGTCAGCTAGTGGCGAATGCGCCCGCGCATCGCCAAATGGGCATGAAGTCGCGCGGTGTGCGTCGAGTAACTCCCCGGTTGGAAATGACGCGTGGCAGCGATCGCAAGAGGCGCTACCTGTGCGAGGGGAGCGCGGGCTACCTGGGCGCGCGGGGGGTGACGATCGCGGGCCCCCACTGCTCGTTGACGAAGGGGATGTATTTTTCGGCGACAACACGTCTTGTAATATTTTGGCGGTATCGTTCCGATCCGGCTGCTCTACTAAAGGGCGCGATAAGTCCACGTGTCCGGCGGCCGCGAGCTCTTGCAACTTGCCTGCTCGTGTCTGGTGTAGCACGGACCTCATGTGTATGTCGAGAGTACTGCCTTGAGTATAGGCAACTTTGCAGATGTTACATTTGTAGCGCTTGCGTTCATCTTCCTCACTTGATGTACTTTTCGGTGTTAGTGTTAAATTGGAAGGCGCTGACCCGGCTCCGGGCGAAATCGGAGGGTTGTTGTTGTTTTGTTGTTCTTGCATAGCCCGTTTCAGTTTGTGCAAATGGCTCACGCTGTTATAATGAACAAGTAGAATGTTCTTTTGTGTGAACGATTCCTTACACACATCACATTTGAATGGTCTATTAGGGTCAAGATATTTCTCCATTGGGTATGTGAGTTTCTCACCTTTTCTATGTAGAAGTGTTTTATTGTGAGCTGTCAAATAAGATTGACGCGTGAAAGCCACTTTGCATCTATGACATTTGTATTTTCTGTTTGGATCATTGTACGAATCTTCTGCCATGGCCTGTGAGTTTAAGTAGTCTTCTAAGAATTGTTGATCTTTGTAAATGATTGAATCATCCGAGTTTTCAGCGTCATTGTGACCCGATTCGTCCGCAACTGTAGCACTTGAATCACGATCTTCAAGTTCGCCTAGGTCATCTTCGGGAGTCCTTAAGGCTTCTTTGCGTAATAGCTCTGCTGTTACTGCATCCAAAGCTGTTCCTTGGTTTCCTTGAAGTAGAGGATTGGAGGCAAGGCTCCGTCTAAACGCAGAAAGTTCTTCTTCGGACAAATCAGAGTGGGAGGTCTCAACGTGCTTCTGTAAAGCAAGAACGGACCTGAAACTTCGCCCACATAGCACGCATTTGGTGGCATCACGAATAACATGATATTGCGAATGAAGCTGGAGTTTTTCGACAGTCTTGAAAGCCAGGCTGCACTGGTTGCACCGGTATTTGTAAACATGCTTTTCAGATACAGACATGTTAGCGATGGAATTACGAGCATGCGCTTCTCTGAAGTGATTTTGCAGCGCATGGGCTGTATCGAAATACCGGTTACATCCTTTTTTCCAGCAAACGTAACCAGGTCCTTGTGGGGTTTGTTTTAGCTCAAAATGGCCAGATTCGTTTTGATGTTGGCAAAGCTCGTCTACATTCCGAAAAGTGCGGTTGCACGTCGAACATCGTTCAGTTTCTCCGTCTGCACTTCCTTCAGAGCGAGGAGATGAGATCTCTCTATCTTCATCACCTTGCCGCCCATCTTCTCGTTGCGCCTGGGTGGCACCGTTTAACCAATGACTTTGGTCAACAAGAAGCAGTAATCTCTGCAGGCCTTCGGAGTTCACCGAGTGTATTTGCATAACATGTCGCTCCAGAGGAGCTCGCTCTTTGAAAGCGTCCTGGCAGAGCGGGCATATGAAATGCCGCGTGTTGTCTCCGTGCGATGCTGCTACATGCGCGTGTAAACGACTCTCGCTTCCGCAGCTAAAATTGCAGTAGGGACAGGCGTGCGGACCAGGCGTCTCTCGCTCTTCATCTCTTTCGCTTGAACTTTGTTGCGACTGTTGTTGTTGTTGTTGTTGCATTTGCAGCTGTTGCTGGGCTTGCTGTTGATGTTGTTCTAAAAACCGCATCATTTTTTGTTCTTGCGTTAACTCAGGCTTCTGATCGACTGGTTCTTTGTTATCTGTAAACAAAACACACATTAAAGTTTTTGAAAACAAACTAACTTAGCTAACAAATACAATTCAAATAAAAATTAGGATCATCGAACCTCCCGCTACGGAATCTGCATTACGAATGGATATAGATCTGTAAGCCGAACGTCCACAATGTCTACCTATGCACGAGATTTATCTACAAAAAAGATTATTTCTATAAATGAAGCTCACTATTGTTCGGCGTGAACGTTTGTTACTTTTCTGAATCGAAGTTAAAAATAAGATTCTCCTCCTTTTATTATTAGTAGGTTCGTTTTGTTTGCGACGTCCCGGCAAGACAAAGGTATCGCTCTATCCATCCCGCACGCACACATGTACGGACGCATTAATGCTAACGTAACAAGTATATTGTAATTTTGCACACAAAGCAGATACAGGACGGCCAAACAATCATTGTTCATTATTACAAAAGGTTTCGAATATTTCGTTTCGCATTGGATCCAATGCATTCGGGATTGACGTGTATGAGTGTGAGTGCGAGCGGGACAGGTATGGTGGAGATATCTGAGATTGCAATTATTATTTGACCAGGGATAAGTCCGCGGCAGCGTGTGAAAGAAGCTGGCCGCATTGTTTACGCTTAAATAAGGAAGGTGAAAGAAACGGCCGGGGCAGGGCGCAGGTTCCTTAATGTAACGTTACCATCATGCTTTATTAGATGAACAACTGACAGCCTATCCGGCTATTGTGTACTCTTAAAATAGAGAAAAAAAAATACCCAAATGATTTTACAATATTTCTTCCGTTTGCCGATCTTCATCTTATTAAAATGGTCAGCTAAACGTGTATTTGGCAAAGTAAGTTTACAAATACGCAAAAAATAAATATAAGGGGTTATTTTTCACTTAATTAAAACTTGAAAATTATCTCACAGTTGAGCAAACTTGAAACCAGTCGGTCCCCTGTTCGGGAACCCGTTCCATAGTTTTAATCAGTTAAAACCGTTACTTCTAATGAAGGGGAGAGGGATAAATAAGTAAATCCGAGTAATAATAGCGCAACTGACCCTAAATCCGGAGCGAAGTGACCAGTGAATGTAATTATTTATGATGGAGACTCGCCGACCCACCGTCTGGTAGGAGCGTAGAACAATGACCAGGTAAAGGGACCTTGTCTGCATAAACGCGATCTCCAACGCTTTTTGTCAATGGACAAAAGGCCTTTTCTAAGGAAACACCACATCGTTATAGCGTCGTAAAGTAGGTATTGTGTAGTGCGATGTAAGTTTTGTTTTGCGCGATTTAGGTCAGGATTTTTACAATGTGGCGTCAGCGACACAATGGGGATTGAACAATTTTTTGCTGTCGCCGGGACCAAGGTGTTGCGATTGCGTTCCGCTTTTAGGGAATTGATAGCGCACATGCTCTTAATCACAAAGCTAATATGAAAATATTTGCTATTTTTATACGAGTAAATCACAAGATTGATGGCAATTTTTCCTGTTACACCGCTTTGTTTCGCAAAAACGTTAGTACGCAGGCAAACGATCCAACTGGTCTTTGACTCAATATGAAGGGGTAATTTCAGACCGGTTATAATCTGGTTTTAATTGTAATTGATGATGAGAACATTAATGAATAAAGAAGCCAAGGGACAAAAAATGCGCTACATCCAATTACGGTACAAAATATAAATAAGACAGCATAACTTGTCGCCTGACTTATTTCAATAATTAATTTTGAAATTAACAAAATGGGTCGAGAAAGTTGAGATGCATTTCACAAGCGATCGTTTAAAACGGCTTCTCAATAAGGTGAAAATAAGTAATAAGCATAAACATGAGGGACACAATGGTGTAAGCCGGATTTCTTTCGCCTCCACATTTCTCTCGGAGTTTATCGTATTTCACCGCGGCCATAAAGATGCGATGGGCGATGCACCGCGACATTGTACGATGATGTAGCAGCCTCATCACAAGGGGGCAATCATCCTTAATGCGCGATGGCCACATACGTAATGCGAGTCATTGTCCCGCGTGTGGTACTTATGGAAAATTCGCGTTCTCAATTCAAATCTTCTTTCCGTCTCCCTCGCGCGCGGGGCGGAGCCGTCTCCGGCCAATGACAGCCTCCGACTGGTGGCGACACCGTGTAAGGCGTACGTTATTAAAGAAACCTGTTCTAATGTTGCGCGCTTTAAATTAAATTTAGTCCGTGTGTAATTATCTCATTATTGTGATTACGAATTCTCCGCTAAATGCTGCGCTCGAAATGGAGATCGCTCGCGGGCCGGGCGGCGGTCACGCGGCCGCGCGACGCAAACATTGCTTCATGCCTCTGTCGAGTATTTACCGAATTAACACAAAACACATTGTAATGTCTATTAGCACGATCCACTGAGAGCAGAACAGTTTGTAAAAACGCAAAAGAAAATTGATTAAGGAACGAATCGGTTTAAATTGGAAGGCGATAGTGACGTTTCGAAATCACATTCATAAGTCGACTCAGTATTACTTTATCGATACGAATGCCGGTAATGGTTCTGGTTGAATTAATTTTAATGGGATTTTTACGCTTTATAGAATAAAATGTTTTGAAATCTGCTTAGAACGCGAGTAATAAAACAATCATAACATTATTTTGCCATATCGTTGTTGCCAAAGAAGCGGTGACGGCGCGCGTGATAAGCGACATCTGGCGTGCAGTAGAAAAAATATTCGAAAAAAGGGGCGCAGGCGCAGGCGCACGCGCACGTAATTGCTTTGCTATCATCGACAGAAACCTGTAGAAAAGACGACTGAACGCTCTAACACACATTTTAATGCTTTACAAAAACCTTAACGGAGCAGATCTGGTACTGGTACGAGGTGGTGCAAAGTCGTCTCAGGAAGGTTATGCAAGAATATAACAATAGGCTATCAACGGTTCGATAATTATCAAATAACAAATCGGTAGTTTCCCTCGTGTCACTCTGCTGAACATGAAAAGGTTTAAATAATAATGTAAAAAACACTATTGTTAGTTTTAATTTCCTTTTAAATGGATATTTTAATTCACTAGGTACCTACTAAAGTTTAAGTAGGTAAAACAAAGTGGACGCTGTCGAACAAATTACTTAGTAACTTTTATTATCATGCGAATATTTTATTTGTACCGTTACAGAAAAGTTCAATTTATGCAGGATTGTTTTTCTTACAATCTCGACAACATAGGAATAATATAGAGTCAACGTAAAGCAATTACAAAAGAGTTTTTATGACAAATATACTTACCATTTTCTTGTCGATCATATGGACTAGCGAGTTCTGCTGGTTGAGGAATGACTTGGAAGAGCTCAGCAACATCAGGCGTCGGGTCTTTGCCTTCGGAACGTCTTTGCAGTTGGTGTATTTGTTCCATTTGCAGGTGTTTGACGGATCGAACATGTTGTAGGAGCGGCAAGCGGTGAGGAGCTCCAAATCCACAGAGGGCGCAGCGATAGAGACGCGGGCGCTCGTGGGGGATGCGCAACGCGCACTCTCTCAAATGCCTCAGAAGCAGAGCCGCCGCCTCGTGCCTAGACCCGGCCGCATGCAACTGCAGCTTATGCGCAGAGTTCGTATAGTAATCACACGCGCAACATCTGATCTGGACACCGCCAACTCCTGCGCTCCCAGTCCCCACACCACCACAAAACTTTAACTTCCATTCGTTTCTCGGTCCGCCTTCTTTCACATGGTTGACATGCTGCAACCTCTGTAAATGCTTATCTGTCTTGCAATGGAGCTGGAAGTTGGCCTTCAGGTTTGTTTTGTATGTGCATAGTTTGCAAACGTAATGACCGGCTACTAGTGCCAAGATTTCTTGCTCTCTTATTTTTGTGCGATCTTGCGCTAAGTGATGGCCGAGCGCTTCAAGAGAATCTGTTGAGAAGCAGTTACAAATGCAACAGTGAAAGGTTCTTTCCGGCTCAGGGTCTGCTGGTTCCGGTGGTGGCTCCATCGCATCAGGATTTAAACCGACGTCCAGGTGTGCGCCTAGCTCAGGTGGGGAGGGTCCGGGGCCTCCGGTCATCAGCTGAATCATTAGAGCTTGGTTGTATGCCATGTCAGCCAGAGCAGCCTCAGGGTTAGGAGGAGGGGCATCACTGCCGTGGAAATGTAACAAAGTCTCTAACTGTTGCTGGCTTTGCTGTCTGTGATGAAGTGCTGATAACGTTTGCATGTGCTTGACATTCTGCTGTAAAACAAGCATGTTATGTGTATGTTTTTCGGAAGTCATATGTATTCTGAGATTTCGGGCCACATTTGTTTCATAATTGCAAACATCGCATCGGAAAGTTGGTTTTGGCTTTTGGCCTAAAGGCGAGTGGTGCGGCAGAGGTGGCTTGTGAACACCTGGTGGAGTATGTTGTGGAGGAGGAGGTAGAGTTCCTTCCCCAGGATTGCCTCCGTTTTGCAATTCCTGCATATTGTTTAAATGCTTATCGGACTGCATATGTATACTTAGGTTTCCTTTCGTAGTCGTAGAGTAATTGCATACTTCACATCTATATGGTTTGTATCCACAAGTATATGTCTCGCCTCGTGCAAGCCGAGGATGTGGCTGACCAGCTATACAATAAATACAGCTAGTTTCAGCGTCTGGGTGTTTTTCTTTCATGTGGATCTCAAGTGTTTCTTGGTATTTGTAATGCCAGTTACATTTTGGGCACTTCAATGTTTTGCAGGAATTGCGACTATGCATACCAGCGAGTGGACCACCAAGTCTACCAGAATTCAAAATTAATTCACATTTCGGACAGTCAGCACCAGACGGTCGCCCTCCAAGGTGGTCTGGACAAACTCCTATCGTCGTCCCCGACAGAAAAGCTGGAGGCGTCGCTTGGAATGGTGGGGAAGAATTTGGACTTGCGCGTGGTTGAACTGACGCATTTATTGCGTGAGGATGAGCTACAGAGATCAAGGAATGTTGTGGGATCAATGCTTCTGCTATCGATCTCGGCGGCCTCCACGCCGGTGGGCTCGGCCTCCTTTCGTCACACGTTCCGTTGGGTAACATCGAGTCACTGTCTCTTTCAATCGGCGTCATCATATCGGGTCTTTTATCCATTGAAGGACTCGAAAGCTCTGACAGGTTGGCGGGGCTTCCTGAAGCGCTCGCTCTCGGTGGCTGGGCTGAACCTACTGGTTCTAAAAATGAGACTAGTGCTTCTTTGTCTTTACCGACACATTGTATGATAGCAGAAGCATTCTCTCTTGATAAGGCGTCTCTTTCTGTGTCAAGTAATGATAAACTATGGTCCGATTGGGCATGCGCCACAAAAGATTTAGCATATCCAAAACTCAATTTACATATAAAACACATAAGAATCGGTTTCACTGGCACGCTTATAGGACATTCTGCAGGCGGGGATTGGGGTCTCGGGGCGTCCTTCCCGCCACGAAAACTGAACACACGATAACTGTGCATGACTGGCGCGTCGGGTCTCGCCCGGGCCCGCTCCACCGCCAGTCTTCCATAGAGTGCACCGTATAAAGATGGGTTCCTCGATACGTAGAACGCACTCGCTATCTGAGGGAAATCGAGCTGTCTCTCATTGCTGTCGCGGCTGTCGACGATGCACCCGGGTTCAATTTTGGGCAGGTCCGAGAGGCTCGTCTCGCCCTCCGACAGTTCGGGATCCTCGATAATGTAGGCGGATCCATCAGGGTTGTAGACGATCTTGCCGTCGAAGCGTTCGACGTCGGAGGAGAGCAGCGGGGAGTCTCTTCGTGAGGTGAGGTCAACGGCATCGGGCGCGGCGGGCGGGGAGGTGGGCGCGGGGGCCGAGGAGGGCGCAGGCGCGGGCGCCGCCGGGGCTGCAGGTGCGTTGCGCGGCTCCTCCTCCGGGCTCATGTCGCCGTCGTCGTCCGGCTCGAGCGCGGCGGAACTCTGCGGATCGTCGCGCTTGCGGCGCCGCTTGCGTTCCGGAGGCGGGCCGCTAGCGGAGCCGCCGGGCTGCAGCGGCGTGGGCATGGCGCCGGGCGTCAAGGGCCGGCATCACATGCTCTCCTGCAACAACGCAGACATCACACGTTACTCTAAATACAACGACAAAATATTACTATCGGCAGTAACGATAAAAACTCTAGAATCGCAATGCATGAACTCTACGCGATACGTATTGCCTTTGATAATTGAAAACAATGCATTAAAGATAACGTTTTTATTTCTTCATTTACTTAAATGATTCAACTCTATTTAATTGATATCAGTAATCCCAACAATAAGATCGAAGTCAATCAGCCATTTCAAACATAGTGCGCGTGCGCATTGATTGAGTCCGACATTTCTCACGGACTAGTTTCACCTAGTTAGTCGAAGGTGACCATTGAATAGATTTTTGTATTGAGCGCCGGGCGGAATCCGACCGGAAGTAGGAGGGGTCGCCCGCTTATGTCACTTGTTTTTGTTTCCCAAAGACACAAAAGACACCAAATTTGTTTTTTATATCAATCAAAATGACACGAATTTAAAAGCACTTTCTAAACGTCCAATAACAAAAGCTTTCGTCGAAAATCGATGCCCACGTGAAATGTCACTTCAGTGTTAGGAAATGCTGCGTTAATGATATCAGTAGACTTTCCCATACACAGTGTTATGAGTGCTGGACTTACCCAAATTAAAAACATGGTAATAGTTGCTTATCTAACCGACATTTGCGCAAACAACTACGATCAATTTATCGGCATGACAGCTGTCAGCGCTGTCAATGCTGACACTTCCACAATTAACAAACCAACAAACACGAGAACCTGAAAAAATACTTTTTACGAAATTTAAACAAGACCACATAGAAAAACATTCTTTATTGCCTTGGAGTAAGATTGAGTTGTAAAAGGATCATCGTGACAATCGATTACATCGACTGATCAATATGATTGTGTTAAAGTAAAAATTTGTTAAAAGTACGAGATTAACACTTCATCTTCGTTATCTTGCCGTTATCGTAGATAAACGCTACACAAATATTCGAGTAACTAGGACTGAAATAACGTATTTACTTATTTGACAGTTATAAGATAATCGATAACAGAATCATCGGAAAGATACAGATGTGAATTCCCGAAATGTCACGACACGTTGGCCTATTTGGAAGTGACCCTACCTCCGAAGCCAGCGGTCCTGGGTTCAAATCCCGGTAAGGTCCAGATACTTGTGTGATAAGCGCGAATATTTGTTCCCGAGTCATGGATGTTTTCTATGTATTTCTCTTTATAACTTTGTATGTTTATCGTTGTCTAGTACCAGGTCAACTTGTGTGAGATTGTCCCCTGTTTTTTTTATTACCCGACTGACCCAAAAGGAGGATAATATTTTTCACGCGTTTGTATGTAAGTACCTACTTATGTCTGTACCATTGTGACCTCCTGTAGCCTAAACGGCTTGACCGATTTTGAAGAGTGAGTGTCATTAGATTCATCTAAACATCGTAAGTGCAACTGGCCCTTAATTGAAAAAAAAACAATGTGGCAGAATAAAAATCTAGAAATGGTAGGTAACTAGCATGTATAGACGACATAATCCAAACATGCAGTCGGGTTTTTGCTTATTGTTTGACTTGTTCCAAAGTAATAATTACCTACGGAGCACATTAACTAAATTAAACTTAAACATTTATAAAGAGCGATGTGTTTCAGTGCCCAAGATCTTTTAATAAGTAATTACTTGCTCTATGTTTGCTCAAACCGCTGAAGCAATTTTATTAATATTTGGAAAGAAGGACAGTCAGCAGCAGAAGTTTCTATTGTCAAGAGAATTTATTGTCAAGTCTAGATAATTTTAAGCATGTTATTCTGCTTAGCTACTTTAAAGCTGACTGTACTATACTCTGTCTTTGTTGCTATAAAGTAAAGTACTAGGCCATACAAGTTATATTGAAGAATTAAACATATGAGCACCAAGTAACTATTTCTATGGGCAGTACTAAATAGTTAAAAAAACCGGCTATGGTAGTAAGGGGATTTATTAAGTTAAACCACAAAATGTGACAGCGGGTGGTATTGTCTATTGTACGCAATAGTAGATTTGCGTAAAACTCTTAAATTACCCTAGTTTATTTAGTATTCTTATTAGATTTAACGCTTTACATTGCTTGAAAAAGACCTAAATTATAGTCTAATTCGATTTCACCTGTTCGCAAAAAAGAACAGCTTGTCTCAAGTACAATAACTTAAAGTAACGATACTAAACAAGAAATTAGAGCAATAAATGATGTATTTCGTTCTGTAACAGTTTATTTTGGAACATGTCTTATCTCATTGAATGTTTTCCTCAAACATCTGTATTTATTAATGAACCAGCGCTCGTATAATTCAGCTGAATGGCCTGACTAATTCGCAGATTACGCCATGCACTAATCATATTGACTAATGAATAAATACTGGCAGGATGTAGCTGATAACGTTATATTTGTATAATAATATTAATATGAAATCGGGTATTCCTAACCTTACACCGGATATGTCTGACGATAACGTGCTTGCTAGATTTTTTAACCGACTAAGTAGAAGCTATAATTTAAAACAAAGAACCAGGAACGGAACACGGTATAGTTTTGAAAGATTTTTACTTACATACATAACATCACGCCTTCATTCCCAGAGTGGTGTAGGCAGAGCTACAGAAATACCAACAACTTAAAAAGATTTGTTTGTCTTCCCGTGGATGTCGTAAGAGGCGACTAAGGGAATAAGGGCTTGTATTACTATTAGGCGATGGGCTTGCAACCTTTGACTAATTATGGAGTAAACTTCTCCTTAATCACCCAAAGGTTAGCTGGAAGAGATCCCTTAAAGGGATAAGTTCGCCTTTGTACATTGATATCCTGGAAAAAAATATGAAGTTTGTTTTGTTATGTACATGCATACATACATACTTCTTGGCCAGATTGCGTAAAATCTGATTACAAAACAATATTTCTCTAACATTCCTAAACCAAAAAAATATTGGTTTCTTCTAACCAGATTGTAAGTACTTGTTGTGAATAGTCGTCTTGATTTCGTAGGATCCTAACAAGAGTGAGAGATCTATACGTTAGATACGTATGGAGATAACTCCATCTCATTAGAACGTATTGCTGCGTCCCTCTTGTTAGCGACTAATTCAGGAAGGTGCAATACAGTTTAGTGACTTTTTAGTACCTTGTCGCAGCTATTGATATACTAAATTCAAACCACTCTCAGGTTAATACGTTGTTGCGGCAAGGCACCTACTAAAATGTCCAGATATTTCTTAGTTGAATCACAAAGGAACTTGCTGATGTTACTATTAGCTTTGGTTGATATGACTAATAGCATACGTAGTTTATTTAATTTAATTTGATTTTTAATATTGATTACACATGGCATTTTCTGCCAGTCGACCAATAAATTAATAAGAAATTAACACTGTCAATGCACAGAAAAAGAATACAGACAAGAAAAAGAAAATAAAACTCATACCATTTTTAGCATTTTGCTAATACTACAACTGAGAAAATCGTTCTTGGTTCGATTTCATATTTTTGAAAGATCCTACAGGTTGTAACGATGCAAAAAAAGAGAGCTAACTGAAGAAAATCTACACTGTACGAGGGGCGGCTGAAAAGTTCTAAGCCTAAGGTAGAAAAAAAAGGTTCAGATTTTTTTTACTATTTTTATTTTTCAATATAATCTCCCTCTAATTCAATGCATTTATTACATTTTTTAAATAATGCTTTTAGACCGTTAAAAAAATTAGTTTTATTTTGGCTGTCGAAATGTTCCTGTACAGCCGCCTTCATCTCTTCATCACTGCCAAATCGCTTTCCCCTTAAATCTTTCTTCAAATTGCTGAATAGAAAATAATCACTAGGGGCCAGATCTGGACTGTAAGGTGGATGATCAATTTCCTCGAAGCCAGTTTCCTTCAGAGCAAGCTTGGCAACACGAGCGGTGTGAACGGGGGCGTTGTCTTGCAAAAACAAAATGCCTTTGCTCAGTTTGCCCCTTCGTTTCTCGACTATGGCTTGTCGCACTTTTCTTAATAGCTCAGCATAATAAACTGCATTTATTGTAGAGCCTTTCGCCAAATAGTCTATTAAAAGAATGCCATCGCAATCCCAGAACACGGTGGCCATTAGCTTAGACGCCGATCTTTGAACCTTGAATTTCTTTGGCGGCCTTTCACCCTTTTCGATCCACTGCATAGATTCAGACTTCGACTCTGGATCATACTGTCTGATCCATGTTTCATCAACAGTTATTATGCGGGAACAAACTTCATCTAAACCTTCTTCACATAATTCTAAAAATGCCTGAGAAGTTTGAACACGACGTTCTCTATCGAAAGCTGTGAGCATTTTCGGCACCCAACGAGCACTTACTTTTGTCATATGCAAATGTTGATGCAAAATCTCTCCAACTCTTTCCTTACTAATACCTAAGGCTTCAGCTATTTGCCAAACCTTAATTCTCCGATCCTCTAATACTAACTTTTTGACTTTTTCAGTATTTTCTTCAGTCCCAACCGATATTGGCCTTCCTGAGCGAGGATCGTCTTCGATCGACTCCCGTCCAAGTTTAAAAAGTCGACTCCATTTTTTAACAGTGGCATGAGAAGGGCCAGATTCACCGTAAATACTAGACATTTCTTCAAAAATTATTTTCGGCGATTTGTCACTTTTTGTGAGGAACTTAATGACTGCACGGTGCTCAATTTTCGTGATATGCGTTGATAATTCACACATGATGACCTTTAGCGTCGGATATCTCGAGATGTAATAAACAAAAGACGACATTTTTTTCTTTTATTTATTAACTTTTTAAATGGTCTTTTTAGTGGCCAGTATCGCTAACGCATATGCAACCTCAACATACCTTAGGCTTAGAACTTTTCAGCCGCCCCTCGTAGTTCCCCAACTGATTTATTTGTACGCAAATTCAAAAGTTAGAATAAACTTTCTTTCTGATATCATTAACTCTTCAAAACTTTTAAAGTAGGCCAAAACCAAACCAAACCTATAGGTAGGTTAGGGTAGGTTTGGTTTAAAATAACCTTGGAAAAATAATGCGGTTTAATGCTGATAAAATGCATTTGTAACATATCTAAATTCGGATAAATTAAACCGTTGGAAACGTAAATTGGGACTTGTGATAAATAACCAAAAATTTACTGACAAACACATGCTTCAAGTTGCGTTATCAAATACCTACATGAATGGGACGACTATAATCTTCAATTCAAGTACCCAAGTACTTAGAGTCCTTCAAATGACTTAAACTTGCCTAAATGACCACACCCGGTATTTATTCTAGAGTAGCCCTTGAAATTACGTTGATGCGTGATAATTTATCAGACCGATACTCTGAGTAAATATTAGCCGAGGCGACAGTTACTTTGTGAGAATGAGTTTCCTTGTGTCAGTTATCTTTTTCACGTGGATTTTTAAAAAACTTTTAAGGTCTTAAGTATTTTAACAGACTATTTGTGTATGGATTTATGGAATACATGACCGAACTATTTGACTTGGTACTTTGTCACGGTGGTCCTTTCTTTTTTTCTTTGTTATCTATTTATAGTTATAATATCAACTTATTTTATTTATTAGTTTAGTTTAATTTAAATTTCTTTAAATAATTTTAATTACTTTCCGTTTTAAATTGTGATATTTTTACTTGTAGGTACTTAATATATTTTTTTAATAAATTACTCTGTTAAATCTATCCATAGTAACAATATAGATTTAGAGTTTAAATAGTTTTCCATACTCGGAATGGGTCGATGTTTAAAGAAATAATAAATAAGATCTTTGACGTTTACTTTGACATAGACAATCATAATCGCAGGGTTAAAAATTAAAATAAAACATTCAGAATCAAATTATACTTTGCATTAAAAGATAATTCAGCTCGCAATAAAATAAATAGCTGGAAAATAAATAAAAACTCAATGAAACTAAATAATTATATAATTATTATAGTCTGTCTCAGCAATAGCAATTTGTAGATCATTTTGCAGTGCTAATGTGTACGCCTTGGATATTATGCAAAGAGCTGGTAATTAGACTTGAGGTGAACGCCCTACTTGCTATTAGCAGCAAAGGCCATTTTCGTTCGACTTGCAGCTACGAGACACGTTGATAACAAGTCTTATAAGAATTTCCAGATAGAATTACCATATAGCATTTTTCATGTTTTCATTTTACTTTTTATTTAACATTGACGTAACCAATGCCATATTTTTCTTTGGAAACCATATTATCTTGGAAAAAGGTGTATCATTAGAATAAAGAACAAATGCAAAATCATAAGGCTTTGATAGTTAGAGGTGTAATTTGTGTTTTGCGCACGAGTCCGTGGCGGCACTCGCTGAGTAAATGTTTAATGAGTAGCCACGTGCGGAGATTCCCATCGTAACAATCGGTGCGGTTGTCAATCCCGGCCAATAAATACCCGATGCTTGCACCAGAACTAATTTCCGATAATCTCGCACACAAACGAACATAATACGTAGTTACGTTTCAGTGCAAATTACCTGCACGCCTGTGTGTGTGAGCGTGAGAAAACTACGACGGAAATAATGACGCGTGTGTGCACTAATACATATGCGATTCCCGTGTTTGTATACGCTCACCCACATGGACAGCGCACGCGCACAATCGCGCATCCCGCATCAGACGAGCCCTACAATAGTCACAAAGTCCGTCATAATGAAGACGCGCTTTTCCATTCATTAATGAGCATCCCACAATGGTATCGTATCGAACCTATGAATACTGTTTATGTCGAAAGCCAATTTCAGTACTCGCAAACTGCATGATCACTGACTAATCCGAGTTGTTTGTCTAAGGAGAAAGTCAATCAAAGATAACTTAAATAGTATACGACGACGTCAAGTTTCAATGGAGGTGAAATTGAGAATATTCAGGTAGCTGATGCGAGTGCAATCACGATACCTAACTGTGCAGCTATAAATCGCATAATTAGCAAACAACATGCTGAGTCAATCGGCATTCTCATTACTGAGACGCGAAATGGGAATTCGTGAGGCACGGATCACTTTCGAATAAGAATTTACTGGTTGGAGTCTGCGACAATCTCTCTAGGCGTAAGCGAGTCGCTAACGACTAGTGTCTCTTGAAGCGCCGTCACACGTCACACGTGTTGAGCTCGCGTACACAGGGTGTGCTTGCCCAACGCTAGATCGGTGCGCAGTGCAACCAGGCGCGCGGCGAGGGATGCGCGGTAACGAGAGCCGCGGTGTACGTCCATATTAATAATCGACGGTTATTACGCCGGGCCTCATTAGCTCGCCGGCCGCTCGCCCCTCGAAACCGCAGAACACTGCTAAATAATTACCCCTGCCCAGCTTTCTTCACGAAAACATCGTAAAAGCGCATTAAACAACATCTACTAAGTCGGCGCGAGGAATTACAATAAATAAGGTATTAAGCCGGCGTTGTCA
Organism: Acleris holmiana; assembly: GCA_949316455.1. NCBI lineage: Eukaryota > Metazoa > Arthropoda > Insecta > Lepidoptera > Tortricidae > Acleris > Acleris holmiana. The sequence continues at coordinate 8,258,212 of OX438772.1, forward strand.
GGCTCCGGACCGAAAATGTCGAAAAGCTATTAATGAAAATAAAATTGAGCGAAGTCTGAGAGAACGATTTACTTAATACATTGATAATAAGTGGAGGGAATGTATGTAAAATGTTGTACGTAATGGAGGTAGTCTCGTTAGACGTGGGAACGGAGAGGTTCGAAGCTGGTACAAGGTAAGGATCGCGATGTCTACCGTTAGGGTTTAACTTTAAACCTTCATTAATGGTAATGGTCCTGAACCTGGCTGCTGGGAATGGGTCTTTTTGCCCGAGCTTGCGCGGCGCGGTGCGGTAATAGCCGTGTTCGACACGGGGCGAGCTGTCCCGGAGGCCAGTGCACAAACCTTATGAGATTCTTAGGATGTTTCCTCATCTGTGCTCAGCTTATGTAAGCTTCTGTGTCAATAAGATAATCGACTATGAGATATTTATGTTATCAACAAACACATGCTTTAGAAACTGTAATCCGTTTTATGGACAAAACTCAGAGCAATATGGTTTTGGCATTCAGTTATAAATTAAATTTCTACATTCGTAAATCTTCCCATTACTTGTTAATTAGGCACTGCGTATTTGATGACTGTATAATTAAACTTTCGTTAACTTTTGAATTTGCCAGTGAAAGCCGTAATTAAAACGTCTGTCATTTCATACGATAATGAAGTGACAGTGCGAATTTATAAACCGCGTAATACGTGTTACAAAGCATTCAGAGACGTGAAACGAGAATCTTACTTGTTGATTAACGAAAGAGGGTTTTACTTTCCCATTAATTTGAGTTTTAATTAACCCCAAAACAAAACAGCATTTATGTGATTAACTGACTTCAACGGAACGAGTGAAACGTTCACGAAGATACAATACAATGGCGCTACAGAGAGATAAAGGGTATTCGAACTAAGAAAAATATCTGGCATAATAATGAGATTTCACGATTTAAAGGTTTTCGTAGCGAATTGTGTGAAGCGCACCTTGCAGTTCATGCCGTGATAAGCTACCTGCCCGCCCAGACATAATCCAGTGAGCTTATTCAACAATCGACTCATGAAATGACTGTGTAAGGCTCAGAAAAAGTTGAGCAAACAATCAGATATAGTAGCGGATTAGTATTAGAACAAAGAAGCGGTGGCGAAGGTCCGCGGCGCGGGCTCGGGCGCCCGGCGCCGCGCGGCCGATCTGCTCTTAGGAACCGTCAATTTGCGCCTGTAATTATTGCGGACCCTTCGATACTTATTTCTATTTTTTCTTCGCTTAATTGTTGCAACAGATGACTTTTTTGTCGAACGACCTCAAAGAGAGCGGAAAGGCATCAAACGGAGCGTCGAATTTGGAAATAATTATACATAAATAGTCCCTTGAGCGGCCGATTAAGACAATTTCCGAGGCAAATTGCCGCAGACGAGCATAATAGCACACGCGCTCCGTCATAAATAAATCTGGATTACGTTTCGTACGAGATTAAGATTGATTCGATCCCGATGCTTTCTGCTATTAATACTTACGGGGATAATGCCTCGGTCGTGTTAAAACTTTAAATAATTACGTTCGGGTTTCGAGAAGGTGAGTCGGAAGATAATCACAATGGACAAATTGCTGGCCGTCATTAAGATGATAACGGGTGGATGGTATCGGTCTCCCAGTAATTAATGATCGATACATGTGAAATAATTAATTAGCGGCCGAGTCGAAGGCGAGGGCGAGGCACAAAAAACAATGACGTGCGGTTTCTGTGCGCCGGCGCCGCGACATCCGCCGCTCGCGTCTATAATTTGGACCTCGAATTAGTTTAATTTTATTTCCCAACGATGAGCGTGACGCCATCTCAACGTTCCCGAGAAATGTGTCATTAATGATAATTTGAATGATTGTTATATTTTCGGTGGTTATGATTTATCAGGGCTCCGGGGGGAGCGGAAACTATAACCAAAGATTAGAGAATTATTTGTTGTGTGTACGGAACCGCAGGCTTTCTCGTCGGATGCGTTGTCGCCCGATAATTACTAGTGTGGAGGAATCGTAATGTCGGAACAATTACCGGCGAGGGCATTAAGAAGCAAAGTTTCAACGTGTCGCGTAATGCGCCGACGCCGTGATGGCCGGCTGAGGGGGAGGGGGCCGGAAAATTAGTCCACTTTAACTATTATTTAATGTCACTTCATAATGGTGAAGAAAGAGTTTCAATAATTTGTGGGAATTTAAGCATCATTGTTGAGATTTGAATGTAAGAAAGTTCTACTTGATGACAGTTTTTATTAAAAACGCCATTTTGTTTGTGTTGAATTATTTCCGTTATTTAGTTCCGTTAGCATTGAGGAAAAATAAGTAAATCGTGATAATCGCTGATGCGATTTCTAGCAGCGATCACATATTACTGCGATTCAGGTCGTATATTATTGATATTAAAACGTCAATAAAATCAATAGTACATTTCTCACGACAGCAGGTAAATCAGAGAGAGCTCTAACAGGTCGAGCTGCGTGTGCGCAATTAAAACGAAACCAACAATCATCCGCCATGTTTGTACACGGCCGATGTTAATAGCCTGGTGTAATTACATACCAGTATCATGCTATCGTTGCTTCTCGGAAGGCTGATCGAATTAATAGAACCTTTTTCGTGTGGAACGCTTTGCCTATCGACATTGTCAAAATATTTGAATCTGCCGCAGGAATTTGACCGTTAAGCTGATTACCTACACGATCAAACTTTCAAAGAAAACCGATATGATAGCTGTTACGAAAATATCTTCAACATACTTACCTAATTCGTTTACGTTTTTGTAAGTAAGGGCCGAGTATTTTCTGACATATTTTTCACTAAAAATAAATATAAATGTTAGACACTACGCACTACATTCTTGATATGTACCTACGAGCATAAGTAGGTATATAAATATCAAATTCAACCTGTTGCCGAAATCCTCAAGTAGAGAATTATTAAAATACGTCATCTCGTACGTATTTTGCGGTCTAATAGAAAAATATACAGCCGGGAGGCTGGAGTAAGAGCAGCATTCTCGTATCGCTAGCAATAATAACGCGCGACGGCGTCACAGCGACGACTCGAGAATTTCATATCGCCACATTTACATGTATTCCATTCGCGGAACTAGCGGGCCCGACCTCCCCGTCGTTATATCCGGGGAAAGAATATCTAAATTCAATTACAAAAAGGCTTCTCCGCGAGGTGTGCCGCTGCACCCGCGCCTCCTCCGAAAAGGGTGTATAACAACTCAATTTCTCCACGTTATTAAGATGGCGGGGCGCGGGTGCGTTGGGGTGGCTTGGAACACAAAAAGAATGCTAATTTAAAACTCTTATTGCCGTGTTTGTATGCGCGCGCGCTTTATGTATCATTCTCGTAACAAAAGGCGGAGAGAGCCGCCGCCCGAGCGCGTAATTCCAATCTAATATTCAATTTGAGAAGTATCGCGAACTGGAGCCGCCATCTTTTATTTATTTACTCGACTCCGAACGTTTTCTGTGGATTTCTTCAGATTTTTGGAGTTGTCGCTAGACGATCAACATCAGCAAAATTACTTTATAAACCTCTTGAAGTCGACACTCTTCATTTTAAGTTTTAAAGGGTATCAATTTGAAGCAGTATTGATAAATATTTAAAGCAGACCTCGGCTTTGGTCGCCAATAATTGCTTCATTCCCACGGGGCGCGAAGAAAATAAATTTCACCGGTTACAATAGGTGCTTTCCTCAGACAATTCGCTTCTAAACGGGGGGCGATAGACGCCTAATGCTCAGATCGTGATATATTAGCCTAGGAGCTAATGCTGACCCATTACCATACCACACCTTGTGAGCATACACATAACGGACTCGCTTATACCATAATGCACCATTTATAAACCATACTTTCTACTTAAAGACATCGATTTAAATGGATCACGGATTCGTTGACAAAATTCTTCGTGAGCACGACGACATCTATAGATGAACTTTTGCAACAACTTGTCAAGGTAACCGATCTAGTCTAGATTATGTAGGAGGTTGTCGTGTGCGAGTCACCTCATAAAAACATTGTTTTATTGTATATCCGGTGGCAATATAAAATGCATGAGTTGAAATAAAACGACGTGATGCGGGCTCTATCGATGCCACCATGCACTGACTTGCAGTCCTGTTTGTCAATCCGCGATACGCCAGCTTGGATGGCTGTGACCTGGTTATGCGCCCGGGTATTGCTTGCGAAATCTTACAAATCAGACGGCATTTTAAACAAATTAAAAACGCTATGTGCAAATGTACTGTTTAATACACCTCAATTCATATAATGGTCTTATTATAATTACGTTGGTATAACAATCGACTATTGTAGCAGTAGTCGATCGCGTAGTTTCTGCTAAGTATGATTTTTAACCTCTTACTGTGTGCAGAAAGCGTGTGCGGGCGTTTCCTGATAAGTTGCCTGCGACGCCTGCCCCCGCGCACCTAGCGGAACCCCTTCGCCATGTTTCTGCTCTGCCAATTTATTTATTTAAAATGGAAATAAGAGCTTAAAATTCTAAAATGAGCATAACTCTTTACACTGAATACTATACTTATGAGAACTCATTAAGCAGTTTTGTTTCAAAATAAAAGATATTATACATGATGACCAGCACTCCTGGCTTAAAACTGGAACACAATAAAAAAGGGATCAAGATAAAATTGACATTGTCGCATGATAAATGATCAGATTTAAATTTAGAAACGAAAAGTTAAGGTTGCTGCGCACCTCGACGCGAGGCCGTTTATAATTATAATTAATATTCTCACCGTATTAAGGTGGTCGGAAAAAAACGAGATTCGACGCGAGAATTAATAACAAACAAATGGGCTACCTGCGATGGTTTTTGTGCCTCCCTACAGGTAGAGCCCATGATGAAAGGAGCTCATATGCGTCTGTCTTAGATTTTAAACAATAATGTCTGATTTTGACACGGTTGCACCTTTTTATGAGCAGCATCAAGTTCATTCACTGGAACTAGCTTCGGCAAACAAGGCAAAAAACGATCGTTTGGGAACAGGAGTTCACTACCAGGAGATAAAAAACGCGCGGGAGTTCGAGGATTGTTGAATGCGAATAACTGTGACGGCCAAATGTCGCCTACCTGATGACAATCACAGATGGAGCTCAAACAAGCGGACTCTGCCTACTCCACTCTCAAGTTACTTTGTCGCTGCGACTTATTAAAAAGAAAACAAAAAGTAAAGCTGCATTGGAAACAAGAAACCAGCGATTCGAAATCCGGGACAAAAGAGAGGAACTCTCTAAACGTGATACCATAATGACAAAACAGAAATATGATTTCGATTAAATAGTGCGACTGCAACGGGTGGATTGGGTGTTCGCGTGGGTGCGAGAGAGACGGGGTGCTAGTTAATAATAAAAATATTTTATTTGTATAGCGGGGTAAAACACCCCCGCTGCGGGCTGTTTGGTTGGGCCGGCATCCATCATCATTATATTAACCGATTTAACACTTTTGAACAGATTCTTCTGACGGTAGGTGGTACGACGCAGGGACCAATGCGCGCGGTTGAAACTGGAACTACCTTGTTTAAGGTAACACTGCTTTAATCTGTTGCATTTATAACTCCTATATGAAGCGGTATGTCTGAATTCGATGAGGCAGCGATTCGTCAACGCGTTATCGGTATCTCGGTCTAGGTTCAAAGCCCATGTTAGGCTGCAGATTCCGACCAGTCCATACAATTCCCTCTTTGGTCAATCTGCAAACATTAGTCGCTACACGATTGCTCGCGGTAAACTAGGCTGTATATTTTTATGTTTAGTGTGTAATTAAGTCATATAAACCATATACAGTTAACTCTATCTTCGCGGTTACATGTTTATTAAAGTATTATTACAGTTCAATATCAAATCAAATCGCTCTTCAAAACCAGTCTAAGTAGTTGAAGGCTAATAAAAAATCGGAGTACTACTTTTGGTAGGCAGTGCGCCAGCGCCAGACTCCTGCGCAACGTATAAGGAGTGCCTTCGGCATTATTTGATTGTATAATTGAAAATGTTTTATGTCAATTATTTTCCCGTATAACATTAATTGACATTTTACATGTTCATGCGCGATTATAAATATTGAACGGTGCGGCTTGACTCGGGCCATTCAAATAGTACATATGACGAATTACCGAGTGATCAGTCCATTGAGGTAACACAATTAAATGAAATGATGCATGTCGATATTAAAGTAGGTATTGATATGCAAAGTTGTCCATTACCGATGCGGGCGGTGGCCGCCGGGCCCGTGCTCCATTTCATTTGTTCAACCGTTTATTTAGAGCCGTAATTGATAATGAACCCGGCCGCACCGCCGAAGGTTCTCACGGTGAAAATTAGTTGCTGATCAAGTCTAAAAAGTCAACGTTTATAAAATCGTTGCAAGATTGTAGCAATCAGGTGAAGGCAGGGCGAGAAGGGCACGCATGCGCCCGCGCATGTAGCGCGCCTAACCCAATAATTAGAGGCAGTGATTAGATCTCGCGATAAGCCTCATTCCGCTAATTACTCCCTAAAGCTAAACGAGCGACCAGCTTCGGTTTTTGCCATCGACATAATTTAATAAGCATATTAACCGGGTCGATTATATAGATAGTGTTGAGCCCCGAGCGGTTCTCGCTAGTGGTCACCACCCGCCGCCATCATCCGGATGGTGCACAACCACCGCTCCCACTTACACCATAACGGCAGACGCGTCGTGTCAACGCAATCTCATTGCGAGGTCAGGGAGGAATGACCATGTAAACATAAAGTCAACGTGTAATGAAAGCCAGGAGACGTTCTCACTCGAATCACAGTTGTTCAGAATTCATTCCCATTACAATCAATTTAAACGCCGTAACACAGCGCAGCCAGCGCGTCATCGCGTGTGGCGCGCTAACTCAATAAGGGGGATACTTAGGGTTTGCTTATTGATCACATCTAATCAAGACGAATCAAGACTAACAACATACTTACAAATTACAATTTCACGCCTCGAACACGGTGTTGAGATATTATCGGTTAGAAGAATGCAGGTTTTATGTATATCAGTAATAAAGTCGTGTCGGAGCTCAGTCTGACCTCGCGACGAATGAGTCCCATTACTGGCTCGTAGGTTTAATTAGGGGATCTACGGCCGCTCGCCCACGACAGAGCATCCGTGTGTGGGCAATCGAATTAGAGCCGCAGACAATGCGTCGAACCACCCCACGTCAAAACGTTTTCTCGCAATCTTGGATCAGGATTAAGGGAGTCGTCTCGCACGTTTTATCTCCGATTGTCCGCTAAACGCGCACTCGAGTGCCCCTCGAGAGGAAATTGAAAGCGATCACTTTCCTGGTATCTTATCTGTAGTGTTGGACTAATTAATCGATGTAGCGCGATGAGGTCGTCGTTAGAGGTAAATAATGCTCGTATTGACGCGGAGGAGGTGATTTATCGGTGTGAATAGACAAAAGTGTCGCGGGCGGAGCGGGCCGTACAATGCGTTGGAATGTCGTCGCGGGCCGGTCTGCCCGCTCGCTCGTGCGCTCGGTCAATGCGGATTATTAATAACCGCGGGCCGGACCGTCCTGCTCGCCCCGAGCGCCTCCACCTGTGCCGTAACCTCCTCCAGGACCCTTCATTTACGTATTTACGGCACTTTTAATGACCGCATCGATGCCATTCCTGACTAATACTAGTGTTTGTGAATCTGATTCAAGATCAATCACTCTTTTGCCAAAATTCGAAAATTATTACATTCACCGGTCTCCCTTGTCTCTCACCCTCGTCCCCGCGCCAACAAAGCATTACAATGGAGTTGCCGCGGATTATAACTAATTCCCCAAATTGTGTGGGTTCATATTTGCGGGCAACAATAAGACAAAATAGTGATAATGTCACATGTGCGTACAGTTTGTCGCATTTGGAACTAATTGCGATATTTCATAATGCTGCGATTATTGAATGCAACATCTGCCCGATGCATCACGAAAGCTGTTTAAAGTAGGTACTGAATGTATTTACTTGGTATGACAGTACTAATCACGTTTTTAGCATCGTTTAATTTTTTGTAACCAAACGGAGAATGAGACGATGAAGTAAAAAGTTAACTTAGTAACATTTTGTAACAAAAACAACTAAAGTGGAAAGGGCAAAGTGCTTTTAAACGCGTGTCGAAGTGAAAATGCAGTATGAAATTACGAATCACGTTTTATTGATACCGATGTTAGTAAATGAGAGCACTTTTTGTCGCGCCGGTCGACAGCCCTTCGCGTCACGTCTCAGATGGCTCACAGATCAAAATTGAAATGCTCCAAGGAAAAAAATGCCGTTTACCTGTGGCTGTAAGTGCTTCATTACAAATCATTACTATTAAAAGTCCATTTAGAAAAAGTCGCGTGGTACTGTTTGAAATTTACACTCGACTACATTAACTATTTTTGCTCCATTTATTCGGGAAGGTTCCGAGTGTGTCCACGTCACGACTCGTTTTTTGCGTTTCCACCGTCCACTTCTTACGCAGCACTCGTGAGTGGCTCGATTCGTTACCGAAACTATAATTAGCTTTACCGTTATTGGATATTTTACATTTTCAATGGGTGGGCTTGTTGATTGCTGTCCCGGCGACGAAAAGCGTGACAAGTCATTTGTTTATTTTCTAAACTACAGATTGACGAGACGCCATTAAACGTTTTATGGTCCTATTTTATATCAAAGTAGGTAGTTTCCATTAATGTTTCTAGACGCGGCGTGATGGATCCATCATGGTGCCACGACCTGAGCGTGGCTGAATGCGTGCCCAAAATAAGAGATTGCGTTGTATAATTAACACATCGAATGCTAATTGTTGGCCGCCGCGACAAGAACTGGTCGTTCCGTGTAACACTTATTAGGCGTGGAAGCGCGCCTTTCCTTCAAAATTTAATTATCGACATTAGAGGTGACACCAAAAACAGTGCGACGAGAAATTAAGCGCTGAACAAGAAACTGTTTGCAAAACTGTTCACGCCGACAATTCCGTTTCGATTTGTAGAAAGTCGATAATTGTCTATGACGCGTTGTACGAAGAAAAGGGACAGTCAATTATTCAAAGTGTAATAATTGATTGGATTTTAAATTTAATGACTTGTTCGAATGTTGGTTGACAATAGTCAACGCGGGTCGCTAAATGGATGGCATTATGTCCATACACAGCGACGTCAAATATGAAGAATGATCTCCCACATTTGTCCTGGACGTCCCGGTTCCATTCAGCCAAGGGACAAAGCACAACACACTATAACATTATATTTGATACTCAATCATTCATCATTATGACTGTATAAATTCTGAATTTCGACTAAAAAATTAAATAATTATTCTGTACCAACCAAATCTAAATCTACTTCGTGTAAGAATTGAACGATTAAGACCAAGGATCACATAGATCCCTAGTACATAAGAAGGTACGCATCTACAAAGGTACTTATTGCTTGCTATGTGTTCTATTTAAACAACATGATGAAACCGTTAAAAGCTGAAAAATAAATTAGCATGAGCATGCAAAGACAAATAAAATAAGTCAATTGACAAGTCGGCAACGTAAAGACTACCAAATTATGGTACAAGTATTTGAAAATGTTTCACTCGTGATGGTTGCGTTAACACGGCGGCAGCCAATGAGATCGCCCTGGAAACTGCTCATCTTCATGAAACGGCTTACGCGCCAAACCGTTGACATTCTTGTTAAACATTTACCTGAGCTACATAAGGTTGAATATGGTATAATGTGAATGCATGGTGCGATAGCGAGTGATTTAGTCGGATAGCTCTTACCAGTGTGCCAAACGGAAAACTAGTAATTAAAAGTACTTTACTTCTCCGCGATATAAGTGGAAATAAGTAGGTTCATAGTGTCGGTCGTAAGAAGTTTAATTAATCCGCGAGCTGACGCAACGAGGCTCGTTTTCTTTCTATTAGTGGCTGAAAGCGATTTGTTCAATTGATTCGCTGTGTGGAAATAAACGGCTTAGTCCCACCACTGTTTGTGCTAAGAATTTGTGGAGTTAACGTTAGCTGAGATCAAAGCGAGATGATTAGCGGATCACTTGTGGATATTGTTGTTACATAAGTGGATACTAATAGAGCTACATAGATATGTAATTGTGATTTACGTTTTAGCACTTCGTTACCGCCAAGGATAGCTGCGGCGGCGGATTATCACAAATACGATTCGACACACACGAACAAAGAGAAGCGTTAGCGACTATAATTATTATGGCTGCATTAATGCGTAATTGTACAAAATTATTGTAATAAACTTTCGAAGCTGACGCCATTACAATCGGGACGAAAGAGACAATGTGTCCCTAATGAATGCCGGGGCGACTAAAAGAAATTATTTACGCCACACACTGCGACTGCTACAAATATACGGACAGACATAAAGAAGATGTAGAAATCTGGGTAATGATGTAAAGTGAATGGACGACAACAGGTAATTACTGCGTGCCCCAGTGGAGACGCCTTGGTGCGTATCGTCACAACACTAATTGCTGAACACAAGTTTCTGTCTCCCTGGAGTCATGACGGACATCATGTGATTCATGTCGCGAGTCAAGAGTCGATCGAGATCTCGTCGAGACGCCGCGCGTTGTCCGCATTAAACAAAATATGTTGTGACCCAATAGACCCAACAGATCCAGTTTACTAAAGCTTCTATTAGCTCAATTCCAATAAAGAAGACGACATTTCGAAGACATTAAAATTCTCTGGATCGTATAATTACAGATGACACATTTTAACATTAAGGCACCCACGCACGCTCTATGTTGTGGCTTTAAACTCGTATAATTTGTGTTAAAGCTGTAATATATGAGACGTTAGGAGTCCCTCGCACTCGGCGTTCCGTGCATTCGATCGTTAATAAAATTATCAAAATCTAAACAGGTTTTATGAGTATCGCTCGTGCGTTAGAAAGAGTCCATGTTTCTGTTGGACTTATGAATGGAAATGGTCTTTGGGAATCCCAAATATTTCAAGAGGTCGTAAATAATACGCGGCGTGATATTTCCGTCGGTCGATTTATTATTGGAAGCAGAATGGCGCGTCCGTACGGAATCGCTACTGGATATTAAAATCCGCACCTAGATAATAAGCGGCCGTTATTTCAATGATTTAATTATAATATTATTATGTTAAAGGCGCGGCTAATGGTAATCGGCTGGAGCGTGTTTTCGTAAGCTTATTGCTACTTAACCGACTCGATTCGAAATTTAATTACGTAATTAACTAAGCAAGCTGAATTGAATTAACGGTCCGTTCGTGCGTTTCTGTATATTAGTACAAATATTGTAATTCCCGTTGATCTCTGTAGTCGAACGCTGGGTCGTGATTCAGCCTCGTTGGTACCACTTAGGTATAGTTTTACGCCGGCCGTAATTATTCCGAGCACACGTGGACAAGCTTTATGGGCGCATGCGCTGCCTTATAACACAGTACACCTTTTTGTTTTGTAGGTTAACGACTTGTCTATTAATAGTTCCCGAAACAGCCAGTGCAGGTATGCGAGGAAGCTTATACGATTATAATCAGTAATGCATAAATTATTGGTTTAGGTACGGACAGATGAGTTATTGATTTGACGCCGTTAAAACAATTAGCGATTTGTATGAGCGACTAGATAGATTAAAAACTCATCCATTTCATTAAAAATGGGTATAAATAGCCATGATTATAATGCAAAGCATTAAGCTATTAAAGTGATTCCATATTGAAACCAACTGATAGTTAAGATAATAAAGTTAAAATTGAACAAGTGGCCGATATGTTAATAATCAATGCTATACATGATTTGATTTTTGATTTGAACATAATCAACATACAAGATAAAGCATTGGCTTCCTGCGATATACATTTGCATAATCGTAAATACAATTTATCACCTTTACAAATACGTGTCAATTCAGTATCATCTCTAGACAATGTCTCTGATCTCCACGTAAAACCGGTGGCAAGAATAACAAAGAACTTATATCCTCAAATAGCCTTGAAAAAGATTACCAATATGCTTTACCAATGAACTGGTTATAGCTATTGGTGTTGATGAGAACGTGGACTTCATAAACATTGATAAGAAGTGGTATAGCTACTGAAAGTAAGACAAAGATTACTGTAATAAAGTAGATTTAAACCTTAATATTAAGACCGCCAAAGTTGAATAGAAAGAAGTCACATCTATTGATTGTGATTGTGACCGTCGAACTAAAGATACAAGTCAAGAATATCTTAGTGAATCAAAAAATGAGGTTGCCGCGGCGATAATGAGGGCTACGCCGGTGTAAAACCGGTAGGAAGGTCCATCTCGAGTCATTACTTGCACATTCTGTTTATTAACGATGTGGTAATACAAATTTCAATCAAAACTGCTGTTGATTAATTTTCTAGTTGATTACAGTAGCTGTTTCTTCTACTTTATTTGTTTTCTTCCAGCCACATTAGTTCAAAAATTGCTTTAGATTTGTTGGATTTTACAGAAAATATAGTTTTTAGTAGCATACCTATCCTGCTAAAAGTAGCTTAAGCTTTGGCATTGATTATAATTAAAAAAGGAAGTGATTTAATTTCCATATGAATAAATTTATCTGTAACAGATCAACAAACGTTACGTTGATTTAGATCATCCATTAGATGTTAGAAAATGACGACATGACTTGTAGCTCGGATCGCGTCTAGGTGTGTGGGACTGGCTTATCATAATGTTGCGCTAAATTTCGAGGCGACATTGTTATCTTCACAATGGTCATTTGTTAGAGTTAATCGTCCGGTTTATTTCCACTCATCTAATTAATAAACATCCTATTACAAAGCCTTGAACTTTTGGCTGGCAATACGTGGACAATAGAGCTCGTTATAAATATCTTTACTTAGTCAAATAGTCGAGCAACAATCAAGCGGACAGACGCGCGTATCTGAGTAATTAATCGTGCCTTATGATTGATTAAACACATTAAACCCGAGCACGATTCCCATTTAAATATTAAATCTATTAGGCAAGTGACATAATTCTAACTACAGTTTTAATCTGAATTATTGCATGAAACGTCTGACATTTTTAGTTTTGGAAACAATATGGGTGGCTTATGCATAATGGATGACAGTCAAAGCTAATGGAAAGGTTATTGGGAATTTATGTTAAGGCAATATATAGTATAATTGCTCGTTACAGATAAAATAGAAGCTATGTTAATAGAAACAAAAGGCGATCAGGAAGAGAGCTTTAAGACGTTCTGAATCACCATTGCAAATTCTGTAAGTAAAGGAAAACATAATAATACCATGAAGAACGTACTAAATGAGCGAAGTTAAGAGACTAGTTTAATGAATGTCCACTCGACAATATTTGTTAAGGTAACAAGGTAAACGAGGATATTTATCGACATGCGGTCGTCGAGTGGGCAACCCTTTAGGTGCTCACACCCGTACGTCAGCGGTACTCGACAAACAAGCGCTAGTGATGCGTAACGCAAACTCCGATGTCGATATTTACACGAGCACGGCAAACACTGACACTCGATATTTGTCCAACTCCCGAGCAAATGGCGTGAGGCGCTCAGAAGTTGTTTGCCGTTGTAAGATTCACATGAACGCTACTGTAATTAACGAAATAAACTAACATACAATGAGGTAAATTAAATAAAGGAGCTGGTTTGTTTCAATGTTTTACTAGAGCACGTCAGGGCAAATAGGTGACCGACACTTTAAAAAATATTATTAGCTATTTACGTCGGGTGTTGTATTTATACTCTGTGTAATGAGGTAGGTGCGCTCTGCATGTTTGTATTTTGTGCGTCGGCTATAACAAGTAAAACTTGACCGGGGTTATAAAATAAAATAAAAAGAGAGAAAAGGTACGTTAAGCCATAACTTCATTTTGAATTCTGTTCAGTGTGTTCCCGTATCACTCTGAACGCGCCCAGCAGGGGGCGCCATCGTTCTCACCTCGAGACGCGAGTGGTAGCCGGACTTTAATAAGTATCGATAAAATATGTCGATAAAATATGAATATTTATAAATATTTTCGATGCCGCTTAATTTCGATTAACTATGCGACCAGAATTTTTGATCCACTAACGCTGTTCGTGTTAGAACTTTAGAAATGAATATCCAACTGATAATCGATTGACATTCATCGATAAACGTTACTTCATGTGATAAACTGAAATTCCTTACGTATTCAGATTGTAAACAAATTCTTTTCATTTTTCTTTTTAAATATTTCAATTTTAAATACAAAGTTATGTAGAGTCGACTTCGAGTCGATCAAGCTTGTTTGTTCAATGGTCGATAACAGATACAGTAAGTAAGTGAAACTTTTGATAAGGTACATTTTAATTCAAATTCGTGTTTGGCTTTGCGATCTAGTTTACTAATATTTTACTCTTATTAAATATACGCTTGCTGTCATTTCCAGTGACCATAAAGTTTATAATTAAATTTTTCCATAAATCAGGTCTCGTCCCATTATGAAGGTAAGTTATCATTGAGTAGCTATTCATGTGTAAATCGCCATAAATCTGCGTTCAATGAAATCTCAAGCAGTTAAAAAATAAAATAAAAATTTGGGAGCTCAGAACAGGTTCTCGATTTCAATTTGTAACTCGAATTGTTCGTTATTCGATTAATAGTCGGCTAAGTGTCGCCGGGACAGCACTAATTAATCTCCTGACCGTGTTTCACATTAATTAAGAAACTAAGAGCGTGACTGCTTAGCGATACTGATTCCAGTCACAATTAAGATAAGGTTCTATTTCGTTAAGGATTCAAATTAAACTCCGTATGTAAGCGTGTCTGTATACATAGCGCGTTATCGTTAAGACTAAGTGTGATAGTGTGAGGTCTGCTTAATTCATTCGAGCATAAAATTTTCATTTTTTTGTTTCGTCGATTCGTGAGAGTCGTGGCAGTCGAAATGTCATCTCGGAACAATGAGTGTGGAAACGACCGTAATTAATATAAAGAGTAGTTTACACGATATAATCTGCGCTGAGTTGCGCCTTCCGTGAGACTCGAAATTATATTTTTTTCAACACCAATTAAATAGTGACGCCTAAATGTGACCGAAACAACTTAACTGCCGAGCGGACATTAGTAAATGCTGTGAATTGTTGGCGTTAGCTGAACGTGGACACGGCCACTTCCTTTATATTTTCTTCCATTACCAAAAAAAATACAAGAAAAAAAACATGATAAGTAAAAGTACAAGTCAAAGATGTGAGATTAAAAGTCCTAAAGACCATTCATTCTAATATCCACTGTTGTAACATAAATTAATAGAAGAGGTTTAAGTAAACTACCAATACCATACCTAGTCCAAAACTAATCTCTAGGCTTGTGTATAAAATAAATAGGTACCTGAAAACATATTAATCATCCAACTTTCGGAAACAAATATTCTTGACCTTCGCATAAATATTTGCCATTACCTGGATCAAACCGGGGATCGCTTACTTCGAAAGCAGGGCTACCAAATATTGACAACGTTGTTTGTGAATTTTGTGATCCCAAATCGGGTAACCCGATTTAAAAAACGCTTTTTGCACAACCATCGCTTTTTCTTTTGTTAAAGTGACAAATCATGCGCAATTAAATTAAACCCAATTTTAACAAAGCAACTTTTGTTCTTCAATCTTACTCAATGTTGCGATAATCTTTGTTTAGTCAGTTGACTGACTGAGGACATGTCCATGTTTTTACGACCATAATCAAATCGTGATTGTCGCATTCCCAAAAACTTAATTGTGTACCAGTGTTGATGGTATAAACATAATTATATACGTAACCACATCCGAAAATGTTATTAAAACACACTTAGCTCGCCCGGAGCGAGCAAATTGAGGAAATCTCTTGTACTTACAAAGGGTCGGGTGGACTTTTAAACTTTTGGGTCGCCATGGAGTTCAAAGGTTGAAAATGATCCTTATTAACGTGAACTATGACGCTTATAATATACTATAGCGTATGTATATCAAATTCAATTTAGTAAGGCAAAAAAAAAACTCGTTTGTAATTTTAAATCCCGCGTCATGTGACGACGCCCTGTAGGCAGGGTGCACAAAGTAAAGCTATCTAGCGGTCTTGTAATGGGAAATATTTAGGTATGTGATGCACAATTATTTATTCCAGTCTTAACTAATTAAGTATGTTTTAAAGTATTTAATAGTTTATATAAGTTTGTTTATGTTTGTAGGTAGGAACATGTAGGCTAGGTCAACATGTGTAAGTAATGCGGTCTCTCTCTCATAGCTAATACTCAGTGATAATATTGCATTCCACTGATGAAAGAATTTTCACAGTCCAGTAGTTTTTGTGTGTATTCATTACAAACAAAATATAAATTTTCTCTTTATAATATTAGTGTGGATTAACTTTGAATCTAAGGTTATTTTTCCCATTAATATAGGAACCACACCTGTTTCAGACAAGGAGCGTTTAAGGCGGTATGTTCCAAGTAATTATTATGCATATCTTTCGCGGCAGCCGCCCGGGGGAACTATTGTTTTAAGGGCATTTTTATTGCTTTTGCCAACTTTGAACAATGGGGGAGGTAATTTGGGACGTCGGATGCAGCGGGACACGGGAGAATGTCTTCGGCTCACTGCACAAAGACGTTTTAATAGACGCTCCGTTTCACTTAATGCCTTTAAAAATATATACTTATTTTAGAACTATAGTACTCTGAACTTTATTTAATTACACTTTTTACCAGTCATATCTTTACAGCCGTAGATATTGGCTGAATAAACATTAAATTGAACACTTGATACGCAATAACTAGGTCCAACATTAAAAAGTAATTAAACCATAAACTGATACAGATAACCGATCAAATAAAACACCGCTAATCCAGTTATTTACAGTTTGTAATTATGGCTTGGTTAATTGCCACCAATTTTAATTATCAATAAAATCGAAAAGTACGGACTGTTTATGAGGTCGTGTGATAAATGGATGGCGTAGGTATACTGTGTTCATAAAACACTGTTAAAGAAAAAATACGTACCTACTTTATGCTCTTTATTTTATGTAATAATTTTTTATACACGCTATTTTAACAATTTATTGTCATCAAAATGTTTTTTAATGACTGTCCTATAGTAGTCAAGAAATTATAAACAAAAATTTCTCACTTTTCAAAATGGTATTTAAATTACCTTAAAGTGTATCATATAATATCGTGTTTAGTAAATAAATGATAAGCATTTATTTAAGCCGAGTCATCCTAAGATAAAGATGTATATCACAAAATTGCATAAATAGTTCTAGGTTTATAAAAACCGACAATATTTTACATTCGACAATAATTCAAAAAGCAAGTGGTCGCCAGGTCAACAAGAAGCTATTCAAACTGGTTCATTAAAACATTGGTTCAACTAATTCAGTAAACACCGTATCATAGTTTATTTTTGAACAACATGGTCATTCACAAGGCTTACAGATGTCCACAAAACTTAATTAAAGTGACACTGCATGCATAATGAAGTTCACGTACAACCGAAGAGACTAAGATGGCGGCCAAGATGGACCCGAGCGCCCGGTGAGTTTGCAATGTGTATGCACTTTTTACTGTTGCACTAATTAAAGTAGTCGATTTCAAAGTTGCATTTTCCATTAGGTGGTGAGAGAAGTGGTGTGGGTATTAATGACGAACTGTGATCTAGGTATTAAGTTACAAAATTAAGGAGGTTTTTTCCAGAACGCTGGTAATAATTAACCAAAAGGTTGAAATTATGTCTAGGCATTCTGTTACTTGTTAACTTTATTTTAAAGACCATTATTCTTTTTAGGGCTGTCTGTATGTCGCACTCACTTTTCTGAGAAACTATCAAAATTAAAAACTGATGTACACATATAGATATTTATAACGCGCAGTAAGTTAAAGATAAAAAAGCGAAACAAAGTTTGTTAAAGAGTGTATGGCAAGGGTAAAATTATTAATTTCACGTTATAACATCGTGTGATAGGTAGGCAAAATAAATAAAGGCTTCTAAAAAGATTTGAATAGCAATGAATTTCTAAACCACTATCTATGGAACTAGTCAAAATACCGCAGTAAGTCAAATTATTAAAAAATCGTCACTTTGACATATAGCTCCATACGCAGATTCCGGTAACTTCGGGGAGGGAAGATGGCCGATTGAAAAATGTCCGGCTTTTGATTTTGGTTTATTCTGTTTACTGTTTTACTGTTCTTTGAATGTAGGTGATGTGTATTAAGCTATTACTATCGTCGGATTGATTCGATTTTTGTACTATGTCCATACAATAGTATGGTAGGTAGGTATATATACTGATGATGATACAGGTGGAAGGTGGCCATAGAAACTCGTATCAAGTCAAACTCAATAATCAATTAGCATTAACTCCTTAGAAGTTTGAACTTGTTTCACTTGACATTTAATAGTAAGTAAACCTAACCATTGATACAAGTGCAATCAACAAGATAGCATGTATACATTTTGAAAAATAAAATAATACTTTACATAAAAGTCCATTAGTTGACGTGCTTATTTGTTAGTCTAGGTTAATTTAAAAAACAATCTATCCCCTACACTGTCTTGTCAACAGCAATGACCGTTTATCGATTAAGTGTCGTATCGATTATTTAATAGCAAACATTGGTGATAACGTTTTGGGCATCCATATCGTTAATTATTGCCAGATAACCGGTTTATTACTGTGTTGGAGTGGCCGACAGAGTACTTAGCCATATACAATATACCCAGGATTACAAGATACGGTTCTTATCATATAATTCATGTACCTACCTTCTTAACTTGTATCTACTATCTACATACTGTCTAGTTCTAGAAATGAAAGTTGAAGATAAGGAATAACCCGCACGAACAAGAAAAAAAAAGACACGACGAAATGCTTAATTTAAATTGGTTTTCTTTGTAAAAATCCTAAGATAAATGCCCAATAAAACACTTGGACTAATTAAGAAATATCTATAAAGTTCGATACGTGTAGATATTTCATAATAAAAAGCCTTATTCGGTGACAGCACAATCGATTTCCGATTCTGTAAAAACGTAATTCGTCCGAGGCGTCAGAAACCGCGCGCAATGTCAACGCCAAACGCCGCGAGGCATCCGTCTCGCCCGCGGGCGTTTTTTAAACGATCGCCTTTTCGTATCGTACCAACGTCGAAACGTATCTTTAGTATAAAATTAAAATTTTGACTCAGTTACTTAAATAATAATTAATTATTATTATAGCACACATATACAATCACGCCTTCATTCCCAGAGTGGGGTAGGCAGAGCTACAGAAACACCAATAACTCTAAAAAGTCTTGTTAATAATTTAGTAGCCACATTGTGCACAAACAGGCCAAGATGTTTCCCAGTGTATTAGTGACAGGTTGCAAGCCCATCGCCTAACAGTACTACAAGCCCTTATTCCATTAGGCGCCTCTTACGACATCCACGGGAAGACATGGAGTGACACTATTCTAACCCGGCAACCACACGGGGGATTATTATAGGTAGGTTCTTAATCAAAAGTGTAAACCGAAATTGTGATGTGGCGACGAATTTTGACAGCATTATTCCACTGAAAAACAAAAGGTAAAATTTACACAGAGATTAATCACAAAATAAGGTAAATTATAAAATTCATTTCACTTTAAAATCCATAATTTGGTGCAATGTGATCGGACATTTGAGCAGAACGCTGCAGAACGCGGTCGGAGGTTCGACGGCTGGCCTTGGGGAACCAGTTCTCGGCCGAAACTCGGCAATTATTCAATAAAACAAAAGCATCGCGCCATTTTACTTTTACGAGAGAAATGCAATGCAATTTTGGCGGAGCTATGAAGTCACGCTGATTATTTACTGTACCTAAAAAATCAGGTAAATATGAGTCAGTTTAGATAAAACTAGAAGACGCCCGCGACTTCGTACGCGTAGAATAACTTTTAAGCTACTCCCCCTATGTGTATGTAGACGACACTATTCAATCACAGTTTGATAGTGTCGTCTACATTATTTATTCCCTCGAGAACTTTTAAATTTTTCGGGGTAAAAAGTATCCAATGTCCCGGGACCTTTGTTCTCTCCATACTAAATTTCATCTAAATCGGGTCAGTAGGTAGTGAGATTAACACACGTTCAAGCATACAAACAAACTTCAACTTTATATATTAGTATAGATAAAAACCCAAGTATGAGAAGGTAAGTAGTTATTTTTGGCTGACTTCCTTCAATTTAATTTTGTATGAAATATTGCAGAGTATTGAACTCGAATCTACTGAGTTTCTTTACCTTTTCTCTGTCTGATTTATACCTAGAAGCAAGAAGTGTTTTGAACTACTTCTTACAGGATTGTGTCTCTTGACTCATAGGTATAGGTGTAAAACAGAAGTAAAGGACCTGGGGGGTTATCATGACCTAACTATGCAGTTCTGTTTACGCTCAGAGAAAAGGATAGAGCTATATAACTGTCATAGCTCTGTCCTTTTATCTGAGCGTAAACAGAACTGCATTGTTATGTCATGATAACCCCCCTGTTGTACGTAGTTGTGTACAAAAGTAATATCGAACATAGGTACGTCAAATTTCAAATAAAGAATCTATACCTACAGATGTGCTACTACTACATAGAACAGGTCCTTTACCTACTTAAGTTTTTCACCTATACGAGCTTAACAACACGCTCTATTTATCATCAACAAAGATGTTAGTTATAGCTCAAATGAGTTAGCTGTGAGAAATATTTTGAATATACATAATATACATTCGCACATTAAATCCAAGAGTGACACTAAATTACAAAAATATATGTGAATAGTGACATTATTGCGTTTAAAAATAATTAAGTTTTGAATAAGTTCCTTTTTTGCATACCTAGTGCCACTGTTGGATTAACTGTGCATATATACCTACTTATATACGGGGACAATGTCACACGGATTGACCTAGTCCCAAACTATGGTCTAGGCTTGTACCTACTCTAGGCAACGATAAACGTACTTATACATATATACATAGAAAACATCCAAGACTCAGGAACAAATACTCGTGCTCATCACACAAATATCTGCCTTTACCGGGATATGAACCCAGAACCGCTGGCTTCGGAGGCAGGGTCACTCCCAACTAGGCTAACGTATGTATGCCATCTAAGAGCAAATGTCTCTTTCGGTTGGCTCTCATCTTCATGAGTGTCAATAGGTATTAATAATTCCGCTAATACCTTTTACCCTGGGTTCCTATATTCAAAACGTCTCGTTAAAATGTGAGGTCTCGTTAAAAATTTGACACAGTTTGTAATTATGTAGTAAATATCAATTTAACGAGACGTTTTGAATATAGGAACCCAGGGTTAGAAAAGAGGTTTTGGATCTTTTTGGGTTTAGCGATTAGTCCAGGACCTCAGCACAATGAGAAAAAGTCACATCAATCCTTGGTAGTAAGTCGGGAAAAGGGTCCAACACCTAACCATGTCTTTACCTCTCTGTAATTTTGTTTATACAGAAAATCTTAGAATCGTATATATATAAACAAAATTAAGAAAAATATTTAGGTAGGGATAATTTTTGGACAATCCCTAAACCCCGTGTGGTTGCCGGGTTACAAGTGCCACTCCATGTCTTCCCGTGGATGTCATAATGGGCGACTAAGGCAATAAGGGCGTGTAGACATTGTAGTACTGTTAGGCGATGGGCTTGCAACCTGTCACCAAGAGACTAGTAAACTTCTTGGCCTGATTGTGCGAAATGTGGTTACAGAATTATAAACAAGTCTTTTTAGAGTTGTTGTTATTTCTGTAGCTCTGCCTACCTCACTCTTGGAATGAAGGCGTGATGTTATGTATGTATTACTTAAGAGAAAACACAACTGGCTTGCAAAGACTTTACAATTACTTATTTTACTACAAATTTCACAAGCCAAATGTTATTATTGGAAACTAGGTTTACGGCGTGAATAAATCTAATATGGCATATCAATATTGCAAAATTTTATGTGCTGATTATTCAGTGCTAAGCAATCAGACTTGGAAGTCCAAATAATTATTAGCTGGAATTATTTATAGTAAGAGGTCTACTAACAGATTATATACAAAAAAAAAATAACAGAGTTGTAACAAAAGGTCCTGAAACACCAAACTAGGTGACTGTTAGTAACTAGACGCGAGACTATGTAACAAATGGTATCCGTTAGAACCACTATAGAAGCTGAACACAACTCTCTGACCCATTCTCCACGCACGTGCACTCCAAATGGGCCCTATTATAGACGCCGAAAGAAACGCCAGCACGAGCCTCTGAAAAATGTACCACGAAATTTGATATGGCACATAATCTATTATTAAGAACACCGCTCTCCCGAAGGTATTGTATGTCCTAGGAGCGCGAGTCAAACGAAATATTTCAAATGCAAATCGTGCTAACGCCATGAATGTAATAGTTTGTCGTGGCCCGCGCACGCGCGCGCACCGGAAACAAATTATCATACCATATAAGCACGTACGGAATCGACCAAAATCATTGATGTCGCTCGATCTTCAAAATTGCACTAACAAGAAAAAAAACTAAATCCTCATAAAATATTCAATAGGTGAATAGGTAACAAACTTATAATTTACATTAAAGTTTCTCGCTGAAAAACTAAATCAATTAGCGAAGTTATTTATGTCGCCAGCCAGGTGTAACCGTTACGAAATCGCATTTTTCTCAATTAAATTTCTGTCATTATAGGAAATTGTAAGGAAAAACGTAATTGCGTTTTCTAATTCGTAATGTTTGTTGCACACCTTGCAACCGCTACTATTTTGGACGCGTTTGAAATTTGAATTCGGAAATCGATTTTGTCGACGCCATGTTTTGTTGACATTCGGTTGAGCGCGGCTGCCGGAAATTTATAGAACACCTCGAGATTGAATTTGAAAAAGTTTAAGTTAACGGACGTGGAACAATTTGTTAGGTAAACGGTTGATGCGATGAATGAGATACGTGTCACTTTGTAACGGTTTTTACGCGCATAACGACGGTTTATCTAGTTTTGCGTCATGTTGAATCATAAAAACCGTTGTTTGGCTAAATTAACATTGAAAAAATTTAAAACCGTTATGTACAATTTGAGAAAAGCGTTCTCCCTACTATCAATTTACTAGTTGCGATAGAATTTTCTCTACGTTTTTATTGAAATATATACCTATATTAATTCTCTAATGTATATGTTCGAGACGGTATCTTGGCTAGAATATTAAGCGGCATTGTGATTCTGCGCCATAATGCGATGTATCTAGGCGAGAAGCCAACAGCCGACAGGTCGCTGACTTTACACCGAGATTATGCCAATTTCTGATAAACCTGACACTTTGTGCCTAAACTGAAGATGTCATTAAATATCTGCAAGGTAAATATTTAATTTTCTTGGTGTGGGAGTAAGGTACATGCGCTTACCGATAAAGATGATTACCTGGAATGGCTGAATAACAAAAAATATGATTAATCTTAAAAAACTAATGTCTGGGGTATTAGAATACTTAATTAAGGCAATTTGAAGATACATTTTTAAGGACTAAGGTACCTATATATGGATGGACTTACCTGTATATAAAACTTTATTTTCTTTCTTGTTAAGTCTTGCGAAAGATTGCGTTATTTAGTTGTAGAAAGCTGGATATCGTAAGAGACGACTAAGGGAATGAATAAAGGCTTGTAGTACTGTTATAGGCGATAGGCTTGCCACCAGTCATTAGGTAGTAAACTGGTAAACTTCTCAGCCTGTGCAAAATGTGGTTACAGAACTATCAACAAGTCTTTTTAGAGTTGTTGGTATTTCTGCAGTTCTGCCTACCCCACTCTGGGAATTAAGGCGTCAAGTTATGTTGTCATGCCGTTGTTGAAAGCTGGAAACTTATTATTAGCCTTTAATTACTACAATTTAAGATAAACTAGCGACCCGCTATCGCCTCGCTTCGGTTTATGCGAGATTTCCGTAACACCCGTAAATAAACCAGAATATACATCAAAACCTTCCGTGAAAAAAAATCTAACTGATGGTGAAAATCACATCAAAATTCGTTGCGTGGTTTAGGAATAAGCGGATATACCTACAGACAGACAGAATGACAGGTATACGGTTTAATAATTAATAACATAATATTACGATATAAAATATAATGTAACTAATAATAATATAAAATATAATAATTTTAATATAAAGATAAAGATAAACATACCAATACCGGGGTTTGTTTTTTACTTAGATTCTATGGGGAGTTTTCCATTAAAAAAGCTCATCTATAGATAGGTACCTACATCGATACTGGCTAGCTACAATAGCCTCACATAAAACAAACAAAGCAGAGCATATAGGTACCTACCTACAAGTATAATTAATTAATCAGGTAAAATCCACTGTACCTACCTATCCAACACTATAGATTTTAAACTGATTCATGATTATTTCATATAAATATTGATTAATTGTGTTTTTTTAACTCCCTTTTTATGACTATCTACCTAATTGTGAAGGACTAAATGCAGATATTAACAAAGTGAATTTTCCACGGCCCACGCTATCTAAGTTCCAATTTTAAATTTAAATTAAAGCAAATACACATATCTGGAGCTTATCTTACTTATCTGTTGTCCATCTCAACGAGCCGCCACGATGGCCCTTATCTGTGGTTTGTACTGGTTGACGAGTTTCCCAGGCCTTTCGGCGATAGTTCCACTACTGCTCAATAGATGGCGGTGTCAGTAGCTCTGCTATACTGATGTAAAGGCGCATCTTATAACGAAATTAATTCATTATTTTTTTAACTATGGTTTTTGAAAACGATTATGATTATTATCGGAAAATACATGGAACAATTCATAAAAATACTTATAAACATATTTTTGATTGATTTAATCCTAATAAGAAAATTTAACTGCAAGGATGCCTACGTATGGTAGCACAATTGTATTTCTTTTAAGATGTCTATGCAAGTGTATTTTTAAGAAGTCGGACCTAAGTAATAGAAAACAGGAGCTTTTGTATCTTTTACACCTACCTAGTAGATTACCAAGTAGCAACTGCGCATTTAAAAAAACTCACACATCAGAAAGCTTGATCATAATATAGAGACCTGTAAAATGTACTTTAATAGGTACAGTCAAGGTAATAAATATGTATACACTTTAGTACCTTGTCACTTTAATCGCTGTGACAATTTTATATGGCAGTTTAAACATGACGTTAAATAGACAAGGTACTAAAGTGTATACATATTTATGACCTTGACTGTACAACCTTACCCATATTTTTAATTAAGGCTATTTTATTGTTTTTCGTTTAATCTAGCAAAATCTATTCTTCAACGTAGGTACAACGTCAACCTACCTGTTCCCGTTTATAAATAAACAGTTAATAGAATTTAAAGTTCTATCGGAGAAAGCTGGCACCTATAAAAATAATTATCTACATGGTGTATTTTGCAAATTTAGTAATCAAAACCAACATCACGCCTTCATTCCCAGAGTAGGGTAGGCAGAGCTACAAAAATACAAAAACTCTAAAAAGACTTCATTATAGTCTTGTAACCACATTTTGCACCACTAGGCTAGGTTTTCTGTGTCTTTTTCTCCTTTCCAAGAAAAAATAACCCTACGTATCCGAAAATCGTAAAAATCTGACTAGTTAGAGAAACGTTACCGCATTTTGTAGTAAATACCTAGTTACTTTCAGCCTCACAACACTCGATCTCATTTTAATTCCTATACCAAAATAATATGGTGCAACAAATATTTTCTCGCTCGCCATAGTTGCACCTGTGTTTCATGGAGGACCTCACTAATGTATAATGTACCTGCCTACTACGAAATAAGTTAAAGTTTTTATTCACGACAAGTAGATGGCGCTGTGATAACTTATTTTGGACTAACTCAGTTAAGGTAATTTTAATAGTAAAACTTGATTGGGTAATTATGTATGTACCTACTATGTTACTAGATGTGTGTTATAGTTAGCTTGCTTCATCCGGCCACACCTAATCCATGTTTTGTCAACTGGCGAATTCTATTCACCAGTTAGGCAACTGATTTCCATACTAACAGTGGCATTGTCTCCTACGCAACCTAATCAATTATCTGGCGGTAATAAATTAAATACTTTCCTTACGATAACCATCGATGGTATTTGATTAATGAATCAATCTGTGAATATCGATCTTGAGCCCGGGAAAATGATTACAATATGGCCGCCCCGTTGCGAGAGAATGCGTCGCGTTTGTTTAGCGGCGGTTTTATAAATACATTCTTTGGAGTTTTCTTATTTTAATTTAATTTTGCATTTTTTTTAACTATTTTTTTACCTACTTATTCAAGCATGCTTTAACAACTGGTCATGGTTAGGATGATTGAAAAATCCTTCTGCAAGCCCCATGTCCCTGAATAGGGCTAATGGGAAGTCATCATCGTTATCAAATCAGGATAAATTAAAATGCTCAAAAACCCTTTCTCTTGAAGGAGGGGGAGAAATTTAAATAAACACCAAAAGAAACTGTAAAAAACTACACTAAGACCACACTAACGCCCGTATTTATAGGTAAACAAATATTTACTTAAGCAAAAGTAATGACTTAAGAAACTTTTTTTGTATGAATTTTGACATTGCTAAGTAATTAGGTACTTTTCTTGTCTATAAATATAGATATAAATGTACCTACCTTGATAGAATATTACCTATAGTGTGTCCCTGGATAAGGTGCACTAACGAATAGGGATGAAACTAGCTGCAATTTCAACGACAAACAATATTTGTTTATTATTTAATTTCTTTTTTTATAACCAAACCATTGATTGCTATCAACCCTATCGGAACAAAGTGAAATACCTCTCCTCATATGAGGTCTATTGAAATGAAATAAACGGTGTTTTAATCCAATAGCACTCCTGCAAAAAAATAAAAAAGCGAAAAGATGCACTAATTACAAAAAAAGACTGCATGTTAAACATAATATTCTTTGACCGCTCATCACAAAATGACGTGTTTGCATTAGAAACGTATTTTTTTTTAATTAAAGGTAACGAATTAATATATAATTATATCTAATAATAACATGAGGTAATTTTGGCATATTTTTTCGTTTTGTTATTTATTTATCTGACACAGAAAATGCTCTAGGATTAAAAATGTTTCATCTCAATCGACCTCATATGAGGCGAGATATTTCACTTTGTTCCGATAGGGTTTGACAGCAATCAATTCTTTTTTTTTAAATCTTGAAATAAAAAAGTCCATCTTTTTTGTCAGTGAAATTGCATCTACTTAGTTTTATCCCTATTCGTTTGTGGACCTTATCCAGGGACACAATGTAGGTATTTACCTAAAATTGACGACGTGTTTTTGGTTGCTCTTTACCATTCCATGTCATTCAGGTAGGTAACATGGAGAACGTACCTATGGTGGGGATCTCTTGGAGCCTCATTAGATATGAACAAGAGCTAAATTTTAGATATGTTTCATTTGAAACTTTTAATCGTATGTACCTTACTGGGTATTAATTAATTGACGAAAATGACGTGGGCCCTTAAAAAGAAATATCAATCAATTTAAGTAATACCTAAATAATAATCATCCTTAAAAAATTCGAAAGTAGTTCCCGCTGTTTATAAGCCAAAATAGGTAGGTATAAGTAGGTAGGTACAAATCGAACAAAAATAATTGTCTCATTTATTTTAAAATGTAACGTCCTTCTACCTTAAGTACCTTTTCCTTTACTAGGTCTCTATAAATAGGTAACATTTAACATTTTAGTTTCTTAAAAATAAGGAATTTAATAGGTAGGTTTTAGAAGACTTTACAAGAAAGTAAACAAACTAAGTACCTACCTACCGACCTAGGTGTTTCTTATGTAATTTATGTAGGTAACACCAATAAAAAACAAAAACTGAACCTGAAAAACTTTGAAAGTAACAATGTAGGTAGGTACCAATGAAAATAAAATGTTGCTATTAAAATAGTACCTACCTAGGTACCTACCTACTACTAAATCTACCTAACTAATTCTAACCCTAAAATTACCGAGTAGGTTACCTATCTAACTAAACCTTATAGGTAAATATCCTAAAGCTTAATCGCTAAAGGTAAAGTTGCGTTTGCTTGTGTGTACGAAAGTATGTACAGGTACCTACCTAGATGACAGTCGGAAGTGTCATTCAGTCGGGGTGTGTGAGTCGATTTTGTTTTGAATCATCTGTTGTGTTGGTCAAACCACTGTGGACAGTGTAGTACACGTAAAGATTGCACCCCTCAATTGATTTACCTGTCTCTACTGTTACTTACCTACCTAGATATAAACTAGGTAGAGACCAAGTTTATATCTAGGTAGGTAAGTATTTTAAATACGGTAGTGCATTTGGTAATTTGTTTGTTTGTTCTTCTTTAACTTTATTAGGGCACAATTGGAGGGAGAGATTTTGTGTTAAATATGGATCGAATGTTAGAGGTAGGCATCTTTGGAGACTTTTATCGTGGGAATTTTGTAATAGTACATATGTAATAGTACATATTTATGTTTATGTTTAAGCTTTTCAAAGGTGTTATTCAGTGTCCAAATCTTTTGGAAAAAGTTAACTTCAGTGTTCCGCACCACCCTTTGCGTCCTAGACCTTTATTTCATGTGCGCTTTGCCCGCACAAATTACTCTCGACATACCTTTTTCAGACGAGTTCCTAGATATTATAATAAACATCTGTGTTACATTGATCCTTTCCATGTTTCTCTTACTAGCCTTAAAAGGTTATTAAAATGTAAGTTGTGTTAGTATCCTAATATATTTTTTGTTCACCAGTATCTTATATTGTCATCTTTAGTGTTTCTTCACTTCATTTCACTTCTATTGTAAATTTAAACATGCGCATTTTTTATTATGTGTATTCATTAATGAACCTCCAGGTCTTTTTGATACTTATATTGTTTAGTACAAAGTACTTCTATATCGCATTCGTATATTACTGTATGTGTTCTAAATAAATTAAAAAAAAAAAATATATATATCCACGACAATAATATTTTCTTATAGGTAGGTAGGTAGTTAGTTAGGTAGGTACCTAGATCAATTTGCGGTTGAAGTTTTAGGCAAAACGGTGGATAAATCCTGTAAAGCTCAAATAAGCTATTATGCTGAACTTTTAAACATAGTGATGCCACAGTTTTCGTATTTTTTAAATTTGTCATCCTTTGTAATAACTATTCTTGTGACCTAGGTAGGTAAATCCGAAAGGTTATTGTTTGTTAGTTCATCCCGTTTTCACGGTTCAACCTCTGAACCGATTGACGTTAAAGTTGGTACAAGGATAGTTTTAGGTATACCTAGTCCGGACTCGGACATTGGTATAGGCACTAGGTACCTAATTGTTATCCCGGAAATTGGTCAATAGCCCAGGAAATAACGATAATCGATTTCTACGCGGATGGACAGCAAAATCTAGTTTAAAAGAAAAGCAAGTAGAATTAATTGCGGTGAAAATATTATTATTTATAAAACCGTGATCTAGTTAGGTACCTACTTGCTTAACATTTAAATCTTGGTTAAAACCTGCATGAGCCACCAACTTAAACTATCTGCAGGTCTCTTAGCTTATATAGGTACCTACGTTAAAGCATGACAAACACACTTATTTAATTTTAATACCTACCTACCCAATATTCAGTAACTCTAGAAAAACTAGAATCGGTTAAAAATAACATTGGATTATGAATTAATGCACTGTTATTAAATGTAGCCAACAATAAAAATAGTCTTAAAACAATTTGCAATATAAATTACCTACCTACCTAGGTTACCTCTTCCAAACCTTTGTTCTGTAACGTTAATGGGTACATTTCACTAAAGGGGCAACACTATTCAGTAAAGGTGTTAAAAACCGGCAGCATATTAAATGTCAATATTATTATTAATCTTAAGGTTTAAAAAATAGACTTTACTTACCATGTATTTTTTGAAGTGTTAAGCCTATAGGAAGTTATTAGGTAGTTACCTACTACTAAAACAGTTTAAAATCTTAATTAGTTAAGCCAAATTAACATAGCACGGGTTTCTTAAATTTTGCTATCCCAACGATTTTGATATTTACTAAATAAAATAGTTAAATAATTTAAGTACCGAGCTGCTGCATTTTTCTATGTATGCAAATAAGAAAAACTTTAAAGAATTCTAATGGGCTGAAGCTACTGTCGCGGAGGTATTAGCAAAACGCGCGACTCTCGCGGCATTTAGATCACGCTACATATCTATCTTATTATTATTTTTAAACAAATATTTGAGAGCTCCACGATTGTGGAAAAAGCGCAAATGTTGAACTTGGCAAACCATTATAACTTTTAAATTCCCGATAAAAATTATCGACATTGCTCATTGCAAGATTAAATTTAGTCACATCACTAAGAGCACTAATTTGATAATTTCGGTTTGTAGGTATTTCTCATTAATGCCAAGTTTTGTTTATTTTCCTCTAACTTGCAAATACCTATTTCTTATTAGATTTCGCACGAGAAAATCAACCTGTTTCCAATCACACTGGAATCAAACTGGACGCGAATATTAATCAAAAATCTCATTAAATCTCATTAACTTCCAGAGTCATAAAACACTAAGAGCCCATTTTAATTAAAACTGTAAATAGGCAATCTTATTCGACACCTATTAATGAAACCGATTTGATTTCTCTATCAGTGTGCTTATGAGATTTTCCGTTTGCTGAATGCATGTTGATTGCGAGATTCCATATCGAAAAGCCCCATTCTCAATTTTTAATTAAGAAAACATCGGAATCGAGATGAATTACGGCTACTATTGGCAATCTAGGCAGATTCCTACAAGAAAGTAAATAAATAAAAACCTTTTATCATCGCCCGCAGAACGCTGTTAAGCTCGCGGCATCGCACGCACAGTCACAATAATCACTTGTCCAGTATCCAAAAGTGAACTCGAACAACACTGCCAGTCCAAACACAAGGAACACCGAACACTAGGGATGGGAATAAAAGTTGTATCGTTTCGGTCGGCGGGACGCGCGACGCTTCTCTGGCAACGGTCGCCGGCTCACTGCGCGGTCGGCCGGCGCCCCCCGCGGCACCGGCGCCCCGGCCCCCGCGGAGGGCGGGGCCGCCCGAGCGAGTCGAGGCGAGGCGAACGCTTAATTACGCTCAGCGGGCAAAGCGGGACGGCGATAGCAGTGGGCGCGAGCTATTAGCGCGGAGAGCGGGACGACTCGTCTTAAGTATTTTGTATAAGTAATGAGGGGTGCGGAGCATCTCCCGCCAATCTTTAATGTTGATTGCCGCCTCTGTGGCTCATTAACGCCTGGCCCCGCCTCGGTTTAATTACGCGAACGTTTAATTGTCAACTGTTTTTGTCTCGTTTGAATTTCGAACGTTTGTTTTCTCGAAGTGTTTTATTGGCGCAATTGTCTGTGGTTTTAATTGGCCGTTGATACTGGATAATTAGGTAGAGAGGGAAAAGTTATCTTTAACGTGTGGGAAAATAATAAACAAGACATTGAGCGCGTAGGTATTGGAATAGTATTAAGTAGGTAATAGGTACCTACCTAGCAAAGTAATTCTACTGGCTTCGATTCTTAGGTAAGTAACGACTTAAGTCGTACCTAGGTAACAATCTAGTTAAATACTTTTTTAAACTCAAATTGAATTTAAACTTTGGTAATACCTACCTTCAAAATACCTAGCTAGTTGTTATACTTAACACGTAAGTAGGTACTAAAGTACCTAGGGACTTGGCAGGTAGGTAAGTACCTCACCTAATCATGAAAACAAAAATAACTTGCGATGTAAAATGTACAATAGGTAAGGTAGGTAAGGTACCTACTTAAGTTTGTTGGTTGAATTAAGTTGGTGTCGGGACTTTTTCGATTGTAATAAATAAACTTTAAAGACTTACTTACTTCTTTAGCTAAGTACCTATGTAGCTACCTAGGTACCTAATTTTGAAATGCAGTCTAGATAATTTTGGCCCATTTAACCAATCCTTAGAGCAGGTAATAAGATTCTAATTGGAATAGGAATAAGTATACTTAACACACGCTTGGGTACTTTAATTTATACCTAATCATTGTTTATGGTAAATAATTTCTATTTTAATATTAAGACTAGCAAATTAATTAAAAACTTATCTACTCAGTAGGTAAGTAATGTTTTAATCAGAGATAAATAATTAAGTTTCTTGAAAGCACTCACCCTGCTAGGTAGGTAGGTACCTACCTAGCAGGGTGAGTGCTTTCAAGAAACTTAATTATATTCTGGGAAAAAGTGGTAATACGTAGGTACGTATTACCACTTTTTCCCAGAATATCTTAAGTTTATTAGATCAGATCGAATTCAAACGCAAACAGGTAAGCGCCACCTTACCACGGCCAGGCTTAAAAAGCTCTCTAACTTGCCTAAATAAACGAGTCAGTACATTTTCTTTCTCTTTTTTACAGGTTACATTACGCAGAAAACAAAAAATATCTATCTACGTCAAATTTTTATATCTACATGTAGGTATAAGCCATGTAACCTATACCTACCAAATATTTACTTATTCTCCGTTTCTTAAATCTAAAGATGTTGGTAAAGCCATTGAAATCCACTCATCCGATAGATAAATTGGTACCTACTTTAAATTTTAGAATCAAAACTAGAAGCTATCTTATCTAGGTAAAATAAGTAGGGAAGTGGGTATAGATAGACAGTTGTATTCAGAAAAAATATTGTCATTTAAATATGCATGCTTACATATAACGTATGTACCTACTAACCTACAATGGACTCTTGATATTTTTGGTCACAAAAGAAGAATTGGATGATTTATAGCAAATAACTCTAAACTTTTAACACGAATAAAAAACAAAAAGTAATCCAATTATGTTGGTATTTAAGTAACATTAAGACATCCCTTAAAGGGTTAAGAACGCCTGTGCACTTATATCCCTGTCATGTTTCTGTCTATTTTATAATTGTTATGTCTTTTCTTACAATAAAACGTTAACATACGTAGGTATGTTAACGTTTTATTGTAAGAAAAGACAGTAAATATGTATGTATGTAGATACATACATATTTACTTATCTATATAAGTATTTTTTTATTAAAGCAGTTTCGTTTCTGTTACTCGGATGTACCTAGATATGTACCTATTCATTGTTATTTTCAGTTATTATGTTAATTTATCTATCCTATTGCATTTTCCTCTTATTTCACTGCAAGGTTAACTAGAAGAGATATGGGATAAGTTTGCCTATGTACATTTACTATATCGATGCAAATAAGTCTTGTAATTGTTTATGTTCAATAATTAAAGAGTTTACGTAGCTACATATCTACTTACACACTATTTAATCATACAAATACAAATAATTTACCTTTTCACTTACGTATAAAGTAAATAAGTATAAAAATCCATTGAAAGTTGTCAAAATTGGAGTAAAGATGAATTGGTCTGCTCTCGATTGTATTTAATCTGTGGCAAGTTCGAATCAAGTCATCGATATCCGAATTTGGTACAGTTTAACTGATTGTTTGAATGTAACGTAGGTATCTACCTACCTATTAAATATTAAAATATTGTTATCTCGGTTTATTTTGGGACCACTCCTGTTAATATACTTTCATAATTGAAAGTCACATTAAAATCCGTTCAGAAGCTTTTTAAAACATAAAGAACAAAGAAACGTTGACTTTTATTCATCTAAAAGATGACTTTGACAAAATTATATTGACTATTCCCTCGTAAAACAACAAATCAAACCGCGACCTTTTACTATAATTTATATGAGCAGGCAACTAATTAAATGTAGGTAAACAAACAAATTCACGTGACTTATTTTACCATATACCTACCTATACAAAACATTGGACAGAATTAATAAATTGTGTGGTTTATAGATTCGTTAAGAAAATAATTGATTGTTATTCTTTGTTAACATAAATTATATTATATAAATAAAAATATCACGGGACAATGTCACACAAATTGACCTAGTCCCAAACTAAGCTCTAGGCTTGTACTATGAGTACTAGACAACGATAAACATACTTAGATAGAGAAATAAATACTTAAAAACATAGAAAACATCCAAGACTCAGGAACAAATACTCGTGCTCATCACATAAATATCTGTCCTTACCGGGATTTGAACCCGGGACCGTCGGCTTCGGAGGCAGGGTCACTCCCAACTAGGCCAACGTGTAGTCAATAATATACTTAGATAAAATTTAAACGATGATATGAATATCAAAAATCGTAAAGTATGTAAATTAAGATATATATATACGGAATGAACAACAACGTCGCATAGAAGTTACATTCTCGATAATACCTTAAGGAACGAAAGTTCAAGCACATTGATGCCTAATGTGATGTGAGGAGCAAAGACGAAAAGTCTTTCTTTTACGACTACCTACCGAGGTGCCTATATTAACCAAATTTTAACCAAATAGGTATCTTCAATAACTTTTCGATAACCCATTTAGTTAGATAGAAAAAAAGACAGTGCATCAAATCAAAACGCATTTTGTACCTAGGTACTTATCTGTTTTATATTGTTTTTTTTTATGTTATGGAGAAGGCGCACTAGCACTCAGGCTACCCGATGGTAAGTGAAATCTGAGACCCATAGACATTTGAATTCTCAAGGCTATAATCCTAAGATCAATAAGGTTATTTGAATTTTATTTCATTGTCAGTGTGATTAATTTAGATATGAGATTCATCAGATTGCTATCTATCGGAAATCAAAATAACGGAAATATGTCTAGGGCGTTGACCGTATACCTACTTATAGATTATCTTCATTCTCAGTTAAATATAAAATACATCTTCAAAATAAATGCGTCCCTAATGCAGCGTGTTATTGAGTTTTCCAAGAAACTATACCTATGTATTTCGAAGACCAGCTGTGAGCTGTCTTTCCTCAAATAAAAGTATAAAGGTTGAGGTCAATCAATAAAGAATAGGATAACAGAGGTGTAAAAAAAACAACGGCGCTCACTGTCGTTACGCTAGGACGACGGTCGGTTCATTTGACGTTTGAAGTTCTCCAAAAACAACGTTGTGATACCTACGTACGTCACTGGGTGTGTTGCTTTGCTGAAAACTATATGTATTATTATGTATATTGTATAAAGTTAGCTTACTTGGTAAGTACCTGTAGGTATTTATTTAAAATAATATAAATCTAAGTAAGTAGTGATTACATTTGTATCGACTTGTTTCATTGTGACGCAAGCGATATTGGTATGGGTAACAATATTGAACCAAATCCAAAAAACAGATTTGAATCAATATATCCTGGTTAATTTTAAATCATTTCGTTTCTCTAGGTATCTAATTGTGACTTTATGTTATGTACTTGCCTTTCTTTTTGCTTTTTAATTTCTCACTATTTACATTTTTCCAATACCTACCATTCTAAAACAACTCGTCACCTTTGTTAGAGCCAAATTTTATATCGTTGGCAGTAGATAAGTACTTGTGGGAAACGTCCCAGATACTTAAGTCAAATGGAATTTAAGCACAAGGTAACTACGAGTATATACCATGTAGGTACCATTGCTATGTAAGGATCCTTTCGAATATACTTGCCCTGCTTAATTTCCCCATATCTACAGGCGTATAGCTATTCGAATGTGCAGATTTCTATGCGATGTTATAAGTTATTGGTGGGCCCTAAGCCACTAACTAGGCCATCCACTCTTAACGTTTTCATCCTTAGGTAAAAAATACAGAATTAGCGAATTACCTACATTAAAAATGCAGTACGATTAATCATTATTTCTCGCCCACCAATGCTAAGGGGAGATGCCGTTCTCAGTATTTCTTGTTAATATTTAATACAAATAACTTATTGTTTCAACCCTAACAGGTGATAGGGTCAATGGCCTAACCTTGACCTTACTAAAAGTATTTAAAACACTATGAAGCGTTATTAAATATTACCAACATTTTTTTAATTTTTCTTGTAAAGGTTTATGCCGTTAGAATTTATTATTACCTATGTCACTTATATGATATTTTATTTTCGGCAAGGGCCTTTTCCCTTCTACCCTGACTATATATTAGCAGTAGCAGTACCAAAACTAGATCTCACATTTTTTTACCATTATATCGATCTACCAATGCGAAATCCCAGGTGAACACAAACACAAAACAAAAAGTTAAACTGATCACCCATCTTTATCCGCAGTCGGGTAAACTCGTTTATAGCCAAGTGCGAAGCGGATAAAATGGCATCCCGCGTCATTGTGCGGTGGCCACCCACTGCGCGTGCGCATCCAATAAAATAAAAGCTTTACGTAATGTATATAGCTACTGTAATAACATATCTTCAGTATGCCATTTCAGAAGTAACTAAATCATATAAAATACTTGTAGGCGTTTGTAAAAGTTCGAAGAGATGTCTGTTACTTCATCACAAATAACCATGGATGATTCGGCGCGTATCATATTTTTACAATTAGTTTTCTAACTGGATAACTAACTAAATTAAAAAGTAACTTTAACTCCTTTCAATGCAGCGCCATTTCAAGAACAAAGAAAATAAAAAAATAACTAAGGTATAAAAATGCTTGCGAGACAGTCTCTCCCTAGTGAAAAAACTTTGTATTTTCTAACAAGATTATGATTAGGAATTGTGCATAAGGGTCTTAGTTCCATACGAGCCTAACAAGATGCTAGATACTTCAACTAAGATTTTCGTTGAATCGCTTAAGAACTTGGCTGTTGTAACTATCGCCTTAGGTTAATTGAACTAATATCATAACTGTTTATTTATTTTTTGTCATCTAAAGAAAAGTCTCTCTTTTTTGGCTCTTTTTTTTGGGATATCTCCCACTGCGGCTACCTGCTTGTAACTTTGTCATGAATTTAAGTTTCTGGGGATGTTTTTTCATTTTACCCGACTGCGTCAGAAGGAGTGTTATGTTTTTCGAGCGTATGTATGTACGTATGTATGTTTATTTCTGTGGCACGCTCTGCAGCCTAAATGGCTTGATGGATTATCATACCTAGGTAATGAGGTTTCGTTAGATCCGTCTTGGTTTTGGGAGTGACATAGATAGGCTATATTTAAATAATAATAATGAGACGACTCTCATTAAAACAATCCTCCTAATCCTCCTAACATTATAAACGCGAAAGTTTGTATAGATGGATGTGTGGATGTTTGTCACTCTTTCACGCTGAAACGGCTGGACGGATTTGGATAAAATTTGGAATGGAGATAGCTTATACCCTGGATTAACACTTAGGTAGGCTACCGTTTATCGCGAGGGAATAACAATAACCGAAATCTTCATGGACGAAGTCGCGGGCAGAACCTAGTAGAGGTATAGGTACATATATTTAGACGACATAATCAAAAAATGCGGTCAGGTTTTTAATGCTTGGTTTAAAGATAGCAAGTAGCAACCATCCTGATGGTAAGTATGTTCTAAGAGGATCATTCGGTATTCTTCTGCTCAGGGCCTCTATTCTACTGCGTTATAACGATAACGCGTTTGACGTGTTTTAGAATCGTTTATGACTCGGCCGCCATTATTGACAATAATATAAGAGTTATCAAAACGTTGACAATACGTATAAACTTGAAAGGCGATATCGTTTTTACCGTGTAGAATCTCGGGCAAATTCGTCTTACCACGAGAGAGGGTCCGCAGTGAGACCCACATGAAGCTGATTAGATTACAAACTGTTGCCCATGACTCCGTCCGCGTGGAAATCGTTTATCGCTATTCCCTCGGAAAATATCAAATTTTCCGGGATAAAAGTATCCTGTGACCGTACCTGGGAGTCCCGGGACTTTAGTTATCTCCATACCAAATTTACAAACACTTTCGCATTTATAATATTATGTTTGTTATATGAATAAGGTAGGTAAGTACTATCCTTTTTAAGAAAGTCTACGCAGACGACGCAGCTGTTACCTAGGTATCCTTACTAATATTATAAATGTGAAAGCGTGGATGTTTGTTACGCTTTCACGCAAAAACTACTTGACGAATCATCATGGAACTTTGTACACGTATTCTGGGAGGTACTAGAAGTAACATAGGATACTTTTTATTAAAAAAATATTTTTTTTACAAAAATAAAAAAAAACGTCAAGAAAAAAAATTGCAGCGGGCGAAGCAGCTGGCGGGCGCTAGTATGCTATAAATACAGCACGCCATTACGGATTTTGTCATGTCGCGTAACAGTGGTGCTAGACAAGTTGCATTCGACAATCGTTAGCGATTATGTTTCGATTTATAAATGTATGGAATTGACGTAAGCCACCGAGATAGTAACGTGACACTTACGTCAATTCCATGTATTTTTCAATTGAAACATAATCGCTAGCGAGTGTCGAATACACCTTGTCTAGCCCCACTGATTACGCTGTTATGGTTAAATAATATGATTATATGGGTCCTTCTTAAAATTGTTTTGGTTTTATACCTTTCGAAAATGCTATTAAGAAATTTTATTGAGTTAAAAGTAACAAGGAAGAATTCGAGGATCTAGTTCGGAATACTTAGTCGGAAAGAGTATGTATGTTTTTTTTTATGGCATGGTGTAGGCGCACGAGCACTCAGGCCACCTGACGGTAAGTGGAATCTGAGACCCATACACATTTGAATTCTCAAGACTAATCTCAAGACTGCAATCCTAAGACCTAAAATGCATTGCCAACTCTGAGAGATAAGATGGAATGCCATCTATTGAAATCAAAAATGAAAAGCTTGCGTTTTAAGTGATACTTACTTTAGGAATAAGTAGCACAACGTTAAAATAATAAAAACATCACTTATTTCTGTTAAAATCTAAAAGGTACTTACTTAACTCTATGGTCATGAATTTTAATAATATGTTGAAATTAAACTTATATTTTATACGTGAGCGCTACCGTAGCGATTGGAAATGAATTATAAATTAAATTCCATATCCATTTTGATAACAACAATAATACTTTACCTCCTATGAATCAGCATATGCATTCATTTAATTAAAAGGCTAGTAGGTAACGGTATTCAGTAAAGCGGAGGTTTAGTTTTAAATCAATGCGCTGAATAGGTACCTAATAAAATGTCGCTATAAAACTTTTATTATAGAATAATTTAATTAACCTTCCGCAATCCCGGTAGGTGGCGCTGAAAGTCTACGTATAGGGTAATTTTATTTATTCCGTGTAACATATTTGTGTTACACGGAATAAATATAATACCTAACTACAGGCTTTGTCATAAAATAGGAATTTATTTTTTCTGACACTAATCGACGTCCGCCTACTTTTTACGTAAACGTTCGAGTTATGTTTGATTTATTAAATAAAGAAGGTGTTTTTTTTTCGTTTCTGTACCCCACAGGACCTTATCGTAGACATCCAAAAATACAGCATCAGTAACAAAATTACAACAAAAAGTAGGTCACACCTTGGCACCTTAAGAACTTTTTGCTTGAAAAAAAGACAGGCCGAAAATAACTACACAAAAAAAACTTATTCCAAATTCAAGTTTTTCGCGCGTAAACACGCTCAAGTTTGGCCTAACCTATTGGGTTACAAAAGCGGTGCGGGCGTTGACCCGCGTGGCCAACCCCTGACCTTGTACCAACGTAAACGCGATGTGCTCGTTTTCCAGCTGAGTGACACTGTGCCATGAATTGGGTTTGTAGTTTTCTAAAGTATACAAAGTCAACACGCACTGGCCATATAAAACTCCGTGTATGCAACTATAAACAAACTTTAGATCATCTTTAACCTTTCCTCTGCATGCTATAACGCAAGACGGTCACCGTAGAAGACTATTGAAAAACGTTAAACACTTCCTATGTTCAGAATAGGTATGTCCTTTAAAAAAAATACTATTTCGTGTGCGACATTTTTTTTATTCTTACACTGGCGGCCCGCCGTCAATTCGCTCCGGTAGTATTAGATATTATATATTTTATAAAGCTTTTCTTGAATCATTCTATCTATTCATGAAAACGGAATTAAAATCCGTTGCGTATAGTTCTAAGATCTTAACGTACCTACAAACAGAGGGACAGACGGCGGGAAGCGAATTTGTTTTATACCTACTATGTCAAGAGGAGATCTGGGTTCGAGGTAATGAACCTAATAAACACAATACGACACTTAATATTAATTAAAACTCATTTACTTTAAAATTGTAGAATCTCCAATAGAAAAAAATGGTTTTTTTCTTGATAGTTTTATTTGTAACGATAGTTAGTTTTTCTAATTTTAATAAAACTCATCAACTACCTAGGTACTCTTCGTACCTAGGTATCTGTGACGTTTCGCCTTTTCCGGTATTTTTTTATGTAACTTCGTAAAGCTGTGAACTGTTTAAATTTAAAATGTAATAAAAAATAAATACCTAGTCAATTATATTTTTATTGGAAACTTTAGCTTTTCAAGTAAGGTAACGTAATAAGTAAATTACTCGCATTAACTTAATTGTTTCTGACACATTCATCACATTTAACATTACTACGGAAACTTACATCCATTTTAGAAAGCAACTAAAAATAAAAACTCTCATTTATTTAAACAAATAGTTACCAATTCGGGCTTAGTAAAAAAATATCTGTACATTATCATCTAGCATTTCAATTCACACATGCCAATCAACGCCCCCTATGTATTAGCGTTAAAACTAAGACTAACCACAGAAATCCCACCCCATCTTTTCCGCCTTCGAGGAAAACTGTAGAAAAATGCGGTCGTATGTGGAGCGAGCGTACGTGAGACTTAGAAACGAACCTCACATGTGCGCCGGTGCTGCCATCTGTTGTTGGGTAGTGAGATGCGTTGGTTCTAATGACGTAATCAAGTTTGTTATGCTGTGGCGTTATTGAGGCATGAAGGTGAAGTGTGTTTGTTCACTTATCGGAAATACACTCAATTCATGATATATAAAGATATTTGAGAAAAACGAGTGTAAGTAGGATTGATTAGTTTGCGTAATTATAAAGCCGAATGTCTATTTTAGATTGTGATGCGGAGTAGCAAGCGATTTTATTTCTAGTGTTATATTTTAACGGGAAGGTTTTTGAGGCCACATAATGAATGCAAATGTTTGATCAATACTTTCATATTAAACCACATATTTATTAAAATGATTCCAACAAATAAAGGTGCATGTTCACCTAACTATAAATCATATGTTACCTACTTGGTCATTATTATTTGAAACTTTGTAATTAGTAAGTCAAAAATTTACTCTTCTTATTTATTTATGTCTACCCAAGATGGAGGGTAATTCTTTTTGATTGGTAAACAGTGCATTGCACGGTGGTGATTGACGTACTTTACGTAAAATTAAATGTAGGTAGGTTATATTTCCCAATACACACATACATACATACATAACATCACGCCTTCATTCCCAGAGTGGGGCAGGCAGAGCTACAAAAATGCCAACAACTCCAAAAATACTATTTTATAATTCTGTAACCACATTTTGCACAACCACGCCAAGAAGATTACTAGTGTATTAGCAAGCCCATCGCCTAACAGTACTACAAGCCCTTATTCTTTAAGTCGCCTCTTACTTAGGTACGACATTCACGGCAAGACATGGAGTGGCACTAGTCTAACCTGGCAACCACACGTGGGGACCTACCTACGAGTATATAACCTATTGCCAACTTTAACATCTAAACTTACAGAGTTGACATAAAC
Organism: Acleris holmiana; assembly: GCA_949316455.1. Classification (NCBI taxonomy): domain Eukaryota; kingdom Metazoa; phylum Arthropoda; class Insecta; order Lepidoptera; family Tortricidae; genus Acleris; species Acleris holmiana. Next base: position 8,299,898 of record OX438772.1, read on the forward strand.
AGCAAAGTAGATAAGTACCTGAAACAGATAACAATTGTTTATGAACACTTAAGATATCACAAGCTTAAATTTATATTAAACAGACTTTTTACCGTGTAAAGTTTTATGTTCTACGACATTATACACAAAAAATTTTTTTTTTTTTTTTCATGGCATTGAGAAGGAAAACGAGCACACAGGCCACCTGATGGTAAGTGGAAACTGTGACCCATAGACATTCACCAAGACACATTCACACATTCATTCAAGTTTCAGAAAGGTCGTAATTTTAAAAAGTATTTACATTTATACTGCATTAAAAATGTTATTACGGTGCTGACAGGAGCAGATGACCTTGAACAGTTTAATGGTTTTAGTCTCTATCTGTTAATATTTATCAAAATATAAAAAAAAAGTCGGAAAACACGCTACATATTACTTAGACCTACCTATGGCTTTGAAATGTTACAAGTAAATCGTTCATTTAAAAAGGGAGAATGGTCTAATTTCCTTTTGGATTTGCGTCCCTTTTTATTAGCGATATACTTAATTTTATTCAAAAACCATCTAATTTATTTATTAGTTAATCCTTTTGTTATCGGTTATCAATTATTCTAGTCTCAATAGTTTAGGTAACTGCCCCATTCTTGTTACTTAAGTTTGTTATCTACCTACCTAAGCAAATATGCCTAAATAATTTAAAACGTTATCCTTTCAGATTTAATTACCAAGCCCAGATTTTAAAAATTCTCTTTCTCGACTTTAAACCTCCATAATAACTATAAGGTAAAAAAAGTTATAAAACTTCAACATATTAAATTAAGCAGTAACCCTAAAACGGGGGAGTATTCGAGTGATATTCGATATCGTTCGGGTGACATTTTCACAAAATCGATAGCACCCCTTATTGGTAGCGAAATGATTGAACATCCTTATCGCGACGTTTTTCTAATGGCAGCTCGTGTTTGAGACCCTTTTTCTCTATAAGGGCGTTTACATACGTCATGTTGTACATTTTAGACGCGACAGAACAGAACAAAAAAATCGAACAAAAAATGTACATCAATTCTATCCGTTTGTTAAGATTGTTAAGATAATACAGAGATGTCATGTTTTATAAACGAAAGTGGAGTATTAATTTTTACATTTAAATGATTATCTATTGCACAAAACAATAATACTGCAATGTTATTCAAACTTAGTAGTAAGTTTAAAAAAAACAACTGACGATTGCCTTCTATCTCACCTTATGGTAAGTGACAATGAAATCGAGGGTCAGTTCACTCGTTTAGAAGCAGCAGTCTTGTCAAAACATAAAATACATTATCAGTTTATAAATAATAGCGACCCGCCCTCGCTTCGCTTCGGGTTAAAGTATTTTATATACCCCTTCCTCTTGGATCACTGGATAAAAAGTAGCCTATGTTTATCAGGAATAATGTCGGCTTCTAATGGTAAAAGATTTTTTCAAATCGGTCCAGTAGTTTCGGAGCCTATTCGAAACCAACAAACAAACAAAGATTAGAGTTATCAGAATTTAAAGTAAAATAATGAACAAAGAGCACGAGAGACCAAACCGATGTATTAAAAAAAATAGTTTTCCGAGAGTCCATCACCGGACGCGAGCCAGTGTGCCGGCTCCCTAACACCCCTTTTCTTTTACATGTCGCGAACTAACGACAACGAAATCAATACCGACACCATCGATGCGAAAATCGTGAATAGCGAAGTGACGCACACTCACATTGTAATGTATACGAGGCGATGTGTGGGTGCAAATCATATGCACGCTGCGAATGTGTGCGACGAAGACATTGTGTAGGGTGACTACGGGTTGGGATAATGTGGGAATTTAGATAACGGGTCGTTATGTAATTTTAATTATTTAAAATATTGTGTTTTTCGTCGTATTCTTTGTTATTTATTATGTGCAAATGAACATTGTTTTTTTGATTAATGTTTTTTATTTAAGGGTAATCACGATTTTTCCTATTTTTCGATAGGAATTGACTGTTTATAGTACGTTACGTGTTACTTTGTTTCATTCTTAACAGGTAGGTACCGGATTATATAAATAGTTTGGAATTGTGTCTACACTGAAGATTAAAATGCCATATTTTTTAATTGTTTTTTAACTGTTTACATAGTGAACCAATTTTAAGAACTGAAGTTGCCTTATAATACGAATTATTAACATAGTTATTCAAATTAAATGGTAAAGAACTTTGCTACCCAAGTGTACATATTATAAAATACTTTCTTACCGATACATATTTAACATCATCAGCACATTGAACTAAGATCGTAGTAGTATTATTCAAATTATTATCTTATTTTATCCAAACACAACGTCACCCCACAAATTGGTAAAAAGAAAACGCATTAACACATATATGAATAGTCACACATGTTAAGAGCACGCACACACGCTCGCCGCCTCCCACACTCACACCCCGAGCTTCCTTTAAAAATCACCCCACGCCGCCCTCGGGACTCTTTTGATAAGGAAATGCAGACATTTCAAGAAAAGCTAAGTATCGCGAAGAACCAGTACCAATATAAATTCGTTTAAGTACCTAATTATAATGTTGGTGGCTTGTTGACAATCAGAAATGCACCGAGGCTCTATTAATTGTACTCGGTATACCAATGTTACTTTTGGCAACTTTAAAAACAATATTTAATAAGATGATTAAAATTAACCGACCTTTACTTTTACTTCGTAGGTCACCCTAGGGCTCTATTCTACTCGATGTTATCATATTGTTTTTAGATCTGCTGCCATTTCTGTCAAGTAAATGAGAGCTATCATAAAATTTACAATACGATGATATATCAAAAGCTGTGTGGTTTTTGCAGAGTACAAATAGCCCCAGGATGACCCACGTATTAAAAGTGAAGGTCGGTCAGTTTGAGTCACCTTTTCGAATGTTGTTTTTAAAGTGGCCACAACCAATTGTTCCTTTAATTGTTTGCGACCAGCTACAATTGCAAAATATAAAAAAACGACTTTTACTGTCGCACTAAATCTAAATGTAATTACAATTTATAGACACTGGCAGCTAACTTTTACGGCGTTAAAACGGCGACCCCCAATTTAAACATACCACTTAAAAGCCCTAAAGCGAGAGATTCGCTAATAATCAGGCTCCCCTATTAATTAAGACCCCGTTTTAATTGGCTTGAAAACGGCACCTGTTGCTCGTCACCCGTCCCTGTCACGCGGTTATCCCTCCTGGAGGCTGTACCGGCCCGTATCCGGATAACCAACACCAGAAAATTCAATTTTAGAACGTTCTAATTGGGCCCAAATGAAATTTTCAGTATCGCTCCCCGGCCCTTTGTTCGCGCGATACGAACCGTTTTTGCTTCACGAAATAATAAATTAATTTTATTTACTTTTTCAACGTCTGTCCGAGTCGAATTTCGAATTTCGTATTCGGGTTTGGTAATAATTAAAATTTAATTGCCGGACCTAAAAAAAACTTTTTTCAAACAGCGAGGGAATAAACAACCTTTTTGTCGCAGTCAATGAACTGCTTATATGAACATTAATATCTTATTTTTATACCACAGAACAGAGCTCGCGCAAAAAGCTACGTGAACCTAATCCCGTCGTAAGACGAGCACTATCGACACCAACATTCCACGGTTCACAGCTTTCAAATATTTAATTAACATCGAAAAGTCACATAAGTTTAGGCGGGTATCATACAACATCTTTATCATTTTCCGACAAGAGCTATGGTCCCAATAAAGTAGGGCCTACCACATAATTCTATCGATAATGGTAGCGACGCCTACGCTCGAATTAATTAACATGTGACGGTCGATACAACGGGCTTCGATATCGACAGTCAATAGTCACAGATAAAAAATGTCAGTTATGATTGTTGTCTATGACTGGACTGTGGGTCCATCCAACCTGTGATTATATTCGGTGATCCAGCCTCACCTCAGCATAACAAAATTTATGTATTGTTGGCTTCGCAACATCTGTGGCTTGAATGCCTGGTATTAAAAGCGCACATAACAAGATCACATGACATATACACACACACATTACAAAACGAGTGTATCTTTTAATTGTGTTTTTATTTATTTATCTACCGATAAACAAAACGTCTTACCATATAACATTATAAGAAAGCTTGTATGCACTTTAATGAACCTTACTTTATCCTCGTAAGACCCGGTGTCCTATAGAAAGTACATAATCCAGGCAATTCAATTTAAACCTTATTTCAAGGACTATAAAGTTCATTTTTATTTGTTTAAAATTGAAAATGTCATTTAAGTGCAAAGTTAATTGAACTTTATTTCCTTGCTAGTAGATTCAAATTCCTACTAACAAAAATCTACCGGATTGTAGTATGGTGGGTCTCAAGAGGATATATAAAATTAAAATGTACCTATTGCGAATAATATTTACAAACAAAAACTGACAATAATATCATTTTTAGGATAAGCTTTTGTTACCTACTGTATTTTTTTTTGGAAAAGTCATTTATACAGCATATCAACCTAATGAGTCCAAACACGGTGGGTCTACTTTAGGTGTAGCGGAGATCCTGTCACCACCTTCCGACTCCATCATCAGGCCAGCTCGATGATGCCGTATTATTCTATTGTCATAAAATTTAGGTGGGCAAATACCAAATTTCAGCTCAATCAGTCCCCGGGCAGTGGTTCAAATCTTCCTTGCAAGACTTGACTCGAACATTCAAACATTTCAAGTTAATAAAAAGCTTTTAAAAGTGAACCATTAGTTCTTATCTGTAGCCATCGGTCGGTGATACGGAACCTAACTATAAAGACGACACACAGACATTTTTATGACACTGGATTAGACTTCAATGAGTCATTCCCTCTCGACTTAGCGCAGTTTAAGGTGCGGCTGCTAACCTATACGTAGGTACCTGACTATTTAATATTTTACAATTTACTTATCTTGACGAGCACTAGACTATTTTACCACCTTAGTGCCTCAAAAATGTATGTGAAAGTGGTTATAGATTACCAAACAAGGCGGCTAAGTGCAATGCTATAGTCGAAGCATTCTATACTCTATTAGTAACCAGATTAAATTTAAAATGCTTACACTATTACTATGCTGATAGTCGCCTTCGTTGTTATTACGGAATTATAGTTAAGTATGTTGTAGTTTTTTTTTTTGGTTACTTAGTTATTAACAGATTTAATTATTAGCATTTAAATAACAGCGGAAAAGAGGGTATTTTACGAAGCTTCCACATAATGTAATCAAGGAGTTAAAGAGTGTCGGGAAGTATTTTAATCTTGATCATTTACTCAACTTCGTCATTAATTATGGATATTAATTTGAATAGATTCCTGAAATAAACGCTATCTGTCTATCGAATCTGAGACGAGTGTAAGTTATGGCGTCAGTTGAATGGTTCACCATTTATCACCTACTATTCATTATCAACAATTAGTAAATGACCACAAACATTTCTAACCCATTTTTATTTAAAATGATATCCAAAAATCGACCATCTTGTTACGAAAATAAAGAAAATAAATCCGATGCAATTTGAAAAGGTTGTCCGAATATTGAATAGGTATCACATTTTTCTATTTAAGTAAATTAATTCAAAAATATTAAATGACCACCAAAATTAGTAAATGATCACCAAAATAAATGGACTCTCTGTCATCGCTCCCTCCCACCATTCGAGCATTCGCACACTCGACTCTCGCTTTGGACGGGAGGTCGTCGGCTCGCTACGATTGCCACATTTGCCACCTCCCCCCTTCCTACATCTCGAGCCTTGTGGGCTCTCGTGCTCGTCAGGGCTTGCTCATGAGTTGCTAGCTCCGCGGCTTGCATAAACACTCTAGAGGAGGACAGACAAGACCATGAGGAAGTGGTGGGCTTTGATTCGGATTTTCTTACATTTAACCACTTATAGCAAGCATCCAACGCAAGTACTAGCAAACCACTCACGTGAGTGACTCATTGCTTGCTACGCTTGCCACCTCCCCCTTCCCACATCTCGACCCTCGTGGGCTCTCGTGCTGGGATTGTTCATGAGTTTCTGGCTCCGCGGTTTGCATAAACACTTTAGGGGTAGGACAGACACGAACACGTTGAACCGGGATGCTCAGATCCGGTTTTTCGTACATTTATCTACTTAAAGCAAGCATCCAACTGTAAGCAGCACTACTCGACTCACGTGAGTGTTTTTTAGACAGCAGTGTCAATTAATGTGACACATTTTATAGCAATCAGTAGTTTTTTAAGTGGTAGTAGTGACTTAATTTGATCGCTTAGATTTGGTGGTCATTTACTAAATTAAAAGTACCTACAGACATCACTAAAATAGGACTAAGTATTTCAGATGAAAATATCCATAGCTCGTAATTTTTCTCGCTAAAGTTTGGTAGTAATTTACTCAATATGGTCTACAGAGGCAATTAAATTTGGCGTCGTTTTCTGTATTTGGGTCTCAAGATAATTTTGGTGCTCATTAGATTTGTTGCCGTAAATATGTATCAGGTTCGATTGCAATGTACAACATGTTAAATTTTGACGGTATAAATATAAACTAGTTTTCATTCGCGACTTCACTTGACATACCTCGCTCCAGTCTGTCACAGAAGGACAAACGAACATCCTCTCGAAAGTAAGTTACGGGTAAAATGTGAATGACAGGTGCTACGAGTATTTTGTATTATGTATGATGCTGTAGATTAAAAAACCGGCCAGTCGGACTTTTACACGAATGGTTCCGTACCCCGTACAATATTAAAATCGAGGAAAAAAACACGTTTTTTTACCCGACTGTTTCAGTAGGAGGGCTATTATACGGAGTATTTTCCCTTTTCATTTGTATTTAATTTTTATTACTTGTTGTTATAGCGGCCACAGTAATATGTTTATTGTGAAAATCTCGTGTCTTGCTATACGGTTCATGAGATACAGCCTGCTGACAGACAGACAAACGGACAGCGGAGGCTTAGTAATAGAACCCGTTGGCACGCTTTGGGTACCAAACACTAAAAATGACCAAATCCAAAACTAGTCAAAATCAAAAAATGAATTATTAGCTAAGGAGGATAAATAACATACGAAATCGTATTTGGTCAGAAAAGTTATTTAATTAAGATGTAAATGATGAACGATTTTGCACTATAATAATGTTAATATTTTGACTAAATTTTAATTTATAGTCAATAGTTTGTGTAAAGTAAACCTACCAAAATTGTATATTTAAGTAGGTATTTATGGACTTTTCTATTTGTTTCTTTTTCACGTCAGAATCGATACAGTCTAGATACTAGGTATAAATAAGTTGAGTTTCTGACATCAACAATAACAATTTATGCGATGTATTCGTAAATCTGAAGAATTTACATCCCTATCGTAGTATATAAAACGAACCTAAGTACCAGGCAAATATAAGTGCCCAAGGCATTTTAAAACGTACCTATTTAACCCACAACCCACTACAATGTCTAAACCTATATTGAATTCTATTGAGAGGTGTTGCGTTTACACGCATCCGGACCCTTGTTAGTTTTCTACATGCATTTGCTTGTTTTGTTGCGGATTAGAGAAATCATTTTGTGATGAGAAAGCAACCACAAACGTTTGTAAATTGGAAATTTAGACGCTTTCAGCTAATAAAAGAGACGGGTATGTAAAATATCTCTTTAGAAACATCAATGAAAAGGCATTACTAACAGCTAAGCCGTCAATAAAACTGATGGTTTGTTTGACCAACTTGTACAGTGTCCTGGTTTTAGAGGTTCAAGGCTAACCTGTTTATAGACGAGCATTTGCTCTGTCTAAACAACCTAAAATGGGTCTAGAAAGTATTACAGTTTTACTTAAATTACTATTGAAATTTCGATATTTTGCATCTGGTTTCGGTTGTATTATGCCTTTTTTACAAACTTTTTTTTTTTACTCATTTTATTTATTTGTAACTATTGCTAATTAGTTGCACTACGAGTATAACTCGTGTATCACAATCGTAAATTAATAAACGTATGTAGTTTTCTTCACAATCAAGGTTGATGTTGCAATCTTGGACTTACATAAAACAAGGTAACCCAATGGCCAGCAAGCTGAAAACCTACTACATTAAATGTAGAGATAAATACAGAAAAAATAAAGAGTAAACATTGTTAATATTTAGTACTTTAAATGCTTCGACGTAACTATAAGATAAACAATAATTTTAACAATTTAATTTTCAACAACAATAACATTTCGTTTTTTAAATTTGATCGTAGCCGCCATCAACTATTTTGTGACCGTTGTAAATGCTCATGAATGAACCAAACTGACCGGCGCGCGTGTGTGCCGCATGCGCACGCGGCGCGTGTGTGTGCGTTTTTTGTGAATGGCCGGCGATATCCGGTCCTATACACACAGTATTGACTGTTCAGGTTTTGTTATCATCTTTCGAACTCTGTCTAAACAGGAGATATAAAAATGGTGTTTTATTGCCTTTTACAACTCTCGATCCTCGGACATCGAGATTGTATAAATACTGTATCGAGGTAAAAAACCGTTGTGGTGTCAATGAGTCGCTGTTTTAAACAATTTAAGGATGGAATTTTAAAATTAGTGCGCGTCATAAAAATATATTGCGCTGTTACAGTATGTATGAGAGCTCTTATTGGGTATCTTTGGTATTAATGCGGATTTCACAATCTTTTGTTGGGCCTTTTAAAATGGCAAGGGCGCGAATGTTCAATTTCTTTCCACTTCGGATTGTGTGCTAAATATTTACCGATATTCGTTAACGATGCGATCCAACTTTTTGCCCTAACTGTGTTTAAAATGATTTTATAAGTAATAAACACAGGCTTCAAATGGTGTGAATGACAGGAATAGTCATATCTTATCTCGCTTCCTCTCTACATTGTTTTAAAATAGGTATACTTTTTTATGTAAGGCTATTTTCCCTTAATTATTTTTAATAATTGTACGGAATGTTTGAACAAAAAATAAAACCGAGATCGAAACAAAAACTCCGAATCCTCTCACTTTTGGGATATGTTAATCCCGATTTATTCTCGACTAACTTATTCGACCGCGGTCGGTACAAAAACCGAATATTTGGGATCGCGTAGAGGCGCTTTTACTGGTGTAAAACGAATTAACACGGGCCCGGGACAAATATATCACGATGTTTTGTATTGCATAACGTCATTCTGGATGGTTTACATTTTTGATAACGGTTGGTAGTTTGCCATAGGTTTTGGTGACGTAAGATTGTTGGACGTTACTGTGTCTATAGAAAGATGTAATGGAACAACGAACAACTGAGTTAGAGATGTAAAGTTGCTTAAGATTTTGGTGTTGGTACTAAAATCTTATTACCGGTGTAGAACGAGTCTGTGTGGATTTGAAAGTAACATTAGTCAGCATGTATATACCTATATTTTATAGACTTACTTTTACTGTAAATAACAATAATTTTAGAAGATATAAAAAAATATTAGTCCAAAGCAATACATTAACAATTTAAACTGCGTATGTATGGTTTTTTTACATCGATAATGAAAAATCTATTTTATAGACCAATTTTTTACACTTCATACCTTAATATGTTAGAACATCTAATTAACTCAATATGCATACCTACGTATTAAAACTCAAAATCTACCGGCCATCTTAAAAATGCAACGTTATCCCGTCGTAAACGTTATTAAGAGACAGACAACGGGAACAAGAACCCAACAAAACAAGGCATCGCCTTATCAAAATTTAAATTCGGAAAAAGCGGGGGCCTCAGCTCATTTCAATAACCGTTATTTTACCGACTTCAAAAACGGAGGCTCGTATTTTTATCCCCTCCTGTGTATATACTTATACTTGATTGATGGGAGCTTGAGACAATGGACAGTGCGACCGAACTTCGCGATTCTAACGCTTTATTTTATTTGTATCGGAATAACGAGACGACAAACGTCGAGATCGACTTAGATTCGGGATTAACGGGCCCGCAGCTGCTGCGAATCTTAATAAGTGTTTGGGACGATCGACTACGAAAAAACGGGTGCATTCGACACTTAGGTTTATCTTTGAGTAAATATATGTCTACATGACTTATGAAATCTTATCACTACATAGTATAAAATAAAGTCGCTTTTTCTGTCCCTCCTTCTAATTCCTCCTTATGTATGCTTAAATCTTTAAAAGTACGCAACGGATTTTGATGCGGTTTTTTTTAATAGATAGAGTGATTGAAGAGGAAAGTTTATATGTATAATACTTTAATCCGGAGCGAAGCGAGCGCGGGTCGCTAGTTATGATATATAATAGCGAACATGCATGAAAATCATAATTGTGTTTTATTGTTACGATTTAGGAGAAAATGAAAATAAAGCATATAAGACGCAATACACTAAGTTTTGACCCGTTTATTAAGGTTTGATATAGAATCAAAACTTGTTAAAATTTTAAAACCTCTGTTAATGCTTAGTTTTTTTTTTCGGCATCCTCATTTTTTTACGTAATATTTTAATTCAACGATTTTGGCTTAAACAGTTACGAAATATATGCAAATTTCTTTCTTCTTCTTTCGTCTTTCATAGCACTTTCCAGAAAGCATAGGAAAAAATACGCATGTTCCCTATTATAATGCATGACCGCAACAACTCCAAGATGTGTATTAGTCTAGCTTGTTATGTTTGGCTAGCATAAGACCGTCTCGTATACGATTCCGAAAGACTTTTAATCAGCCATCAAAAGTACCTATTTGCTCAAGTTTTTTTTGTCTTCAGCCAATTTAAATTAAAGTTAAAATTGATCTGCGTTATTTGCCAAAATACGTAGAGCTACTCTACTATTACTGTTCCTTCTTCTTGTGGGTCGACTTTTGAGAATCGAGTAGTGTAACGAAAAGCGAGCTGTTGAGAATAAATGCATGTGACAGCCACCTCCTATTCCACAAATAAAGATTTACTGTTTCTTTTCATATTCGAATGAAACTATCGAACGCTTGATTCTCAAAAATCAACCCGGTGGGCTGGTTTGATAGTAATGAAGGGCTAAAGTTAAGCCTAATAAAAACTTATTATTATATTTTGAAAACAGTAAGTATTTATCAGACTACGCTAAAAGGAAGGCAATGTTTTTTTGTATAGTAAATTTAAAAACCTTATGAGTACTTACCTATATTATTACTATAGCTATAACTACGTATTTTTCTGCATTCATTGTACAAGAAATCTTAGTACTCACTCGTCTAGAAAATTCTAGTTCCCTCTTTCACCCCCCTCTAATAGAAAATGACATCTCCTCAATGAATTGCATATCATTAATGTCTAAGTCAAAGGTTTTAATGGAATGTTAATAAACTTAAAGTAACAATAATAGCGTCCCTAGTTCTTATCCGTAGCTCTAAAGCAACACTTATGCGACTGTGAGTGACAAGTGCTGTAATTTGGCTATATTGGCGTGGTGCAAACAGCAAGTAGCCTCATGCGTGTAATTTGAAGAAGCCTTTACAAGGGCAATTCGAGCGTGAAGCGCTTTAACTTGCAATCTGTGCTGTATGAGGCATAATAAGCCTAATTTTTGACGGCTGTGAGTCTAAAATTATGTGGTGTTGGTGATTATAATGACGCTGAATGTTGAAACAACGATGAAGGCTGCTTTATGGCGAAGTCGTTCAATGCGCAAGGTCTACTAAATCCTTATAAAGACTTCGGGAATATTTTTTTAAAAGTCAACCTATTGGTAAAACTTTTGATTTCCTAAAACTGATGCCTAATTTAATTTAACTCAGTTTTTAGGGTTCCGGTACAAACTATTAACTCTTATAGATTCGCCATGTCCGTCCGTCCGTCCGTCCGCAGCCTAGCGCAGAGATTCTTAGTACTAGAAAACTGTAATTTGGCATGAATATTGATGAATAACATAGTCACGCCAACAAAGTGGTACAATAAAAAGTTAAAAAAAAATATTTTAGGGTACCTCCCCTACACTTAACGTGGGGATGTATTATTTTTTTCTCGTCTTGGGGTGTCGTTGGATAGGTCTTTCAAAAATATTGTGGGTTAGTAAAACTATTTTTCGATGAAGGGATTCGTTTATGAAATATTTAGCTCTTTAAGCGCTAATTTTTGTTAGAGTCAAGTGTTCCCCCCTTCCTAGGTACAGCCAAAACTACAAACACTTAAATCAGAAAAAAACCTTAACTGAAAGCGCATATAACGAATTTTAAAGGAAAACTATCACGACTAAGTAGAAAGCATTGGTTCTTGAGGTATAGGTTATTTAAGTGTTTATACCGACTAATATCATCCAAGATGGCACCAAATGACTTTAAATAGAAAATTAGTTGTTACTTGTTGATTTTTATATTTGTAGTAGGTACTATACGGCTTCGAAACCCTATACTGAGCATGGTCCGACATGCTCTTGCCCGGTTTTTATTGGCTCACTTCGTTGTCCGTCTCTTTGTTTGTCTGGTCAGTATAAGTTGCAATCGGTTTTAAACCAACTTTCCGTTGAACTAGAGACTTGAAACTTTAAGCATAGCCCAGAACCGGATGACAATGTAGTTATATCAAACCAAATTGTATGTATGTATGTAAACTCTTCATTGCAAATAAACAATGATTACATGACATGTTTGCATCAATATAGATATAGGCCCATAATTTTGCGTAAAGTAAATTTAGTAATTTTAGTGAACTATTTCATCTTTAATATTAGGTAAATTCGTTTTTTTATCCTAGTTTAGTTTATGCTAATTTAGATAAGTGAATGTATGTTTATACGTTTGAAGGCGAACTTATCCCATATGGGATCTCTTCCAAACTGTATTTAATTAATTTACTTCATCAAATATTCACTTCTGGTTTTCATTAAAAATTACTCCTAATTTCCAAAGGTCACATATCAAAACGCACATTTACGACACGCAGGTTCCATTACATCATTGCTTTCATAACAACCACAATCTACATTAGAGTGCCAGTACAACGAGAATGTGAAAACCACGTAAAGTAAAAGCGCACATTCATTATTTCCTACATAACTAGTCATTGATTATAACAACATAAGCAATGCCACATACGCACCGCATTATCGGGGGTAACAACCACGACGGAGCCAACGAGACAATTATATCAACATGGAAAAGACATGTCATTTTTACCGTCGCAAAGTTTCCTAATGACAAACGGCGAGCTTCGTCGTCATTGGGAATGGCGGGGACGCTTTCACGGCGCGCTGTCATTTAAAGAAACATGGCTGATCAACGGCTGTGTTTGAGCGGTCCGTGTTATTGTGAAAACCATTTAAAAAACAATATTTTGTTCTGATATCAGTTGAAAAAATAAGACGAGCTTCTCTGTAAAATCCGTATTTAAGATTTTATGTTGGTCATATTATGAATCCAAATTCAGAATGTCTGTTGTAGGTATCAAGGTGCAGCACTACCCTGCTTAGACAAATTGCGGTATCTCAGAAAGAACTCCTGTAGCAAATGCAACCTTACTAACAGGATTTGAATCTGCTTTGGCTTTTTAATTTGAGATACTGCATATTGTCTATGAGGGCAGAACACCAAACATGTATGCGATAGCGAACGATGACAATGACTTCATCCTAATGCATTAGCCCATCTAGCTTTAACAACGTGTTCACGGTATAGTAGCTCTTACTCTCAAGTGAACCAGTAAGGCTAGACAAGTTGCATTCGACAATCGTTAGCGATTATGCTTTCGATAAACAATATGTATGGAATTGACGTAAGCCACCGAGATAGTACTTACCACGTGACTTACGTCAATTGCATACATTTTTCATTTTTCGCTAAGGTTTGTCGAGTGCAACTAGTCTAGCCCCATAGAGCTGTTATAACATCAACAATGGTATCACGATATAAGTAATATGTGCTGAAACAAAGTGGAATAAAATCCCCTTTTTTACAAATTTCGAACCGTAAGTTGCTCAAAGTACCTACAAAAACGTATAAACTATAACAAGTAGGTACGTACATACATACATAACATCACGCCTAAAATCTCAAAGTGGGGTAGGCAGAGCTACAGAAATACCAACAACTCTAAAATGACTTGTTTATAATTCTACAACCACATTTTGCACAATCAGGCTAAGCAGTTTACTAGTGTGTGACAGGTTTCAAGTCCATCGCCTAACGGTACCACAAGCCCTTATTCCCTTAGCAGCCTCTTACGACATCCACGGGAAGACATGGAGTGGCACTATTCTAACCCGGCAACCCCAGTAGTTATACATTTCTGTGTTAATATGGACTGGATATTGACTGGGTCTATTAGTATGCAAAATAGGATCCTTATAGTCGTATCTATCTGACGTTAATGTCATATGACATCCGGTATAGGCTCGGCTACTCTCACTTAGACAATGTTGATTAGGATCTGCCTTCGATCTGAATTCGAAGTGGTTTAGTTGACAGATAGGAATGTGCCAAAACATTTTATTAAATATCCTCAAGATTAGTTATACTGAAGCGCCAAGGAACCTGCAACTTGAAAGTTGTTTATCTCTATTTGAATAGAGACAAACGATATTGCTGAATTCCAAAAATTCAGTGGAGATTTATGTTACGTTGAAATTAAATTATCTTTGAAAATTTATAATTTTCTTGTCGTTTACTTCTGGCATACCTAAAAGTGACCAACATTTAAAAAGTTAAGAAGCCAGTTCAAAATTCATTTGTTCCACTAACCGGTCGGCTCATTAATTTCGTTATTTAAAATGTAATAAAATCTGCTATGTTGAAAGTATTAATAATGTTTAATAAATAATTCGAGAGCTGTAAATTAGAATATTATCTTAATTCGCATAGCGTTTTAATGGGTAATAAACTTCTATTCTTATCTAAGAATTATATTTATAAAGGGGACGTAGACTAAATTGGAATCAGTTGGAGTCAGTTACAGTAGGTACCACTGTGGTATGAATAAGAAAAAGTTGTCATACTCATCTGCTATTTATTAACCTCACTGTTTTATCTTATTTGTATATTGATTTGATTTAGCAACGACACATTTACAGAGTTATGTGTTGTTTAGTCCAGAACATTAAGGCAGTGTATAACGCATTCAGAGCCAAGCGTTCTATTGTTTATTATATATTCCATTTACTTTGTTTTTAAACCCTTCACAAAAATAATTGATCGTTTTGGATTATAAAACAACCTTGTCTCTGGAACGCTGACGTAAATTTAACGAATGAAACATTATTCACATCTCCAATAGCAACAATACTGTTCCAGCCGAGCCCTCGCTCCTCAAATCGACTGACATCAAAACACAATCAGTATGATTATGTTGCTAATGTGTATATTGTATTAATGACGTTTGTGAGAAGGCAATTAAAATATTTATGTTAATGTCGAACCAGCAGGCGCGGACCGGTCCGACGAGCTTTTCGTGATCGAACGCTATCAATAATTAATTAATCAAAACAATATAAATGATTCTTGATGACTCGCTTTTATAAGATGTTTAAATGGGCACAGGTGATGGTATCTGTTGGGAGAATAATTTAGAGTTTACAAACACTGTGTGTAGGTGTTTTTTTGTAGTAAACTTGATTTGAACGGTCGTTAAATTAAGGTATTCTTGTTAACTGTCCAGCCAGAATGTTAATGTAAAATCCAGCTTACTTGTCTGTATGTCTACTTATTTACTTTCTTTCACAGTTAACTTAAGTGAGAATCCTGGGGGGTGATTCTTGACACAGCGCTGCGTCGAACGCAAAGATGAACGTAAAGATCCGCTGGGCGACCGAGCTCTGCTGCCTAATTGAGATGGCACGCACTAAAATGTGTTTTGTACGCTCCGACGGGCCTACTTAAACATGTCGGTTAAACTGTCACCTTTGCGTTCGACTCAGCACTGTGTTAAGAAAATGACCCCCCTTAGAATATATTTTCATCGTGACAAGTGAGCTTGATTCGGAGTCAAAGGTAAAGTCTACTTCACAAATTCCTTTTTACATACGACGAAGATTTCTCATTAATTAGGTACATAATGAACTAGGTACGTAAATACACTTATGCATAATTATAATTTTGATTGCCTAAGTTCCGCCTTGCCGCACAAACATCAATTATCATAATTCCCTATTCAATAAGAAAAACGTTCTAATAATTTAACAAGTACACAAATGACTGCTAATCAACTTTAATCATTCGTATCTCGAATTGGGTTGCCGTTATTAACGTAATGACGGTCGGAACATACAAACAAACAAACGCTGCAGGTAATTAAAGAAGGGGTTTGATAATGGCCCGATAATTTCGCTCCAACAGCAATTTTCTAGAATTATAAGAGTAATGGCGGCGTTTGATTACGTAACTCTCAAGTTTGAATGTTCTATGATATATGACGAGGCGATAGGATTTATAGTGCCGAGTTAAATGCCCACTTAACTTTGTTAGAAATTTAAAATTTAATTCGAAAATGATTATCGCATTAACTTTTAAAGTCATTTAGGATACCAAAATAATGTTTGATGTTGTTCACTTTGTAAATATCATCCACTAGGTGTCGCAGTAAAAAATAGGTTTAGTTAAAATAATCGAAGTGTAAGCTTTTCCTACAAAAAAGTGGTAAATAAATATTATTTAAATTGCAAGATTATCGAGAGGTACTTCTTTTTACAGAAAATCCTTACTCATTAGCATTTTACTGTGTTACGTAGGTACAACATTGGTTAAACTGCGTCCATCGTACAATCAACTTCTTCCCACAAAAAAATGCACTACATTTGCACGGGAGGGTCAAGTTACGCTGGTTAGCGCCTCTTCGTCGACGAGCTCGCTTATTAAGAGAACAAGGAAGTTAACGCGCAAGGGCTTGGGCAGTGAAAGCGTTAAACTAGAATGCATCATTAACTATACAACGTTGTTTATAACTGACGTTATTAGTAGGAAAGTCCCGAGAAAACTACCAAAACTATGGTTACCTACATGTAGGTAAAACTTCACATTTCTGTAAAAAAAACCGGGCAAGAGTATGTCGGACCATGCTCAGAGTAGGGTTCCGAAGCCGTTCAGTACTACAAACATAAAAACAACAATGAATAACTAATTTTCTATCTAAAGCCACTTGGTGCCCGTCTTAGACGATTTTACCCTTTTTTTAACACTTTAATCGCCTGTATCTCAAGAACCAATGATGTCTACTTAGTCGTGATAGTTTTCCTTATAAATTCGTTATATGCGATTTCTTTTCAGATTTTTAGTATTTGTAATTTTGGGTGTAGAGAGGAGACGACACTTGACTCAAACAAAAATTAACCCTTTAATGCTTAATATCTCTTAAACGAATCTCTTAATCGAATGAAATGGTTTTGACATACCCGCAATATTTTTGAAAGACCTATCCAACGAGATCCCACACGACGGAACGAGACGTGGGGTAGACGAGAAAAAAAATATCCCCATCACGTAACGTGTAGGGGAAGCACACTAAAAATTTTTTTTTACTATATTTTATTTTACCACTTTGTTAGCGTGACTAATATTATATAGATTAATGCCAAATTACAGCTTTCTAGTACTAAGAGTCTCTGAGCTAGGCTGCGGACGGACGGACATGGCGAAACTACATATAAGGGTGCTAAAGGTTTGACTACGGAGCCCTAAAAATGGCATGGAGAAGGCGATTGAGCGTACATTCCACCTGATGGTAAGTGGGATCTGTGACCCATAGACATTTGCATTCTCAAGATGCAATCTTAAAACTGCAATTCAAACGCCCGAATTAATAATCTGATCTCGGTTTAAATGCCCGTCTCAAGATACGTCAAAAATGACAGTTTACTATGGTTTGACGTTTACTTTGACGTATTTTGAGACGGGCATTTAAATTGAGACGAGTTTATTAATACGGCCATAAAACTGCAAATGAGGACTCCTGCATGGCGGTGGGTTAAAGGATAAAATAGTGGTAACGATCCGGACGGACCTTGCACAAGGTTTACCACTAGAACATAGGTTAATGTTAGAAGTGTAATGAATCGTTAAAACAATTTTCACCTGAATAATTTAAGTTTTTTTTTGTATGGCAAAGAGGTGCCACACGAGCATTCAGTCCACCAGATGGTAAGTGGGATCTGAGGCCTATAGACATTTGAATTCTCGAGACTGCAATCCTAAGACCTGTTTAAAGTCAAATGATAATCCAGGTGATACATTAGTATGTGAATGTTATAAGGGCAAATTATGAATTCCCGTTTCAATTAGCATGGTAAAGATAAAGAACTAACAACGCTAGGTCCGCCATTTTGCTTTCATTTCTTAACGAACCAATCAGGTGACATTGTCCGCGATTGTTGCGGGCGTAAACACATCGTAAAGGCTTGCTGTGATGTGTGACGGTTTGTTCATAGCTACCCATTTACATTGATGATTTGTAACTCCATTTGTTTTCGAGCTGTTTGCGATGGGTTAAATTAACTGAATGGTGTGAAGAGCTAAGCAATTATCGACTGATTTTAAAATAATCATCAAACTAAATTTATATTAAAGTACGTACTGTGTATTGTCACAATACTGTGTATTGTCAATTATCATGGATAAAAAACTAACTTGTAACTTTCACGAAAATTTGTTAAGAAGATTATTAGGCCGTTTAGCCGTTGGCATAATATTATATGTATGTAGGAATGCAAAGGCAAAACTCTTTGTGCGAAATATTGACAGTTCCAAAATACAGGGATCTGACCATATAAGTACTAAAGGAGTCATTCATCACGCGTCATTTTAAAACCAATCTTCGTTATTATTTATATATATGGCTATTAAAACAAAATCAACAGTTTTTTTTTTAATAGCATTGAGAATGCAAACGAGCTCACAGGCCACCTGATGGTAAGTGGAAACTGTGACCCATAGACATTCGCATTCACAAGACTGCAAATGCGTTGCCAACCCTGAGGACTAAGATGGAATGCCTCTATGCTAGTTATTTCACCGGCTGTCTTATCCCCAAAACGGAACACAACAATGTGAACATTGCTGTTTGGCGGTAGGTTAATGGATAAGATGGTGGTAGCAATCCGGACGGACCCTGCACAAGGTCCTACCACCCGCAAAACATAGTTAAGGCTATATTAAGGCTTTGAATGTGAATGCTGGCCATCCATTAATACCTTCTCGTAATTAGCGATCGCGTGTTTCAATATGGCGCCATAATTCCCGGCGTTACGCGTGATGGACTTATCCCGGGACACGCCGCGGGCGCAGTGTAAATTACGCGATCGAAGCGCCGCGCCGGAGACAATGAACGAGGCTATTCTGCAATTATATGGATACATGTTCGATTCTGTAAACCTACCTGAGCAAGAGCCGGAGATAAAATTAGAAAAACACAATATTACAACTGGGTTCCTTCTACGAAAATAATTTTTGTGCTTGTAATCGGGTGTCATCGTCAAATTTCGGATTCCGTCGCCCGCGCAGCGGAGTGAGGGGCGCAGGTAGCACCGCTCGGGCCCATTTGGTTCAATGCAACTGCGGCGACAACACGTCACTCTATTCGTTATTGTAAATTAAATATCGATTGTATGTGCATAAAATGTATTTGAAGTATAATTTATATCCCCAATGCAACACCTAAGCAACCAAGATCAAAGTGCACGCATCCAGGCGCGTACAGCCATTTATCAGCTAAATCTCATCAAAGAAAATAGGACTTTGAAAGATCGCTTCAATAACAGACCTTTTATTATCCGAGAATAAATTACACAAGTTATATATACCGCTCAAATAGAAACGTTCTCTAGGTATTTTGGATCTGAGAGAAGACACAAGGACCTTAAGTTATTCAATCAAACAGACAACAAGGTCAACCAGTCGTGCAGGCTAGAAACCTAGGTATAAAAAACTTTTTTTACAAACGAAGTGATCATGGTCGTCTATAGCAAAAACATTACTCATAAAATAATTAACAGAGACAATGCATTTGTCCAAAGAGTATAAAGGATGTTATTATGAATTCCTATACCTAAACCGCAAGAAAAATCTTCAGAGAGTATTGAAGCGATCCTCAGTCGTAAACTGGTCGCAGAATCCCCCCGCGGCTGGACATGCGCCCGCGCTACAAATTACAATCAACACGGCGGACATGTTCGCACGTGGGTACGAGACTTTCCCTATCAATTTACAACAAACTGCTTACTTATTTCCACAAAAACATATCTCACCCAACCATATCGCTGCAAATCCAGCCCTGAACAACGAAGGATAGAGTTCAGATTCAGACCTTATACAAAAGTGACTTAGGACGTTGAGAGAGTACATGGTCTAAATACATATTATAGGCGTTTATGTTTATTTTATTCCAAGTAATTTCTCTATTAGGACACCTACAGTCGTGTCCCGTGGGTGTTTTTCTTTTGTCTATAGATCTATAAATCTTGGTAGAGATACTTCCTGGAGATTTACATAGTTGTTTAGGAAGCCGTTATTTACATTACAATTTGATGTTTTTTTAATACAAAATGAGCTATTGCGTTCAGTGTTGTATAGTTACGGAGAAATTGTTGTCATAGACCTAAAAAAAAGGTCACCTGTACGATTTTTTACCAACCAGGACAGTGAATATAGTTTCCTTTGTCCATTCCTTTATACTTCATAGCTACCTCTTTTTGGGTATTTATCATTTGCAATGACGGTAAAAAAAGTTTTTCGGTTTCGCAAAAGTCGGTTACTCAAGTTGCAGTAGCATAAAACCGTATGAGAGCGAATGGCAGAGAAATACAAACCCGAAGGTACTTTGAAGACCTATCGCACAGTAACTATACAAAGTTTGTTTCTAATCAATGTCGTATTTTTAAAGTACCTTAAACAAAATAAAATAAAAGGAGAATAGCGACGTCTCAGTCACACCACCAACACCAGTAAGGCGTCTAATATCAAATCGTACGATACGATTGCCGATTGCCGAGATAGAATCGCCAACGCTGATTTACAATCAGGGTTGTCGATCCGTAGACGCCTACGCATGTGGACTATTATCTTTCGAAGACTACACGCATTATTTATGGTAAGAAGCTTAGGATTATGTAGATAGAATGCCAACAAGGCTAAATAATAATCTCGTTTGATTATCAACTATGTTGTTACTGAAGTCTTGAGCGGACATTGACTTGGTAACTAACTGTTAATTAGATTTATTTGACGATGGATATGATTGTGAGTGTACCCGTAGTATGTGTATGCGGATGTTAATTTATTGTGGCGGTTAGTACAAAGGTACTCATCACATGTACACATAACCCTCCTGAACGTAACTGATGAAGGCCTAACGAAATTTAAGGGCTACGGTAATTCGACAAGGATTCCTAAGTCTACTCAAACTTTGCTCTTAACTTTGGAGATTTTTTAAATATTTTTCTTATGAAAATACAAACGATTGCAAGTTCCACCGCCAAGATCAGATTTATTTCCAAAGCACTACAAATAGCAACAACATGATATATCCTACTGAATGAATCCTAACACATAAACTGGGATACTTCACTCACGGGCACAATGGAATTTATTTGCAAACAGATGGCCACACCTTTGATTGCTGTAGAATTACGAGTGCGCTGATTATAATTGTGCGGACAGCGGATCTGATGCGCGTGACCAACGCGCGGCTTAATGACGCCTACCACTCGACCACGAGTCAAATAGTCGACAAGCGGGCGGTTTTTAGAATCGACCCCACTATAAGTCCGATATACGATGTGAGGAAATTTTAGGAGATATAATTTTTCACGTTGCTGTAGGGTTAGGTACTTGGTAATTAAAAATTCAAATATACGAGTAATATAAACAACTATTTATTTTTGAGAAAATGACGCTAAAAATTGCCAACTGGTTAGGTACTCGACGAAATGAAATAATAGTAGAAAAAGTTGGCTTTTTGCTTCAATAATATTAAGGATGGAAAAAGGACAAATGTTTTTTACAAAACATTTATAGAGAAAGAAATATGTTAAAATAAATGATTAATTATTATTACCCGTAGAACTAAAAATAATAAAAGTAATTTATGAACACACACATTGATTTTAAATCTCGCCGGCCCGTTTGCGCTCGCGCTTACAACGCACACTGAGCACGAGTCGCGTAACGCACTCACTTTCGCACTTAATCGAGAAATATGGCGCGTGCTCTTATGCCTTTATTTATTGCGCCGCCGCCGGATTAAGACTCGCGATTTATACACCCTCATTAGGGCTAAGTTGATTAGTGTTAGCTTAGACAGCCGCTCTAATTTTAAATCCTCGATTTCAAAACCATATCGAATGCTCCGCCATTTCTATACAGCTGTAAATTAATGTTGCCAGTTGCCATAAACTTTTGACACTTCCCTGCGCGATAGATCGTCGTTTAATAGCTCAAATGCAAATGCAATACTGCGGTGTTGCCGGATTAAAAATGTCTCCAGACAGCCGAATAAATTATAAATCGCGGCGATAGCTAGCATCTGCATTCAGGCCGAACGTCCACTTCCGCGCCTCACACGCGACGAAAAACTTGGCGTGTTTTATAACGGTGCTTCATTAAATTAATTACACCGTGTTAGTTCTAGACTCGAGGATGTCTGCCCCAACAATACGGCTATATTTACAAGATAAGGACGGCACGATTTATTGCGTGCATTTCTTTTGTCAGCTTCGAAATTGTACTCGCATAAGTTAACCGAGATTAAAGTAATCGAACTTATAAATTTTGTCTTCTCACCTTTATATGGAGAGCGGCGGTGTCGACGCGAACTTTGCGCAAATTAATGGGGAGCATTATCAGATCGAACCTCGTACATGGCGTTTATGCTGAGATAATTTTCTGTACGAACTTTTTTAATTCTTTCACGCTTGTAAGGTGTCAAGCACACGATCGCGTAGGTGTCGAAAAAGTGGGTCGAGATGAAACCATTTGAACAATACTGGAGCTGAATACGATTGATTGTGGACCACAGATAAAAAAAAAACTATTAAGAACCTAGCAAATAGGACACCGGACAAATAATGCCTTTTAAAAAGTAAATAAGGTTACATTCCATTTACTCCATTTTCATTATAAATATATCTGCTTTCAAATCACCAAATGAGACTATAAAAAAGTTTTAACAAGTGACATGTAGTCGTAGTGACGGAGACTGGCCATAAAACAATGAAAGCCATAAAATGCAGGCTTTAAAACAAAATCACTATAACTGGCTGGACGAACCTCATTTTAGCTGCGACATTCCATGTTCAAAAAGAAACGTCTGTTAGGGCACTAATTAAAAAGCTAAATAACCACTTTTAAATTCCTTACACAAACTGTTAAGTTATAGTCGGCGGATAGTTTATATAGACTTTGTACAACACGAAATAGAATACATTATTGAATGATGTTTATCGATTTGTATACTTACATGTTAAAGTTGTCGCGTGGCGTTGTATATTTTATCGTTTGATACGGATAGTGACAAATGTATATGTAGCTTGAGTAAAATTGTCACTTAAAGCAAGATGTGATGACAGGGATTTACACAATCCGAAGCCGGTTTACGGGCTATTTAACTTTTAATAAAATCTCACAAATGGTTCCATTATTAAAAAGAATCTTGGTATATTTTAACTTGAATTATCATTCAATAACCATCGAGGGCCTCATTTCGATTTAGAAGTCCATTAAAAACGTTAAAAATGTAAAGTGAAGATAAAGATAAGGGATCGTTACAAATTGTCACCCCATTAAATCTCTGTGTAAGGCACAGAGAAATGAATAATTAGCTGATTTTACAGAGAAACAAGAGGCTTTGTCTTAATTATTGCACCATTATAGACTCCCCTCGACCCTTGACTGGTGACACCGGCCAATGTAACTTACCAGGGGCTGAAACTTGCAAGACAAGTAATTAATTCCGTGCAACACCCGCTTTATTAAATCCTTAATTTCCATTTAGCGAGCAGATTTTTTGTGCAAACCAAACTCCCGCGGATTTCCTTTTATTCTGAATTTAAATGTTTCGTCGCAGTTTCATTTGAATTAATTAACGGATCTAATGACTGCGAACTTTTTCATCGCCCCGACCGCCATAACAATGTTTATGGTAAATAAAACTTGTCAAGGAAACGCTTTTTTGCCAATCTGTCGGTTTTTCTTTTTAATTCGCCTGGTTCGCTCGGCCCGGCCCGCGGAATGTTTGGATTTATTCCTGTAATTAGCGAAGTTTGTTTCATTCGGTTTGTTTAATTCTGTTTCCGTGATACTTATTGGTAAAACAGTAAATTAGAACGCAAATTTTGTTTTTGTTTCGCTCTTTCTAAGAATGAATAAAAAGGACGTTGTTTACGTCTTAATGAATGTTGGTACAGTGGGGTTGTTTCAGGCAATTTAAAATTTACAATTCTAGACAAACTTGGACTTGGGGTGCAGGTATTTTTATATTTTAGCTTACTGACAATATCGTTATAGGCTCCTTCCTCTACGTGCTTAAATGTAAAAGCAAGTGTCGTTGAAATCATATCATAACAAAACAGTGTTCTAGGTAATACCAATCAATTAATCACAAAATCAACAATACTGAAAGTGAATAAAACAACAACATTAATACAAATTAAAACAAAGCGTTTACAATAACAATTAATTAGGAACACGAGTTGAAAAGTGAAACAATCTTGATGATAAATCGTATTAAAATTCTCCCCAAAATTATGACAGCTACGGTCTACTAAATTAAGCATAGACTTAAAAAATTCAAAGCCTTCGCCCACTAATAAATTACGACGGGGAAAGGGTTAAAAAGGAGATCCAGGTTGTTCTATAAAAATTTAACCCGTTTAGCGTCGAGTAATAAAGATTAAAAAGTTTATTTTTTAACACTTTCGGTGCTAATGAGGGGGCGTTGGAAACAATTTGAAGGATTACCTTCTAAAAGCTTCCGTCAGCTTTTTAATTGAGACTTTTTTGTGGGTTGAAAGGCTTTTAGCTCCTTTGACGAGTTGCCCTTTGTGCGCGTTTGACGGTAATCTATTGATGACGGAAAACGCTGTTACATTTTTTTATTGCGTAACAAATCTATTAAAGAAGGCTTGGTTTAGTGGAGGATGAGCCGGCGAGGAGTCTTAGGATGGAGTCTTGGGCAGTGAGGCCGGATTAGGGACCGACCTTTTAAATATTTACCCCGATGTCATTATCAGGTTTACATAAAGTATTGAATGTTGAGATGGGAACTAGTAATGAAAAAAATCCCATCCTCTTAATGTTTCACTGTAGTACAATACTTTACTTATATTAAATTTTAATTTTGCCACGATGAAGTTACTACTCCCCGCAGCATTTATTGTAATAACTCTCACGGTCTATTCTAACGTAACCTATCTAGTATATTATGAATCTATAGTAAGCTTTGTAAATGTTGACGGATTTATTGACAAAAAAATATCTCTTTTCAGGTAAATTATAAAAATACACTCAGTAATCCAAAGTTAGTCAAAAACAGAAAGTTTTATACATTTCTTGTCATATTATATTAATTGTTTATTAATTTCACTGAATCCTAATAAATTATTCATATTGGCTATAAAAACAAACGCCGCAATACATTCCGCAACAGCTTTGAGCCAACATCTCACTCGAACAATGAACACACATAAGAAAGCATAACTCTAATCTCGAGTATGACATTACGAGAATACCAATGCATGCGCGAAAAATCGATCGCGCACCGTCTTAAATTCCTCACCCTTTTCGAGGGGGCTCCCCCAAAAAACGAAAGAATAGAAGAGGGAAAAAATCTAAATCGTCTCATATCTCCCCCCCCGTGGCCCGCCCCCCGCGGACACCTCCGACGTCAAGCGCCCTCCTTATTTCGTATGCGAGCTCCTCCGGCAATCATTATAAGGATATCGATTAGGCCCACGTCTCTAACCTGCCCATATCTTTCGGGAACACTCGTGTATGCTTAGGATTGAGTCGCAAACACTACAATTTTTTATCGTCACATGGAAATTTAATGGTCATTATTGGTCATAAGATACTATTACTTCCATAAAGCCGTATTTAGTTATCTGCATGATGGAGCTTGTATGGTTAAGTAATCTCCTGTAAATCATTAATCTTTTTGTAAGGTTTAGGCATGTTTACGTATCTGATATTGTTATCTCCGTTTACAATTATACTGTGAAAATACTTGTACGTAATAATTATACAAAAAAATATTTATGTGAGGCCCTGCCAAACATTAGTAGGTTCCTGTGTTGTAACCAGCAGCGGGCCTAACTCTTAAATTTGCGATTGCCTTTGTCGAAAAGAGACCTCGAAGAGTCGTAGTTAACAACCGAGGACGGACCGCGCATAAGCAGATGCAAATTGTTCCCGTTAAACTATTTCGGAAGGTAAACATAGAGGGTCGCAAGACCCACGTGTTCCCGAGATCCGGGCAACGAGATTAAAAATGCTGGATGGCGGCCCGCCCTGAGCCGGGTCGAGTATGAGCCAAGAAATATTGGAGTTTACGAAGAAAGCCGCTTTGGGGATATGTAAATAGGAAACTACAAAAGTAATGTTTGAGTTGGGACGTGTCGTGTGAGTGAGTGGAGGCGGGATTATTGCGCCCGCGAATTTGCGGCAGACGGAAATCCCATCCACAGTCTGACTGCTGATTAAACATCCAATTACGGAAAAACTTGAGTAATGCGGAACGAAAGTTAAAAACAGCATAATCTTGCAAAACAGAGATGCAAAGTAAAGACAACTCGAAATGTACCCAGAGCGTAAAAGTTACTGAGGTAAATAAAACATGTCGTGGAATCTTTTTAGAGTCAACAAAACTAAGATATGAGATTAAAAGGAACAGCTAATTTTATTTTGAACAGTAATTATTTTTGTTGGATTAGTTGTCAGCAAACTTCTAAATGTGAACGTTTAAGCTCCAGTAAACGTATCTTGAAGTGATTGATTCCAAGAAATAGTAAAATCAAACGTAGGTATTAAAATCAAATTGCTCAATTTAATTATCACGATAAACACTTTATTGTCTCAACTGGCAAGGAATGTTAATTAAACAGGGAAACTGGCCTGCAATGACACCGGTGGCCGTTGAAAGTAAAAGAGCAGGCATGTCTGTGTGAGTAGATATCCTGTAAGTGCCTAATTCCGTTTGGCTGAATCTAATAAATCCCAACCGCTGAGCGGAGAATATCTCAAAGCTGTTTCATTATTCGGCATTAGCCAGCGGTCGGCCACGCAAATCTTAGCGTCCCTCCGTCCCGGCCGAGAACCCCCAATTTCCTTCATTACTTACCTCCCATCCGAGACAATGGCAAGACGACGACAAGAAAAAAATAATAATAATTTCAAGTGGAATAACGCTGAAAATCTTTTCACGGGAAGAAGAATTATTGTTGTTTTGCAAGCGAGCTCTCAGAGACAAAATGCACCATCCTTATTACGCCATTGTTCGGTGTTACGAGCTTTATTCATTTTTACTTGGCTCGACTTGAATGCTTATTAATTTAGGACCGTGATAAGCTCAAATTCTTTTCAACGAAGAATGGGGAATTTTACCTATTGTAAGCTATTTCACATCTTATTGAGTTCGTGAAATACAAATTTAACCATGAAAATTCTTGAATACAGCTCCAGTCAGCGACTGCACGAACATCTTTGGAAGTATAAAAGAATGAACAGCCGTAATAACTACACCGCATGGGTGCATGTATTGGAACGAGTATGTATAATGAAACGCAAATATACATCACGCCAAGCGCTTTATGGTAATCGAAATATGCCGAAATATGTTGTTAAGAGGGCAGAAAACTACTGCCGAACATGCGAGGGATGAACTGAGCTTTCATATTTTGCGGGTAACCTATAACGAAGCGAGTTCCAAACTTTCCGGACTGTCGTGTGTGTCATTGGGATTTGAGACGACAATAAACGTTCCACCATGCCTTTTGTGCCATTATTGGAGCAACATCGCGGAGCCGCTTGTAATGTAGCTATCTTTGTAATGCAACAGCAATATAAGTCATTTAAAATGTCACGTAAACGAATTTGCGAGATGGGGTCGATCTTAAAATCAGGAGTTATTCCACAAAGCGCTCTCCTCAAACCAAGACAAACTCGCGTCCCCTGGGGAGGCCGAGTCAAGAGTGATTACGGATTTTAATTATTTTTTTAAGCCGGTGGCAGAGAGGTGATGTTTCCCCGAGTCGAGGCTTATGCAAACAATCGACTCGCACTTGGAATTAATCCGACTCGGGTTTTTTCTTTCGCGACAAGGCATTAACAAGCAAAGAAGTCATTAAGTCGGAAGATATTCGAGGATTCCTTTTAATTGCGGCTTCCTTGACATCCGGCTTCTAATTGGTTCGTGTCGGCGAATAACTCTTGACAAATTGAATTTGTCGAGAAACCTTCTTTCAGGCTATTTGTAATTTATTTTTCTCATTAGAGATTTAAAATTTAAGCTTTTTACTGAAATGAAATACTTAGACAAGTAATTACTATGAAAGTACACTCTTTACTGGTGGCGTTGTAGGTTGTGGTGTCCTAGAAATTATTAACGAGAACGGCTAAAACTTAATAATACAAATTAAAAAAGGCTCGAGGCTTAAACATACGTCATAATAATATTTACATCATTGCACATAAAATTATTCTACATATTACATTAAATTCATAAAACAAAACTAATCATAGATACCGTTCCTGACCTACGTCAATGCACTTGCGGACTAGCTACAGAACGCGGAACTCAAACCCTCACAAAACTCAGATAATCTATAAAATCACTCATTCACAATTCAATAGAGCCTCTCGTTACGGCAACGTCTTTAAAGCTCATTCTATTCCTATCAAAGGCGACGTGCACAACTACGTGTCATTACCGTGCATAACCCACCCCATTATCCAATTATTTCTAACCTTTCAGCGGTTCTGTAATTACACTTGCTAAGTCTAAACGTCCTACATGACAGTCTAAGTGATTGTATGCGGTGAATACCGCCACGGTAATGAATTATTTGTGCATCGCGTGCAATCGCGAACTGTCAAAAATTATCCGCTACAATAACGTGTTGGCCATTTTTTAAGATATTTGTTTTGGGATATTTTTATTTACAAATGTATTCCATCCGCACTAGGATTCATGTAGGAAATGCTTCAAGCAATCTCTCTCCCTTTTGAGAGAATTATGTGAAACTTTTAAAGTAGTACGGACCTGTTGTAAATTTGTAGCTACCCAATTTTTTTGTGTATTCATGCTCAGTTTAGGGACACTTATACAAGTATACAACACTTATAAAAAGCTCTATTAACATACTGTTTGTATGTTTTATAACTTAATATTTCACAATAAACAGACACAGGATATTACGTGCCAAAACTATCAATGACTGCCATAGTTTGTACAAAGTAAGTATACTCTTAACATTGTCGATGTGCTCACCGTCCCAATCTGCAGTTTTTTATCGTTCGAACTGTAAACTTCTTTTAGCTGAGTCAGGTAGACTGTAGACCATTGAATAATCCCACAAACAGCGTATACTCGTAAGTTCCCGAGCGACTAATTGATTCGTAAATTAGTCCGATTAAAAAGCGCAATGCACGCAATTTCCACCCACTGCATTTTCCTCGTCGACATTAAAAATTCAGGAATAAAAGTGATTTAGGCTGTAATTTTGTAGTTAATTACATATGCAGTAGTAATTAAATTCCCCCTGTAATTGCTTGTTTCAGTAATAGAAATAACGTGCGTTTACGTGTGTAACATATCGAACTTTAAATTAAAAAAGGGTTTCATGATTCGTAAAAATCTAATGATTACCCATACCTATAATTACAGCTTTTTAAACAAATTAAGTACTAATTTGATGAATCGAAAATATTCCCCAAGATGGCTGACCAACGACTCCCTCTCAATCAACTAATTTGTGCTAACGAACGAAACCTCGTCAATACTTGATCATTCACTCGTTCCGGTTTTCCACGAAGATCTCTCTCTAATTGAAATTAAAATCTGATTTTCCCCCTTACCATTGAGTTGAGCCCCAGTGATTAAAAGTATTCGAAAAAAATACAAATAATGAAATTACAATATCGTTAACGACTGGGGCCTCCCCAGAATCCTTTTTGTATTTTTTGGGAACGAATTAAAAATCTAGGAAGGGAAGAGGCGAAGCAGCGACTAACGTTCCCTCGTTGGTAAGCCCGGATTTCACTAACGATGCTCTATTATTTCGGAGTTGTTTGTAAACCTTATTATATCAACGTAGAATTTCTTAAAAGGATCTCTAATTGTTACAGGTAGGATCAGTAAAATTAAGTTTTGTGTTAGTTATTTATCATGTCTACCTAGATACTCTGTCGAATAAAGGACTTGTTAAGTTATAACAGCATATAACCACTCGACGCATATGTACATGGAAACAGTTGGATACTTTCCGGCCGTTAGCAAGTAATGTCTACATCTACGTTTTTTCATTGCCATTAAGCCCATACAAGGCTCTTGCGAAATGAAAAATTGCCCTATTTTGAGGATGGATGACGCGAATTAAGAAAGTAATTACTCATCGGAAACGCACGGGGGCGGAATGTTAATAAGACGAGAGCGGGAGATATTTTTCATTTTGTCCTCGGACATCGACGAATGAGACCTTGTCAAGACTATGTCGCGAGGACTGTTAAGTACTAACAATTTTTTTGTAGTAATGTCATTTTTATACGTTTGTGATGAAGTCATTTGGGACGTGTCATCTAAACTACGAATGCGAGCAATTTCATGAATTAGAACTGGCGATTCTGTTCTAAATGATCGAATTCCTCACATACATCAATATGTAGCCCTCTACAACATTATGAATCCCAAGACTACTTATAGATTCATGACTAAGATTTTCCATAATTGCACATTTCATAAGTAGTTGTTGGAATTACTGAATAACAAGGTAACTTACCTGCGTTTATGTAGCTCTTGGAAGGTTTATTCAAGGTCAAATATTAAGCCCAGAAAACCCACAACAAAACAAAATGAAGCTTCACCACCATTAACTCTAGACAATCACACTCTAGTCATCACTACAAACATTCACATGTTCAAAATCCCCTTTTGCACCAAACACCAACTCCGAGGCACCGGTGGCGTCGCGTCTGCCCACGTCCCTCCTAATCCGTCGAATTTCTCCCGAACTTTTTCCGACCACTTATCACACCCCCCTGGCCGACCACTAATTGCGTCCGTTAATTAGGAAACGTCATGAGTGTTTACCGAGAGAGCTAAGTGTGAAGTTCGCCTCCCTAATGCCTTGGCGTGAAATTACTTCCGGGCAAGTTGAAACTTTTTGTGAAAAACTTGGCCGGATTAATTAGCTGATGGGTGGATTAGATGAAGACTAACAAGGTTATCAGAGTTTTGTGCAAGTTCTTGTGGATTAAATTACTTTTCCCTGTTTTTGAACAAACACTCTGTATCCTTCACCTTTGATACTAAAACATAAGGTAACAACCGCACAGTCACAGGGTGATTGTTTATCAAAATTCATAAATAAAGAGTGGTAAAACATTTTATGAAGAAAACAAAGATGGAGTCGTGTCAAAGGAAATTAATAGGGGCAAGGTGAGGCAACAGTAATTAACACGTAGCCAGCTTAATTACATAGCCGCATCGGGGCTAAGTGAAACGTGTCATCCCAGGCTCGACTTATTGGGCAATGCCTGACTGGCTAAGACTCTTGATCCTTATTAGCCTAGTGGTAAGACGATTTTTAGATTGAGGTAATGTTGATGAATGCGTGAAAATAGGTGAAATCTTTCATCACAACTTAGAATTAAATCCTGTCATATTGTTGAGTAAAAATTTAGTACGTGAACACGTATTCTGTGTTTTATTGTAATGCATCGATAAAACTCTCGTTTACCGCTAGGACATAACTCTTCAAAAAAGGCGATGTTGCAAGTAGTATCCAATCCGTGGTTCCGTATGATTATGTCGTGTTATGACAGCGCGAGTTGGCAACGTCGGGTCGGCGACCCCACTCCGAGTTTTAATGATAAAAAAATGCGTACCTACAAGAAGGGGAGGCAGGGGAGGCGAGTAAGTGCCATCGAAGGAGGAAAAAAACTACGTAGGAAAATATTTGGCGCGACAGGTTGCCCCTCGCTCCCCTTAAGGGGGACCTTGATAAAAATTAAATCTTAACGACGGAAATTTAAAGATGACGCTCGAACGATCAAGAAGAGTGCACATCTGAGCCCTGGGGCGCTTTAATTGGGCCGTGTGTATACTGTGTACGTCCTTAGGGTACGCCGAAGTGTATAGTATTTTTTATAAAAGATGTCGTTGATTGATTGCCAAATTTCACGAGCTTCCGTGATAGGTGCGTTTGGATTTGAATTTATATTTCGAGATTATTTCATTTTAATTCGAAACATGATTATTTTTCTATTGCATTTAAATTGAAAAGCTTCGCTGTAAGCTTGATATCTTTTCTATTATCTATTCTGAGTCATTAGTTAAGCTGTATTCTATATTTATGTATCATTTGTAGTAGTATTATTTTATACATCTTTAGTAGTTAAGCTTATAATAAGCCGTCACTCAAAAATAAATTGACGTATTCTTGTTAAACTCAAAAATTGCGAGAGTTTAACTTTTTATTTACTATAATCAACAAATTAAGTTACCATCTTGTATCGTTTCTGGACGAAATACACTCATAACATACATTGTGCCAATAACATTTCCAACATCGTTAGAAACACTGGCACGTAGGAATTACGAAAAATAAAAACATTATGCACCAAACTCGAAATTCGCTGCATTGAAATTCAAATAGGGATGCAAGGAGATTTGCATCGGGGCGGCATCGACTATTGATTTTCCTACGTCTTGAGGCCACCATTGCAATCCTACTTGTTTAAACTTTTTATTTTACTCTTCACTCGCGTTTTTTGTTTCAGCTCCTCGCCCTAGGCTGGCTCCCCTAACGCACTCCCTCTTGCATAAAAAAGCTTCTAATCGATAATTTGTGTGGGGGTGCATTAAGAATATCGCCAGAGTCGTGCCCGAATGTTTTTTCTAAATGCTTTCCAGATTTCACCCCAAGGCTATTTTTGTTTTGCCGACCCGTCTATATTAGAAAATTGAAAATCTTCCTTCTTTAAATTACCTAATGGTATTGCTAATTTTCTCAGTGGATACCCATCCTATTATTTCCAGGTGTAAACGAAAATGCTTATATTTTTCTTTCGATGGCGCATTGCAATCACATTTCGTTCCATTAAAAGTACCTATAGCTTAATTTGTCTAGGTTGCCATTTGCCATTGTGCCCAGTGCTTCTAATTTCATCTGAACCTGCAACTATAATGGTCCAGCAATTGATAACAACAATAAAGCCAACGGACAGATCAACTGTGAACGAGGCCATTGGATCTAATCAGCAAAGACGCATGGCGTCGGCGGAGCTAACTGCCAATATCTGATGCATCGGCTTTAGCGTTAGTCCCATTGTGTATTCTTTATTTTTTTACGGAGGGATGACGATAATGTTTTTATGGCTGCGGAGGATCGCCTTAATCAGGGGAACGCGTTTTGATTAAAGCTGCCAGTGTTTGGATGGTCACACTTGCGCGTTAGGTTCGGTCCACAACAACGCCACTTCGACGATATTACGCTTTTTTCCATGCGTATGAAAGCTGTTGGATCTCCAACAGATAATAATTAAATGAAATAATTCTATTTACGATGTTTTTCATGTTTTGCTAAAATTCTAATTGCTTCGAGATATAGGAACACGAAGCCGAAAAATAAAGAGAAAAGGTTTGACAACACACCTATTCTCGATTCGACTTGATTTTACTGAACATCTTAGATCAGATTTGCAATTATGCAAACGTCATTAAAACATGATAATGACTCCAAAACGGCAATTGAAGGCAGAATTTTTCATAAAACGAGGTATATGAGTCAAGAACATTGCAGTCATAAACATACCACCCCACGCTTTCACCCCTTGCTTGAAAAAGTCACCCCCGCACGTACGTAGAAACAAAAAAGGGCACCAAAGGGACGTTACGCATCCCAAGTAAGCGAAGCTCATTGCTAGGGTCTGCAGATGTCTTTAATGGCTTTAAATTATATGTAGAGAGAGCTAACTGCCGTGTGCGTGTGTGAGTAGGTGATAGATAGTGCCGTGATATTACTTCTGCGAGTCGATGGTGGTATGGTGGATGGTAGTGGATGGATGGTGGTGGTTGTTTAGAACGATTTGTACGTAGAACGATTGAAGAAATAATTGTTTTGTTACAATAGGAAAAAAAAAACTGATGATTCACACCTATGTAGATTAATTGTGTAATCAAAATGTATTATTTCTAAGATCACTAGTGACTCATTAATTATCACCAAACTCACGGATTCAAAGCTTGACGTCATTCTAATTTGTAAAGTAAAGATATCTATACTAACACTACTAACTGCGTCTTCACAATAAAAAACTTCGTCACGACAGGCGAGTCGATGTTTATGCATTGAAAATGATGCCTAAAAATAACCGGACACAGGCTTGTAAAATACAATGTATTACCTAATTACACGGAGCTCGAGTAATTTTTATTGTCGGCAGTTATCCGCAAATAGGTAGTAAATATGGCATAACAGGTGATTTGCGCTCGTTGCGTTTTTACGAACAGGCAACCGCTCACAGGCTACTGAACACGGATTTCATTATACGGGAAAAATGGAGAAATTGGAAAATAATGTCAATTACCGTGTACAAGCTTGCCTGAGTCGCAGTTACTTATCATTACGTATTGTCGTGATTGCGTAAATAGAGACGATTTAGGGGCAGGGGGGTGTACAGTTCTCCGCTTCGCTCGTCGTGCATCGCTTCAGCTTGTTACTTTAATCACAGCCTTGTCGACTCAATGGATCTTGTATAATGTCTAATTTAGTAAAATTATGCTGTGTTCAAGAAATCTACATAGTTTCATGTTGATTGATGTTAATCTTGACTTTATATGTCAGTAGGTCTTGATATATTAAATATTACAGTATTTCCATAAAGCTAACATGCGACTCACATGACACTCATCTTAAAACAGCTGTTACGTAAGTACTTTGCCGTCTTTGAACTCACCTTCTGTAACAAAAAAAGATTAATTTCCTTTGTGAGGTGAATAATATCGAAGGAATCGTATTCTACTTAGTTAAACAATAGAAGCAAATATTTTCCCAAATACTCAAAAAACTAAAGCACATTGTGTTTGTAAAAAATAAAAACATTCTCATTCCCATTAATATCGCTGGTAAAGAATAATTCGATGTCTATTGAAGAAGAAATTTTAAAATATGTGTGACAATTATCGGTACACGACGTTAATACTCTTCTTACATTGTGACCGGAGATAGCAAAAACGTCCCCTAGCTAAAGGAAGATTTATTCGCAAATTACTTATAAATTTTACCTTCGCCGTTCCATCTTGTATCAAAATAAAAACCCTAAGAATTTGTTCTTCGTCCTCTTCTGGCTAATAAAGTGTATAAGAGACAGACAACTGTTTTTGCTCGTCGTGTCGTGAATACATCTCGACTTAGAATTGGATTCCGCAGGCGCTGTTACATTGGGCTCGGTTATAAAAATGTATTTAAAAACGTCCCTAGAAAATGATTTATAGGGAAAGTGTCGTAAATTTGTCCACTTGGATATAGACAACAGGGGGCAATAAATAATCGGTTACACGGAATAGCGTCCCTGCTTAGTTGGGGTGATATTAGGGCTTATTTACATTAAAATATTGGAAGTTTGGTAAGACGGGCGGAAAAATAGGACCACTGTGACTCTTTTTGTGTTCTTAAAGCGTGTTTTGAATTAAATACGAAAGTAATGACATATCTAGAGTTAACTAGCTTCTGGCCGTGCCTTTGTTTGCATAGAACTTGTTTAGGGTAGGTACTCGTAATTAATCATACTTTTTCCTTTCTTGCTTTTGAAAATGGTACGTTAGTGGGTTTTTAAATACGTCGTGGGTTGTGCCTTATGCTTGATACTCGTATCATAGTCAATTTCTTTTCTTTGAGGCCTAATTCAAACGTATAGTTATTAGTCTGTTTTCTTAGTAGGCGTGCTCTTCAACTTGATCGTCACTAATTATCAGATTAACTTATGGATAAAGAAAATTATATGTTACAAATAAAACTAATTTTGTTCCATAACAACATTACCATTACCCTATAACGAAAGAAATCTTTTTTTTCAAAATGTTATCTTTCAATTTATCTTTTCCCATAGAAATATGTCACAGAAGGACGAGCAAAATAATAATAGACATGGGAATATTCATGTGCCGCTTTAAATACATGTGCGATAATTTATGCAAGTCGATCCTACGGTTATTTATTGATAAAAAAATAACAAAGGCCTTCGTCAAAAATTGCGATCACGGTGTCACCCAATACTTCTAAGGGGACAAAAAACCCATCAACCCCAACCTGACGTGTCACTGTGACTCTTTATTTTTGTCACTTAAAAGATTTTTTCTTGATCCAAATGCTAAGGAACAAAAAGCGTCTAATTGTAACAGTTTTTTTACAGATTATAGCTGGCTGTTTTTTCATGATGCTACTGGGATCATTTTGATTAAAAAGCGTTGTAGAAAAGGCGAAACAATTATATCGACACTTTAAAAATCTTTTGTGCGATTTTAGACTAGTCTCTTTTTTATTTTGTTTGTGTCTTTTGCTGATTTTGGTAACGTGCAATTATGTTTTTTATTACTTTGTCATCTACAATGCCACTAAATAGGTTACTCTGGTCTAATAGCACTAACACATTTGATATAGCCACGGCATATTAATTTTGACATCCCATCCCGTGCAATTACGAGCTACCTGCGGAACAGGAGGTGAAAATCTCCAAGCATGTTATTAAACCAATTCGATCCATTCTAAAGGGTTCGATTTACAAGGAACTTATAATAATAATTGTGCACAAAGGAGATCCGGTCAGGACAGGATTTCTATTATTTATAGTTTCCGATCACAGTGAATACGCCTTAATTATCGATTGCCGTGTCGCACCCTTGAAATTTCTTTAAACACTGACGGGTTGCATGTGAAAGACTTTCACGCTGTTTAAATTTGGAACACAATTTTGGTTTTAGGAATTATTTTTAAATTGTTAGCGGTTAAGTAAGGGTTCAATTTTCATTTTTATTTTTAATGACTTTGTAACGTTTTTTTTTCTTGTAACGAAATAAAACCAGCCAGTCTTTTAAATTTGAGATACCTACCTCTAACGGTTTTGAAGTGACAAGAGCAATGGAGGATTAAAAAAAGGTACTTACGTTTACTTTAATTAAAATCGATCGAGCATGTGTTGATTGTGGCACACCATAAGGGTCGTGCCATGTTTGCAAGGGCCGCTTTCTTACCTGGCCGTTTTAATAAGCCAGAAATTGTTTTGAATGGTGTTCGATAACCGTGAAGTTAGTGCACGGATTAGAAGCAGATCGACAGCGTATTGCTTTGACGAGTTGCGGTTCTCAAAGTTTCGTTGAATATAAGACAAAGTTAAGGGATATTTATAAACCTATCATAAACAAGCTACGGGTGTGATAAGTTATTTATTTTTCCATACTTAATATGAATGCACAATTTGACTTTGACATGTACAAAGGTACTGCAATTTTCATTTATTGATATCGTAATAAACTTTTATATTTCACTTGAGTATATGCCAATATTTACATTGTACAATTAATACGATTAAAGAACTTCTTGCATCTGAAGCGATTTCTTCTTGCGATTTCATAACAAATATGAAATATTTCCATCATAATCTTTTCCCTCGACATGTTTGAGATCCACAGATCATTAGAAGGAACTTTGTTACCATTGATTTCAAGTACAATGAGCTCCAAACTGCGCTTGCACATTGTAAAGTGATATATTTATATTATTTTCGTTACCCCTGCCAGACCGAGGAACAATGTGTCCTGCACATATTCATATGTCTATATATTTGCTCGGGGGTTGAAATCTGTTGAGAATGTTTGAAAAATTACATTTTGGTTGACTTCTTGGAGATTATTTCTTGTAGTGTATTTGCCTTGTTGATAATGTTTGTTTTGTGCAGTATTCAGCCGTTAAGTAACAGATTTGTCAATATTAGCTTTAGTTGATACTATTCTTAAATTTGTGTTTTTATTGGTCGTATTGAAATATAAATCTCTCAAGCGTACACCCATTATCATTGCGTAATTAGCAGTTCTTCTTTGTATTATAATCTCCTTTAGTTATTTCCTTGAAACTTTAAATAAAAATATTATCATGGCTCTTCGTTTGACGGCCTACCGTTTCCATTACTTAAATTACTTTTGATACTTAAATAAACTTAAAAAAAACGGCTTTTTTCGAAAATTTATATTTATTTACCTCATACCCTTTCTCAAACGTTAAAATATGCATAAAATCCTACCGAACACTTTATAGCTGAACTACGATAAATCGGTATTAAACTGCTTATCATTTGCCACGCGTGAGATGTCGTATCTAGAATTCAAAATGTTATGACGTAAGAATCTGTACACCCTAACGTCACCGTGGCATTTGGTCGTCGTAAAAGATCCATTCCTCACGGTTTATTTGTCGTAAAAGGTACACAGCATAGTAAGGGTTAAATGTGTATCTAAATGGTGTATTAAAATTGTGACACACTAGTTGAGCGGAAACCGTAAAAAATGTTTAGTGGATAAGGCAGGTTTAAGTGTGCTTAAGAGATAGGTAATGATTTTAGCGATTGTATTGAAAATTTTCGGCTTTTTTACGGAGCATTGTTTTTAAGAAGACCCTGTAAATTACGTACTCTTCAAATGTTTTTTATTTACACTTAAGCTTGAAAGTATATACTTTTTAAGAAAATGTAATATACATTTGGCAATGTTCTTAAAACCCACATTTTTGTAAATAACTTATAAACTATCTTTACTTAATAACTAACCGGGTAACCATAAGCATGTGTAAATGGCATGTTAGTGTTAAAACCCTTAAAATACGTGGACAATGACATTCGTAGAAACCCCTTCAGGGCATAAATAAATAAAAACCATAAATATCACATTAACAGATCGTATACAGAATATTATTTTTAATTTCTTATGTGTCATTGTCAGACTTTAGTTTATGTGCAATGCAAGGTTAGGGATATTGTATTCCTTGTTACTATAAGTTATTGTTATTTTTTATATTAGTCTACTAAAGCTACCAACCGTCTACTTTAACTTAAGTTATTATAAAATATAATGCATAACAACTGACGGTAAAGTTATTTGAAAAAAAAAAAACAATGAGCAATCAATTACACAGCGTAAAACAGCCCTGTCACTTGATAGTCACTAATTACAATAAAACAAGTGTTTTTATTCAACTCATATCGATAGAAATATCTTTGTATAGAAGAAAAAAGCGCCAAGTGTCAAAAAGGCGCGTGAAGTGGTCAGTTGATGGCGCGATAAGGGACCCCACCTGTGACGTCCCCTATAATATAAAGCGGGCTACTCACTACCAAGCAGAACCGGACAGCTTCCTAAGCTACAGTTACCTATGTGATTGTTTTATATCTATTCTACACTATTACTATTATGCATGCATGTAAGTTCACGTGGCTTTTACGTATATATTTCTAAAGCTTTTTGGCTATTGGAACAAAACAAAAAAAAATATTTTACGGTTATCAATTTTCCTGTTCATACTGTATTTTATTATTATTAACGAATGCAAAGTAACGAACACTTTTTTTAATCTTTTACTTCAATCGTATAATGAAACGTATGAGTTTCAGAATTTACATGTTGCACAAGTTGATATCCAAAGATTAACTTAAAAATACCTACTTATTGCACTTAGACAGAACTAATATTTGCTTTTTTTTCTTGTATTAGGTATTCAAACAATATCATACTTTTTAGCATGTGACAGCAAATTCACCATAAAAAAGGATTGTTGTAATTACCTACCGTATTCCTTTGTTTTATTCGGAAGTTTCAACACTCGAGATATCAATTTAAATGTAGATCAAGTGTGGATAGTCTGATAATGAATGTCTTTCTTCCGCTAGTCTAGACATGGAGCATGTATGCAATCTCATTAGACGGTACGTGTGTGTGTCACATGTTTTGTACAATCGATATATCGAGTGGTGACGTAGTGACCCGTGTCAACCTATTGTGCTACTGCGTTATTGTGTCCTGTTGGGTGAAAGTGGAAATTTGTGGACGTACCTATTAAAAATAAAGCTGTGTTTTTCTGTGATGTACTCGTAGGTAGGTGTTGGAATATCATTTATTTGTACGGATACCTAATGATGGCGTGTGTGTTGTGAGGATTAGTGGAATGAAATTATCAATCTTTGTTTTGATGATTTGGTTTCGTGTGTCTGTCTTACCAACCAGGCTTTGATGCAGAGATTGACAATCTCAATTTATAGGTTATTTATGTTAAACTATTTTTTTATGTCACATTTTTTTTAAGATAAGTAGAAGGCACACGAGCACTCAGGGGCCCTAGCCAAGATGCAAACGTTCCTAACGTTTTTCTTTTCTATCGCTCAAAATGTATGGGATGACAGTCGACCACGTGGTTTATCGAAACGCATGAATGTCATCCCATACATTTTGAGCGAAAGAAAAGAAAAACGTTAGGAGCGTTTGCATCTTGGCTTGGGCCCCAGGCTATCTGATGGTAAGTGGAATCTGAGACCCATAGACATTTGAATTTTCAAGACTATAATCCTATGACCTCAAATGCGTTGCCAGGACTAAGATGGAATGCCTCTATGCTAGTAATATCACCGGTTGTATTATCCCCACACCAGAACACAACAATGCAAATACTGTTGCTTGGCGGGTGGATAATGGATAACATGGTGGTAGTGATCCAGACGGACCCTGCACAGGGTCCAACCACGACTTAATTCATGTATGAATGTTTTTTTTTTGCAATGTATGGTAGTTTAGATTACACTTTGGCTTCGATCACTCTTATTAATTAATATCTAAAGTATCTTTACTCTTAGGTACTTAGTTTTTTATGTAACGATTTTGGAGGCTCATCATTTAGGTAAAATGCTATAGCTGCTAAAAGTCCAATGCTTGACATGATCCTCCGCAAGATTTGCCACTTGTTATACCTAATAACAGTTTTGATATATTAACATAACAATTACTACATAGTATAAAATAAAGTCGCTTTCCGCTGTCTGTCAGTCCCTATGTACGATTAGATCTTTAAAATTACGTAACGGATTTTGATGCGTATTTTTTATAGATATTGTGATTCAGGGGGGTTTATATGGATAACACTTTAACCCGGAGCGAAACGAGGGCGGGTCGTTAGTTTTCAATACTTGTTAATATTTATCACCTTAGTTAAGGGCAACGGATTGTAATGTAAGATGTAATTTGATGCTATGTAATGAATGTTTCATATTTTTATTTACCACACACTTTGCTTTACATCAAGGAACAAAGATTTGCTTCATTCCAGGTACGTGCCTTCATATTTAATTAATAATCAAAGCAGTGGCCATTGATTGCACGTGAATGGTAAGGGTCCGGCGTCGGACCGTCCGGCGCGTCCGGCCGGACGCGACCCGTGTCCGTCATCGCTTTCAATATGAAATCGCCTGAATTTAATGTGTAGTATTTAGTATAGTGCCAAATAACGCAGCTTTTGAAATATTATAATATTCTTAGGGTATTTTTAGCGTAGGCTTTCCTTTAAATCACGCAATATAGAGGTTAATGTGATACAATTATGGGTCACACGAGGATAAAGATATGTTCTAAGTACATTACGTAATTTAATCGCGAATAACACATTTTTTTTTCATATACATTTTTAAGTAAGATTTATTCCTTGTTCTATACATAGTATACAACGTGTTACAAAATAATCCGTAAAAAATAAATTATAAAAGTAGTGTCAACCGGTAGGTATACTAGGGTTGACACTACTTTCGTAAGTTCTTTTTTACGGATTATTTTGTAACACGTTGTATAACAAAGTCGCTGTCTGTCTGTCAGTCGAACTGTATGTATATCCACTAACTCCTCCTACCACACAACGGATGATGCAGTTTACACAATCAGTTATACATTTTTTCACGGAAGTTTTTTATGTATAATCAATTCTGGTTAATAAACCGGCGTTACAGAAAAGAAAACCGAGGGCGGGTTGCTAGTCTAGTATACATTAGATTCCATTAACCTACCGCCAAACAGAAGTGTTCGCATTGCTGTGTCCCGGTTTGGGGATAAGACAGCCTATGAAATAACTAGCATAGAGGCATTTCACCTTAGTCCTCGGGGTTGGCAATGCATTTAAGGTCTTAGGATTGCAGTCTTGTGAATGCGAATGTCTATGGGTCACAGTTTCCACTTAACATCAGGTGGCCTGTGTGCTCGTTTACCTTCTCAATGCCATAAAAAAAAGATTAAGTAGGTACTATAATCTGGCGGTCTTACCACCGTACTCACAGGCATTTTAAAGAGACAATTTACTCGTTCCTTTTTCAAACATGTGTATGAAAAACCGTCACTAACGAACGACTTTATCGAAATTAACTAACTTTGAGTGCGGCCGTTATACTTCTAAATAAGTCCTAAGCTAGTCAAAGCATAGACAACCTCTCTCCAAGAGTTTTCACGATTCGTTGAGATTGTATTATATTTGTATATACAAAAAAAAACACTTATATAGGGAAACGATACCCCAAAATAAGTACGACGTTTGGCTCTGACTCAAACTTTTGCATTGTTTTAAAGTTGTTAATTTATCAACAACCCTTGGCGATTGCGTGGAAGGTAATTACAGTGTATTTAATTACTGAGCCAGTAATTTCAGAAGCCTTACAGTTACTGTTGCAGCGACGTAGGGTTTCCACGACCTCGGTCATTTGCACTTGCTGCACTTATCGTACAAGTGCATAAAATTGCAGTCTTTAAGGCATCTAATATGTACATTCTCATTTCGCACCTTGAAGCTTAAAATGATACCACTTGAAAAATTGGTTGAACTGTAATTTTTTTACAGGTAATACAAATTTTATCGCTAAGCGATTTACTATTAAAGTTCCGTTTTAATTTTTAAATGCGATTTGACTTGGTAAAATTAGATTATCCAAAATGTTGTGGTACATTTCTAAACCATTTGCCCTAAGTGCAATGTTATAAGGTACTATTCGGTGTTTATTATTGAAAAACCATTCTGCCAGCGACATTAATTTTATATTCTTCTGAAAGTATAATTACCTAATACTAATTTAATCATCAAATTGCCAACCCTATCGGCAGTTACGAGAACTCTTTAGTTTGCATTTGGCACGAAATTTTCAGGCAGTTTTTAACCTTCTGAATAATCAGTCACGCAGAGTCGATAGTTTCCCCAAAAAAGAGAAACAAAAACTTTGCACCAATTAATAACCCCGCCAGTTTTAATTTATTCACGTACTTTTTACTTTTACGCGTTCAGTACCGGGCTAACAAGTCTTCATACAGATGTAACTCAATATGGAGATCTTGGAATTTAACGTGTAAATGCATTCTCCTTGAAATATTGAACTAACTAGGGCTGATTTTGACATTAATTAGAGCAATTACGGAACAATTTTACTGCTAGTAGATTACCGCGCGATATAAAGTGAATATTTTGTTGTTTCCAACTGTATTTATTGATCTGTAAATTGCAAGAATAACGCAATTAGAACCGGTTAGTAGAAATACAACTTTAATTGCATTTCTATAACGGAACCATGTTAACTCTGAACAAATGATATTTTATTTCTTCAATTAATTCAACACAGGTACAAACTTTCATATATATCTGACCCAAAAATCTAAATCTATCAAAATTACAAAAATCTAAAGATTCAAACAGGCTTTGCTTCGACGTCCCCAAGTGTCAAGCTACTTGAATACAAGTCACTCGTACAAGGAACTTGGTGTTAACAGTGTGTCGTGACTGGTTGTACGCATAACTGACTTATTCATGCATTCTAGCACGAGCCTTGTCGCGTGCGAATCTAAATAAAAATAGATAATAACTATTCTAATTTAAATCTAAGAACGCTTAACGGTTGGTCATAAAAAATAGTATGCAAATACACAAGCGCATCGGAAGGGTTAAGTTTTACATTCGTATGCAAAATATTTTGGATTCTCCACGGCTATTTTTGGCTCTGTATTTGCAACGACATTGTCTGGGCAACAGTTTTTGCAATGTTTAGTTATGTAAGTATGTGTATTCGCGATAACGTACCTACCCTAAACTTAAATTAAGGCATGCTCAGTATATCGGATGTATTTCTTCACTAAACACATTTTAGCAACACATT
Organism: Acleris holmiana; assembly: GCA_949316455.1. Taxonomy (NCBI): domain Eukaryota; kingdom Metazoa; phylum Arthropoda; class Insecta; order Lepidoptera; family Tortricidae; genus Acleris; species Acleris holmiana. Next base: position 8,344,246 of record OX438772.1, read on the forward strand.
CCAATTTATAATAATAAAGAAGGTCATTATCAAAGTTAAAAGTATTAAACAAAATTAAATAAAAAGTTTTTCTTAAGAAACATAATATGTTTAAGTTTTGACTGTCATTAAATCACTCAAAATAGCTAGAGCAAATACGTCTGATATTGATTTAATAGTTTTTTATATGTAAGAATATGAGTAGACTACAGTAACATATTAAAACTCCCATTTCTTAAAACGTAGGTCACATAGATTGGTGTTTAAGTTACTCAAAATGTTAAACTGTCGTTTTACCATCCACTGCCAAGGAAGAAATAGACACGTGTTAAGGGTGCATGCACATGCAAATGAACCAATCTGATTTCTAACCACATTACTATAACCATCTGAGGGTATCACTATACATTCGATTTACTTATGCTAATATTCAAGACAATCTTGGCAGCACGCGTACTTTTAAACTATTCTAATGTATGCAAAGCACTTAGTAGGTATAAGATAATGGAGCAAAAGAAATATTAAATTGTATGTATGATAATGTATGTGTGAAGTATTTATCCAGACAAGTGGCAGACGGTGGGTTGACACGGCTTCAATATTGTAGAAATTAAAATTAATCACCGTTTATCATTATTATTTAATCGTAGTAGTTATTTTGTTCGTACAGCTGTTATTTTTTATTTAGAAGCATTTTATTTCGTTTTATGACTCTTTAGTTTTTCAATATCTTTCATTGGTTTCAAAGTCATATCATTATATTCGTATAAAGACATTAGGTATTTAAAGTTATTTACTTTGCAGCTATATTAAAAGGTGGTTTCGTTACAATAGTACCTAGGTACTTAAAATATTCACTTGCATTTCCACCATGTAGGTTTAAAAACTGAAAGCACTAAAACCGACGAACAAGTTTATCCGTTATATCAATTTCAATTCCGAATCGTAATTCCTTCATTTAATTCCGATGAAGGCAGCATTATAAGATAGTAAATGCTACTTGCAAATCTTTTCGGCACACATTATTAGTCTGTAGGTATATGGTTTTTCTAATATTTCTGGTTTCGGCTCCTCGTTGAAGAGTCATTCAGAGCCTTTTTTCTTTTCGATAGAACTATATTGCTTCTGGCATGTTATATCATATTCTCAAAGATACTCATTACGGCCAAATTAAAAACAATCCTTTAACATGTCAAAGGCAACATGGCTTTACTTAGTAGAAGCGAGGCCCAGAACAGATGTAAATAAAGATCTAACAGCTAGAAAGCAGCAAAACTATACTTGTGTTCATTTAATGTTATTTTATCTAGTTATTGTAAAGTTATCATTGTTTAACTAAGAACAAAAGCCATTCAGAAATATGCGCCGCACGGAAGTCGCGACGCCGCAATGTTTCCACACTGCGCAGCACAATTAACTTCACTCCTCTGAGATGGGTCAGTTTTGTGCAGCACAGCCGACCATTGTCTCACAAAACTAAACCACGTCACGAAACTTAACGTTTATGCAAATTTCATGCGTTTTATGTAGGTACGAGCACCATAACGGATCGATCGAATATTCCAAAACAGTACATTTAAATATTTTTTCAATCAATAACTGATATATGCAAATCCAAAAACACATTGTTAACTTCAATGCAGCGACCGTTATCGCAACAATTTACAATTTCATCAAAGGTACCCTAGAAATAATAATTGATTGAACACCATTGTTGCGAATGATACATAGACCCTTTAGCTTCGAGAGCTCGGTTCGAAATTAACCAATGATAGGACTAAATTTAATTTTACGATCCGATACCTGCCCTTGTCATGACAAAAGTTCGGTAATCAAATTATGCAGCCGATGCCACCATTGTTGGCTACATGCATAAATTGAAGGCATTACATTGTAGATGCAACGTGGGGTTAAGATGCTCACAATCGGTGCATGTATCGAGATGCTCATTGAGCGATTGAGCGACGAACGTGTGGGAAGAAGGGTACGCTTCTGAATGATGCTTATCAGATAATTGTAACGAATTATTCCTGCGGATTAGCTTCCTTCGAGTCATGTCCGTAAGCATTCGAAAATCATGTTCAGTATGTTTTTTCGAGAAAAAAATGAAAACTACACCTGGCATCACATGACCTCGTTAGCTTAAAGAAACTCTACCGTCAAAGCGAACGCGAACGCCAATCAAAAATCTTTGTAACAAATCCCACCCTGAGCGTAGACAACGCGAATATCGTGTTACAAAAAGTTCGTTACAAAAAGAAACCGTTACTATTACTGAAGGGTATGACAGTGGGGCGATCCAATTTTAGCGAAATTCCTGTAGTAATGACATGGAGCACGGGCGATGCATATTTAGAGAAAAGTTTCGGAGACGCTGCGAACATTGATATGTAGATGAGATGGCGCAGGGGTTATTGAAATTAGAGATAGGTATAGCTATATCGCATTCAAGAATATCGGGGCATTACCCATCGGGAGCAGACAGGTGGGACCAAACGTATGTAACATAACTGCGATATCATTTCTTTTATTACGTTTCAGCAGAGAAAATAACTGTTTTGTATGGAATTTAAGCGTTTTGGAATTGAGTTGAAATATAGCCGTTATTTATAGCGTAACTTGATTTTATTACTTATAGTTATTGTATTAAGTAGCCTTTTCATTGGGCGATGATATCATCGAAATAATACTTATGCGAATGCCAGTGCAGTTTGCTACGCCAATATCAGATATATTGGTCAATGAAATAATCACGATTAGTTGTTTTACATCGTCGAATTAGATAAGACGGTGCTTAATTTATTCTCCCTCGAAAACATAGTCACCAACAAAACGACAGTTGATTATGTGGATTATAAAATTGTCAACGGCTTTCAAATTGCTATGCGTATTCCAAGGATAGACAATTAGATCTCCATAAGAAAGGCTTTAAGCACGAGCCGAACTAGCATGAAAGAGAGCACACTTATATTTGCATACCCGAAACCGGTCCGTGGTATCTATTTTGACACCCCACACTAAGCCAGCACGAGGTGTGGGCAATTCATAAGATATTTTATACTTTAGTATAATAGGTAGACAAATTTACATAAAGTCCGGCGCGAGCCAATATTTTGCATAAGAAGATAACACTTCGGAGAAGCGTGGTCTGTATTAAAAGTAATGCTGGTAAATGTTAGGGGCAATGTTTATTTCATTGTTAGGTAAGTGTATGGAAATATATCTATGCAAATTAAAAAATAAATAGATACTCTAACACTAACTGCACTTGAGGGGACATGTTAATATATACAGCGCAAAGAAATATAAAAACCATTTTGGCTTTGGTGAATGTATGAGTTTGACAGGAAATAAAATGGAAACGGAGTTGATAACTTGATGATAGTTCATACTGGATGAAGCAATCCCGATACCAACAATTCATTCATAAAATTTAGCCATTCACAGAAAAAGTAAAACTAAATTTCAATTCCACTGCACCAAATTCGCAGTAAACGTGCAAGGAAATTTTATTTAAAAACCGTAGCAATTTGTCAGTGTTCCGGATCGGGCAAGGCTCAGTCAATAATAAATTTTTAGCGGGTTTTTTTCTCGTTTTCGGGTAATATTAAACACGCGAACCTCAGCGTTTGCGGAGCGAAGACGGTATACGTTTTATTATTTTCTTCTGACATAGTAGAACAACGTTGCAAAAAACTATATTTATTGCTCGGAAAACTTTAATGGAGAACAGTAATATATTTGGTTTTGCTAATTTGTACTGAAATGTTTCGTTTATTACAGTTTGTAGAGTTACTGGGAACTGTGGGGCTAGTCAAGTTGCATTCGACAATCGTTAGCGATTATGTTTCGATTGAATAATGTATGGGATTGACGTAAGCCACTGAGACAGTACCACGTGACTATCTCGGTGGCTTATGTCAATTCCATACATTTTTCAATCGAAACATACGCGCTAACGATTGTCGAATGCAACTTGACTAGCCCCACTGAATCGGCAGCAAAGCAAAGAAAGAGGTTTCTCATGAAGTTAGGCTGCGAAGTACGTATTAGTAGAGAGTCTATTATTTCTTGTGCAAAATTATTAGTGTTATAAAATAAATGTCTGGTGAGGTGGCTACTAATTTATGTCCTCTAGTTCTAACCGTAAAATAAAATGGCGGAAATATCGCATGTTCCAAATTCTTATTAAAAAACAATAAGTATGCGAATTTTTATTCATATTCATATTGATTTATTACCATGGTATTTCAAGGTGGTCTAAAAAATAAAAGTAAGTACATACATGGACCCTACTAGGGCGTTGCAAATTGCTTAAAAACTAAGTACAATTATGAAAGAGTTACTCTGAGAATTACTACTTAATATTGCATTTTCTTCCTTTATTCGCGTCTTAAAAACAGAACGGGTTATCTTTTTTATCACATTCGAGGAGAAATTTTATATGTAAAAGAAAATAATATCTTTGACTCTTGAGTAAGGCCCAGTAGCGTTTGAACCGCCCATCCAGTGAGATGCTTAAAAAATATGTGTAGGATTACAAATTGCCTCATCTTCCAAGGAATTCAGTTATAACTTACTTGAGCTCGTCTGATTCTTAGGGTTCCGTCCCGAAGGTTCTCAAAAGGGAACCTATTACTAAGCCTACGCTGTCCGTCAGTCCGTCCGTACTAACAGTACCTAAAGAGCTATATCTTTTGAACCGTAAGCCGTAACCGTAACCGTTAGATAGCGATTTGTTTTTTATCTTCAGAATATGTGTTATTATACGATAGATTTCCTAACACAAAAAAATAAGAAAGGTAAAAGTTAAAAGAAACGTTTTTTTCAACGACTCGCTAGTCTAGTTGGTAGTGACACTGCCTTCAAAGCTAGGTTTCCTGGGTTCAATCCCGGTAAGGGCAGATGTTTGTGTGATGAGCACGAGTATTTTTCCCTGAGTCTTGGATGTTTTCTATGTATTTAAGTATATGTTTCTCTATATAAGTAAGTTTATCATTGTCTAGTTCCCATAGTACAAGCCTAGAGCTTAATTTGCGACTATACTGTAATTCTATGGAACTTGCTAACTATGTAAACAAACAATATATTGAAATTGACATCTAATGTCAATTTTAGTATGGCGGCTTGTTTACATAGTTAGCAAGTTCCATAGAATTGACACTTTAGGTAAATTTGTGTGACATTGTCCTGGGACTTTTTTTTTTAACGTATTTCTCTTTTTGTTGTGTCGAAAAAACGGTAAAGCGTCAAATTTGATATGAATTTAGTTCAAAACCTAAACAAAAACAACAACCGGTCAAGTCTGAGTTAGGCTCGCGCTAATTCGGTTCGGAATCGAATTCAAATCGGAATATAATAATAGGTATATATGGTAAGCAAAAGGGGGGGGGGGAGTAAATCCTAAAACTGTATTTGCATGCATTTTATGTTTAACGCAAATAAATGACTTGATTGATTGAACCCAACTCGCACTTTACCGGTTTTTATTTAGGTTTATACATTTTATATTATACTTACTTACATATAAAAAAACGTAGCACACTGAATAGGCGGAATTATTTTACTATTACTCTATAAACAGAGATGCTGGCAACATTGTCATTTGTGAGAGACTGTTGAATCATTGATGCATAATATGGATATTTTAAAACTACGAGTAACATTGATATATAAAATCACTGTCTTCATAAAACCAAAAGTCGGTCGTTCAGATTGAGTGCAAATTGTAGAAATAAAAACTGTTTGCGAAAAATAGAGCTATTTATCAAAGAGCACAGAGCTATGAAAGCATATTAGAATAGAATTGGCAGCGTGTGCGCCATTTGGAGCGATTTGCCGAGAGCTCGCGAACGACTTCCGATGGACGAATGCCTCGCGCTTTCCTTATTTGGACGGAGAACCATTTTCATTACGTCATTTTGCACGGTTTTTAACGTTTACGTTTTTTGTACACCAATCACAGACAGAAGCTTTTAATTAAAAGATCATAGAGTTATAAATTGATTGTTGCAAAACAAATGAATAACTCCTATCTTCTTTGAATAAGAGTCAGTGTCGAACATTGGTCTTTTGTCGAGGACTGGTGTCGTTACCTTAATTCGCTGTTATGTTTCTTCCGTTTCGTTCAAAAAAGTCTGATAGGTTCTAATAGGAACTGAAAACAAATGATTACGAGTGTGTATTTTCGATATTTAATTAGAGATACCACGTCTATTACCATTTCATTATTCATATTTACGTGCTACGAACTGAGGATAACCCGCCATTTACAAGTCTTAGCAGACCAATAGACGGGAAAATTAATTAATTAGCATCTGAGTGATACTTATACGAATGGCCAGGGCGGAATATTCCAACTTATGGCATATTCTAACAAGGCTGTCTACTCCGGCTAGAATTAATCAAATCAACTAACCCCAACCCACTACTTTCCGATATAATTAACGCATACTTGTATGCGTGTCTGGACAATACGTGAATGACGTTTGCTTGTGTGCGGTAATGAACGATTATAGGAGACTCGACTTCGAAAACCAAACAGTCCTATCAGCTTTTAAGTGGGTATCTAATTAGAACTTTTTTCCATTATGTTAAGGTTGAGAATTTAAGAGGGAAGATTGGTTATGATGTGTTATGCGTTTCGGGGTATTTGTTATTTCTTGGTGTGGGTTGATGAGTCACATTTTTTTTTGTTTCGTGGGTAAGGCGCGAGGGTGCGCGTGGGGTGGTGGTACCCCTTGCTCGCAACCCCATCTTATTAATCAGTGAAGTACCGGCCGTCTCTTCACATGTCTGTCTAACTTGGCCACCAACACGAGATTTTACGTTTGCTAAACTTTTGAATCTTCTTGCAATTTGTTGCAAAATAGTAAAGATAACAGCATAATTATTAATAATATAGGTAAACAACAGGAGTTCTTATCATCCACCAATTAGCGATTTCTTGTAGATAACAATTTTTATTCCCATTTTTTTTTTTTTTATGGCATTGAGAAGGCAAACGAGCACACAGGCCCACCTGATGGTAAGTGGAAACTGTGACCCATTGACATTCGCATTCATAAGACTGCAAATGCGTTGCCACCCCTGAGGACTAAGATGGAATGCCTCTATGCTAGTTATTTCACTGGCTGTCTTATCCCCAAACCGGAACACAACAATGCGAACACTGCTGTTTGGCGGTAGGTTAATGGATAAGATGGTGGTAGCAATCCGGACGGACCCTGCACAAGGTCCCAATAGCCAATTCGCAATAGTCAATTCGTATAAATCGCCTAGATCAAAATCTCATTGCAATCAAAATTATTAAATTAAATGATTAGATAAAATTAAAATATAATTTTTAGGCTCATAATAGAGCCATGTGAAACAAATTTAACCATGAGTGCTAGGTATAACACGTTTGTTCAGGGAAACTTAGATTACTTCTCATAAGAAAACCACATTAGGGTAAATCGTCAATAACTGACCAGATAAGATAATGAAATTTACCGCCTGTTTCAAAATCGACAAGTAAAGCGTATCTGTCAAATAAATTTAGCCCTTTCCCTTTCTTACACTTGAAAATAGAGAAAGAGAGGGCTATCTTTATTTGACAGATAAATTTACTTGTCGATTGTGAAACCCGGCTTTAGTTAGGTACTAGCTTCCAATTTTATATACTGACGCTGTTAATAAAGAAAGTTGAACAGGGGGGTTATCATGAGCTAGCTTTGCAGTTCTGTTTACGCTCAGAGAAAAAGACAAAGCTATATAACCGCCATAGCTCAGTCCTTTACGCTGACCGTAAAATGAACTGCAAAGCTAGCTCATGATAACCCCCCTGTACCTACTCCGAATAATATTTCTGGATCTAAGTATTCTATTTTAATCGCATCAGAAATATCAACATATCTTTTGCTTTACACTTATTATTGCAAAGTGGCCGGTTACTGGCGGTAGCCAATAATAGACGATTTACCCTAACTTTACTGATATCCAAATCTAATATAGGATCCTTTGAAATGTCCACCAAACCAAACTTATCCAACTGAATAAAGAAGACTGGCTTGCTGACTTGACGTGCGACATTACATTTGTACCTGAAAAGCAAAAAATTAAACAATAAAATGTTAAATTTAAGTCGTCAATGATTTGATAACGAAGTGTTCGCGACGTTATAGTGACAGCTAAGTGGAAAGGCGGAGCTCAAATATCAAATTAAAATTCAATGCGACTAGTAAACGTCCAAAGTTGCCGTGGCCAGCTAAATAATTACACGGAACTGTAACCGGCCCCCTTCCATTAATGCGTCAAGCGAGGTGTCCGCTGTTAGCCCCTATAATTAAAGGCTGGCACAAGTATCGAGTCTATCGACTAAACAATCAATACTCTGATCTATACAAAAGAACACAAAAGCTTGAGTAGATAACAATCCCCACCACCCCTCATTAATAATATACGACCCCCCTTTTCACTAATTATGTGTGTTGCGAATGCATACCATTATCATTTTATACGAACACACACATATGCAGCTAATGGGTAGTGTTAACCCGCATTAAAAGTATTAAAGAAAATAAATCAATAATCGGTATCGAATTTATAGGGAGTCGGATATAGTTATTTTCTTTGTTTCGTGAGGGAACCGATCGCGTGCTTTTCGGCTGTTCTGATTGCTGAAATGTTAATCGGTGATAGGACGTTCGGAGATTTTATTAAAGGGGACTCTAATTTTTCCCGAAATCGAATTGGAACGAGAGCCGACTTGTGGATAGCTTAGCGTGTAAATTTGCTCGTTCACCCTGCACTCTACAGTCTACACACGAGATTATTTTCGCTTTTCTTTTGTTTTCTTTCAAGCCAGTGTGTCTGTGGTTTTAGTGTTGACGGTTTTAGCTTCACACTAGATTTTAAAATGCGCGCATACATTTGCCAGTTCGTTTACCTTAGTTGGGTGAAACTGAAAAGTTTTGTAATCATCAACGGTTTGTATCGTTCTTGCATGTCGGCTATTTTTTGAACCTCGGTTTAGTTAACAATTAACTTTTTCCAATATATGTATGTAACGATTAGTTACAATTACTTTTAATAATTCGGTTTTATAATTACGTGTGTAAAGAAACGTTACATATTTATATAAGTTTCATTTTTAACGAAGAAGTAATAAACGATAAATTAAAACCATAACTAACAGCGTTAATTTACTGGCTATGTTATATAAAATTTGAATTACGAGTATAAACATTTCGTAGAATCTCAATATTTTCGCGGTAGTGTGCCAGTTGCGTGCGTACTACGCGTGGGCACTGCGCGAGTGTGAGTGCCTTGGGCAAGGTCAGGGCTGCGCTCTATCAATGGTCAATCTCGTTCGTGAAAACGGCCAGTTACAAATCGATGCGTTCTAATTTCAAAAGATAACGTTAAGCCGAGTGGTCGAGTTAATCTATGAATAATTACGTGAAGACCACGTCAAAAAAATAAAGTACAAAAAAACGTTTCTTTTGTAACTATCGATATTTTTATTTGTTGATAGCCACAATACTTCTCTTACTTCTCATTTGTACTCGGGTTTAAAACGTTTTGTGTCTTGAAAAACAAATCTTCTAGTAATGCGTCACAGGAAAGGTCACTGCTCAATTTATATCCCTAAAGTATATACCTACTTCCAGTAAATGAATTGTAGCAATCTGAAGCTTGATTAAATTGTCTCAAAGTTATAGAACGTGTAGTAGCCTATCGCAAGGTATAAATAACATTAGTAGCGTGAGAAATATTAATGGCAACGGTCATTGTGAATGGTTTAACATTTAAACTTGGAACATGCAAGCACATTATGGACTAGGGCTATTATTTTCGTTTGCCAATTTAATTTTTTTGATTGTTTTACAATATCATTTGAAATAATTAAATTCTCTCATGTGTTAAATAAAAAAATGGAGGATAATCAGACTGAAAACATTGTCAAATAAGTTAATCAAACCTAAAACATTTAATTATTTCGAAAAAATATATCTCATGCATCCACTAGCCAAAGTCAATACAAAAGCGACCCAACACTTAATAGGAAATGAGTAATTAATCAAATGATTAATCAGCGACGAATAAAAACACTGTAATGACCCGTTTCCTTAGAACCGTGGTGACGTCATCACATTTCGAATGCAAAGTCACTGTTTGCATTGAGTCGATGCTTAGTCGGACACGGCTTTAGTCGATTAAAAAGTTAATCTAAAATCACGATAATTAATTAAAAAGTTCCGTTGAATTATGCTTTGTTCAAATAGTGTCACTGGTCGGTATTTCATTTTGTATTTTGCTTTTACGCCAGTCACTCGGCATTGATATTAATGACTAGTTGTTTTTGCTTAGTGGGTAGGTAATAAGCATTATTTAAAAGAAATGTAACACTTTATAGAAAGAACATATTCCATATAAAATATATCTAAAATTACGAGCAGCAGTAAGCCAAAATACTCTAATTTTATCGAAACAATGCACTGACATGTTGTAAAACACCGCCAAAAATAAGTTCATTGACACAAACAACCAAATGACTATCGCCGACATTCGATAGCGATCGATACCGAACGTCATCTCGCACGAAGGGGTGGCTTCTTCTCGTGGGGAATAAAAAGTGAAAAGCAATCAGTGTGGCATAATTAGTGCGTTGTAAGTATGGGGCGCGTTGCCATGGCGACGGCGTCGATGCCCTGCTTACCCGCGGCGTTAATTTCGAACTGAATTAATCGAATCAACTGGGTCGATATCGACTGTGTACGTCACTATTGCCGCGATGGTTCACCAAGTTTTATGTGTTGATTTGTATTGTAATGATGACTCAATTGCTTAGAACGTCTGTTGAATAAAGGTAACTGTTTGAAAGTAGTCAAACTTTCCGCAAAATAACGAGCTGTGCTCCCACAAACTTTAGAATATACTCCTCCATATGCGTAATTATGGTACTTATAACATGTTTACAAAGAACTTCAATATTTAAATGAAATATAAACATTCTGTGTCTAAGCTACCTGTGTTTATCCATCAGGCATCGAACATTGTTGTCTAACCAAAATTAAGGAGGATATTTATAACCACCTTTTGTGTTCAAAATTCGATAATTTATTGCCGAAATAATATAATTATGGTCGACTGACGGGACGGATTGGCTGCGAGCGGAAACTCCAAATTAAAGGAGAAATTAAAGCGGAAACATTTGGCCAGGGCCCGCTAGCAAGATGGCGCGGCGCACGGCCGATTATTGTCTGTTCGATTTTCAAATAATTATTTTGCCGCGTCTAATTGCTGTTTAGTCTATGACTTTACTTTTTTATCATTTTCTAGTTTATAATTTATTTACGGCTAGTTTAACTTTCACTTCTTATAAGTTTGTTGTTATTAAAGACAAATGATTTTCGAATTATGTGATATTCAGTACGTTCAAAAACAATTTGTTTTTCTTATTTCAAAAATGTACTTTTCAAAGACACTCCTTTTGTACCATCTAATCAGCCAAGACGTTAATACGAGAAGCACAGACTGACATCGCGTGCGGCCCGACCAATAGTCTGAGTACAAACTTACTTTATAATTATTTGAAATTAACTATAAACAAGTCTGGCCAAGACAAATAGTTCGTTCAACTTTACTAGACAAAGTTTCGAAGGTGACAATTTGTCACTCGGTTAGTTCAGTCGAAGTGAATGTCATTTTTACAATTTGTTTTTATGGTCTAAGTTTCATGTTATCTGAGCTTTTAAATTTCGTTATCGTACTACAGTTCTACTTTTGGCTTTATTTTGCCTATTATTCAGTTGGTTTAGCAAAATATATCACAGCAATAACATTACTGAAGCATTTGCTATTTGTTCAACTAAATAAACCAAGAAAAATAAAGGAGTTTATTTTTATTTAATTTTCATGTTAATATAAACTAATTCATGCAAATGAAATGAAATAGTAATGTTGAAATAAAAAACAATCTATTATACTTTGTGTAACTATAATAACTACGTGTTATGTATTTATGTATTTCTTATTATCTTATTATAGGCTTATAATAACAATGATTTACTTTCTAATCGTTATACTCATAACCTGGTTTATTTACATTTGGTCACCAAATAAAAAAAAAGTATGTATGTATGGTTGTATATAAACATTTTATTGTATAAATTAAAACAGAAACAATACAATGAACCCTTCGTGTGCGTGTCCAACTCGCACTTTGCTGGTTTTTCCTTTCCTATATTTAGTATAAGTTTAATTTAATTTAATTATAGCTTAGTTTAGTAAAGTTAGGTATTTTTAGCTTTCATTGTTATATTTTGTTTTACTGATTTTTTACATAATGCTTTAGAAAATTTATCAAATTAAATCTCTAGCCGAACCATGAAATACTTATTAAAAAATATTTCAGTTTGAAACCATTAGCTTATTAAGTTATTACATTGTTCTAGAAGAAAAAGCGGCGGTTGCCGCAAGGAATGCAATAAAAATAAATTTTCTTAATTGTCCTTCTCGCCGCACTGCAACCGCAAATCTGGCTGCTTAGGATCGTTAATAGAATAGACATGTCAAAACTGACGGAGGTTCTTTTGTGGACGTAAAAGAGATAATTGTGCTGGAGCACTTATCTGTACTTTAGTACTTGTAAAACCGGGCAAGAGCATGTCGGGCCATGCTTAGTGTAGAGGTCCGAAGCCCCACATTATAATAAACACAAAAAACAACAAATATTAACTAATTTTCAATTCAATTTTATTTGGTGCTATCTTAGCTATTAGCTATTTTTAACCAACTCCAAAGAAAGAGAGTTATGCGTTCCAGTGTATGTTTTTTTATTCGTGTGAGTCGCCTGAGTTTCAGGAACCAATCAAGTCTAACGTGATTTTATTTTTTAAACGACACGTTGGCCTAGTTGGGAGTGACCCTGCCTCCGAAGCCAGCGGTCCCGGGTTCAAATCCCGGTAAGGGCAGATATTTGTGTGATCAGCACTAGTATTTGTTCCAGAGTCTTGGATGTTTTCTATGTATTTAAGTATTTATTTCTCTATCTAAGTATGTTTATCGTTGTCTAGTATCCATAGTACAAGCCTAGAGCTTAGTTTGGGGCTAGCTCAATTTGTGTGACATTGTCACGTGAAATAGGTTCCAACTGAAGTCGGCGACCACAATATTTTCACCAAAAAAGCCGACTTCAGTTGGACTAACCTATTAGGTAGGTGCTTACAATTTTAAAACAAGTAATTTTTTGCGTTTTTGAAGGCGGTTTTTTTTTTTTACTTTTGCTTTTCTTGTACCAGTTGGTTTTTCCAAGATTTTACAACTTTTGTCGACGTATTTTAAATGTAAAAGACTAACTAACGAACATACTTTCGCTTGTTTGATAATAATAAGGATTAACATGGTATTCCCTTGTTTTATAGTATTTAAAATAGTTTCGTTTGTCATCAGTTTCATGAGCTTAACATTAATTTAACATAACGTTTCGTGTGGCATATGATCATTTAAGGTGGTTGTCCGTTGCTCGTCGCTGTACTAGTACTTGTCACCATACTTTGAATTGCGATAAATACCTTATTTCAGCGATGATAAATGTGTTGAATTTAGATATTTTACACGCCAATTTTAGAATATAGAACTTATTATCAATTTAAAGCACCTGACATTTATTCATATACAATCCGATTGACTATTTTTTTTTTTATAATTTTGAAAAATTCCGATATGGTCATCGTCTAAAACAAATTCGATTAAACAAAAGTAAAGATCACATCTCCCAAAACAAATAAAAAATGTAAATAAATATTTTCTCTTGACATGTCGAGCACTCGGACGTCTACTTTACTCGTAGTTACAGCAAGCTGAAGAAATATGTAACCTCTAGATATCTTCTACGTACTGGGAGTTACCGTTCTCTGCACGCCACCGAACTATAATGGCCTACACCGGTAATATTATCTGCTTATATCAGTAACTATAAAGTTAACTTTCCAATATAATAATTATGAAAAAAACCTATGAAATGTGGTATCAGTACCTAAATATTTTTTTAAAATCAATGTAAGGAGGAATTTTGGCCGAGGGGTGTCATGTTTCGGCGATTTCGTGGCCGCCTGCTAGCTGACACCGCGAAAGTGTTTTAATAGTTATGTTAATTTTGAGTTATATATTGTATGTTAGTCTGTGAGGTATGTAAATATGGGCCTTGATGTATGACATAAAGTAACTCTATCCTATTCTATTATATTCTAATATGGATCCACAGTTATTTGTGTGTAGGTTCCTCAGTACTTAAAAATGTAGTCTGAATGGTTTTAAGTTAAGTTGACGACGAGCGCGACCAAAACATATTCTTATCATTTTGATCAATAGTTATTTAGTCAGGTTAGTTTAATAGCCGGATATATTAGGGAAAATAATTCATATAATGATATGGACAACAATAAGTATTTATGTTATTTGGCATCACTAACATTGATTAAACATTACGGAATGGATTAACAAAAATGACTTATCTTTCAGCAAATCGTTTGCCAAGGAATACATTGTCGTAAGAAGGAGATATAATGCATTTCCATGTAAAAAAAATATGCATTTCGCTGTATTTGCCTGTATTCTCTCTATCATGCCAACTAAACTTAAAACGCAGCTACTGACTAGCATCTGGCATTGCTATTGTATTTGAAGCCCTATATTATTATTATTATACATACATACATAAAGTCACGCCTTTATTCCCAGAGTGGGGTAGGCAGAGCTACAGAATTACCAACAACTCTTAAAAAACTTGTTGATAATTCTGTAACCACATTTTGCACAATCAGGCTAAGATGTTTAAAGTGTATTAGTGACAGGTTGCAAGCCCATCGCCTAACAGTACTACAAGCCCTTATTCCCTTATTATTATTATTATTTATTAAGTAAATCAAACAAACATTTAAAATCATTATAGAACTGCACCGTTAAATCATAATCTGGTTTGTCTCAATGCACCATTCCACAACAGCTAGAATCAAATAGGTATATTATATCCACTTAATATACCTATTTATCGTTACTTATACTATATCCATTATGCATTATACATTACAAATCATTACAACTAAAATTATAAACTACATACATATTACTACTGCTATTATATCAACATACTAGAAGACGCCCGCGACTTCGTACGCGTAGAATTGACACTATTAAATCACATATTTGATAGTGTTGTCTATATTATGTCAAATACCTCGTTTATCGCTATTCCCTCGGGAACTGTTAAATTTTCCAGGATAAAAAGTATCCTACGTCCTTCCCCGGGACCTTATTTATCGCCATACTAAATTTCATCTAAATGGTTTCAGTAGTTCTTGAGATTAGCGCTTTCAAGCAAACAAACAAAACTCTTCAGCTTTTTATATTAGTATAGAGTATAGATGATATTTAAAAAAAAACTAATTATTAAAAATATCAAGGCAGCCTTTTTTCCAAATGTACTTTTTCTTTACAGTCATCAGCTGAGCCTATAGCCAAGTGGCGATAGCGTTAGCGCTTCTATAAGCGCTAATATGTTCACTCTTCCTTAACTTGTAATCGTGAGCGAGACGGATGGTGTCGTAGCGTTGACGTTCGTAGAAACTAATACCGTTTGGCTCTATCTTTATGGATATCAATCTAATGAGTCCAAACTCAAGGGTAGACGATTTACAGAATAAAGTTCATTATTTAATTAAAATAGTAAGGAAACCATATGTTACGGGCACGCTGGTGATTAGTCTAATTATCAGTAGCCAAGATTCAAAATCGATAGGCATTTGCATTCAACCTACATTGAACTTTGCGTTGAAGGCAGATCACGCGAGCGAATGCAAGTGCACTAACACGCAATGAAAACGGATCAATGCGCGTACAAAGTCATATGAACAGTGACCCGTTTTGATTGTTCTTGAGTATGTTTTAAACGTGCAACGTGCAAACGCACGCTTTACACTTGCCAACTGTTTTTAAGGCCATATAAGGCGATGGTTACAAAAGAAAGAGACGAGGCTTTATGGAGTAAAAATGGACTCCTGCTCAAACGTTATGATGTCTCTCCCTTGGAAACGAGCCGAAAAAACTATAAAGTACCTACATCAAGTCGTATAAATATGCCTACGTGGTGTAATGATAACATTAATCTGCAAGATCCTTTTTTGAAACGTTTAAAGATTGAGTTGCCAAGATAAAAGCTATTGACATCGTAATAGTTTTAAAAATAAAATATGAATATTCGACTTAACCACCAAAAATAGATGCCCTTCGTGTTGTTATCAAAGTTTATCTGCAAATGCTCCAAAGTTCTAGTAACAGTCGGCCGAGGTCACAAATACTCGATATATCTTTTAAAATATAGGTACTTCTAAAAATATAAATGTTTTACCAAGATTTTTTTCTACATTAGAATCCCAGTTATATTTTAACGACTAAATTTATTTAGTGGTAAATATTTAAAAAAAAGCAGGTTGCATCTTGTATTACAATTCTTAATTAAGTCAAGAAGCTACAAATACAACGTTACCTACTATAATGTTAAATTTATTTTTTTCCGAAACATGTATGTACATAAACATCTTTTATTAAAATAGAAACGCAAAAACATTGCAGTGAAGATAAAAAGTGGGTATTTATTATAAACAAGGACATTAAAATTTTGTTTATACCGAAAAAAGTCCCTACCGTGCATGATTTTTTTCTGAAGTGAGAAACGCAATCAAGAATAACAATAAATGGGAAATTGTAGTGTATAATTTTAATATAACTTAAGGCTGTGTCAACTTACCTTTAGTAGAGCGGGGCTGGCGCATGCAATCATTACCACAGGTATTTAATGTCTCTCTGCACAGTTTCGTTCGAACACATAAATAAATAAACCACTAAACACGTTTGACTAAATAAAAATCTGCAAACGGAATCATATTAAAAATAACTTCCAAGCGCCTAAAGAAGCTCTTCCTTTATTTGTCAAATTTACTTTGTTGGCTCAAAAAGGGCCAGAAAAGAAACGTAAGCTTCTGAAGGCGGTTGAGAATAAATCATACAAAAAAGAATTAAATAAATCACTCATGAGGTTCAAATGTGAAATACTTTCTCTAAACAAAAGGGCATTGTGCATGCAAAAGTGCATTCCTCGTCGAATACTTTTCGTCGCCTGCGCCGGCTCCGCGTTTCATTATTTTATTTATCAAAAAAACATTATACATTTTCATGATTTATCGAAGAGTTCTAAATATGAATGGTCGAATCACGATGCTATTGTTGATTCTGTTCGAATAAATTAAAGAGTTTATAAAGTAGCGAAGCGCGCTAAGAGAAACGGCATCGGTTATTCGCGGGTATTAAATTAAATAATAAAATTAACCAATTAGGTAAGAGAGTTATATTATATTAGAGTCGTAAAAGTGAGCAATGAAGATTTAATCGTTGGCGAGCGGCGCGTATCAGGACAGTGGGATTATTCGCGAACCTTGATGGAGCATAAATCATTGAGAGCTAATTAAAAGTGCCCTTTCGATTCGTTCGGAGTTGCTAACCTGTGAATGTTATTTATTATAACTCCGGTCGTTCGCATAAACTTTCTAATTTGCTGCGCGAACCGAATAATAAAAACAACACCTAAAGGTCGGATGTTGCGTTCATTTCGCGCGACCACACCCGAAACTCGGTTTGCAGGCTCTTAACGTCTGTCAAAGTAGCAATTAAAGGTGCGGTGTTACCATAAACCTTCGGTTAGGATACATTCTGTCTCCAGTTTTTAATTATATCCCCTGAAATATTTGGTGGTACTCAGAGACTAAAAAAATATTCACAATCTTGTTTTTTTTATGGGCACGTGTGATGGTAAGGAAGTGCCAAGGAAAGAGAAAAGTGTTCGATTGCGTAATTTAGTTTAAGTATGAGTATGTCACGTTTAGGATAATTCTAATCGCGATAATGCCTATAGTGTAACTTCTGAAGTCACTGCATAATTGTTTTTGAAATATTCCATTTAAACACTCACCCACACTGAAGCGTGTTCCGATTAAACTAAACGTTATTCTTCGGTTTTTATTACATTTTTTTATAACTGTAATCGGTGTGTGATTTATGATGGAACTATGACTTTTCGACGGCGTTCTTAAAAATTTAATGCTTTTATAATCGTCGTTGGAGGCCGGAAAATATCACGAATTGCCGCCGGTAATTATACTAGTGTACCACCTACCTTACACGATTGCTCTAGAATTGTAACAGAAAAAAAAACTTTTATTTTATTTTATTTATTAACACTGTTAAATAAAATATACATCTGCGCACCGCGATTAACCCGTCCGAAGCCAGTAATTTATTTTTAAAGATCGTAAAATCTCACTCTTTAAGCGATAAAAGTAACATTTTAGCGATGTTACCGACCGAGCAGTTACGGCGCGTCAGTTACTCTTTTTACAAAAACATGACTTTAAAAACACTGGTTAAACCCAACATTGTCGTAACACTAAAAATTAACAGCTGGATAATTATTGCAAACATTTACATTATATATTTAACAAGCACATTAGGCGAAAAGCACGAGAAATACACTGTTCTGCATCTCACTTCAACTTCACGTTAAAACCTCATTATTAAAAAAATAAAAAACCGAGATGAGAAAAGTTACGTTAAGAATACACGGAAGTTAATTAGGAACGGAACGAAAAACAACCGTAACTGGTGGCGAAGTTAGCCGTTCTAGCGTGGCCAATGGTACCGGGTACACACACAGCCGAATGGAACCGTTCCGAAGTATTTGCATACCGCCCGCCCAAGCGCGCGCCGCCGCCCAGCCTGCCAGACAGAGACGGAGCATCGCGACTTACAATCAAACGCCTTACAAAAGTGACCACTAATAATCGAATACTATAACAAAATAATAAACTATTTTAAATTTTAAAATTAGAACGCGATTTAAATTTATTTTTCCATATTCAAATTTTTGTCGTAAGTAAGGGAGAGAGCGCGCGCAATGAAAGGGATGAGAGTAAATTTATCGGCGCCGTCGCGGAGGTTGATAAGTAAATTTTGAGAGAACGAAGAGAGAGCATGAATGAGCGTCGCAATTCTTTAGCGATGGGTCGTCGAGTAGCTCCGACGTGTTATAGATTTTTTTTAAATAATAATTGTCAACTTTAGAGCATAGAAATTGTACAAGTTGTACGTACTTGAAAATTAAAAATACTAATGCTGATTTCATTGGTCTGACTATTTTAATTTAGCTTGGATGAAACCGGGCCTGTTTATAAGGTTCATTGGTATTACGTCAAATAATTTCAGGAGTAAGAGTAGGTTTAGTTTAAATTTCTATTTTTTCAGACAGACGGACTACAAAGTCATCTTATAACGGTTCTGTTTTGTAGTATTTAGAACGGAACCCAAGATTTATGCTCAAACTAACTTGTGATAGATACTTTTAAGACATTCGCACCAATAGATAATTAATGACTGTTGAGTTTCTTCCAGCGCTTCTTCTTTGCTGGTAGGCTCAGAGTTGTAAAAGTGTCCGATGGTGGGAATTAAACTTGTTTATAATGAATGCATACTGAATGATATACATATGTTATTGTCATTTATTGGGAAAAAAATATTGCAAAGTAAGTATTTGCAAGTACATGCAATTAATAGGGACAAATGGCGAAAAAGAGGGGAGGCCTTTGCCTTGTTGTAGAACCTAGTAGGGTGAAAAAGGAAAATTATTGACACTGTATATTTCTATATTGCGTTTGTCAGTGAAACCGCTAGATGTCCAAAGTTCTTACGTGTTCCTCCCAATTTACTACGAGTACTGCCTACTCAACTATATACTCTTTAAGGGTTTAAAAATACAACGTACAACTTTGTCGACTCATACAGTGATAGGGCCCAGCGGTGTAAGTCGAGACCTAGCATAAGCGGCGCTAGACACAACTGCTTAAATACTACGGCTTTTTATACACATGAACTAAGAGCGTCGGTGGCCCAATGGGTTAGAGTGTCGACTCGTAATCATGAGGCACCGAGGTCGAACCTCAGCGGTGGCTATGGTGCTATATTCCAACAATTTTTCCTAACTCAATTATTTTGCGCGACTGTTACGATGAAAGAAAAACAGCGTGAAGAAGTTTGCATTTTGGAACAATTAAGTGTGTAAAGAGATGATTACTTTTAAAAAGATTATACAGTTTCGAAGGGAACCGAAAAGGGTCAATGTATACAACAGATAAGACAAAATAAGGAGTTACTCATCAGCAAAAATCTTAGCATAGGGGTTGTTATTCCAGCTAGAAAATGTAGTAAGTATCACGCAAAGTAAACATATTCAAACTTAATCCTACTTAAGTTCAATATTAGCTGTCGTTGAGTGATTACCAAGATTTGTACAAACGATGTTCTTTTTCCGTTTAATTATTTACCAAAGTTATTAGGTTTATAAAGAAATGGCACTCAAACCACTCACACTCACTCAGGGTTCGTAAGAAGATCAGAGCTCCTCTTTTAATTTATATTTATTATATATCACATAAAAAATTCTATACGCTTTGCTTTTATTAAAACTAAGGAACGTACTCGTGTGTTATTTTACTTTGTGATTCTAAAGTTAATATAAAGTAAGTAAGCACTGGTCTCTGTACATAAGCATTATAAAAAAGTGATTCCAAATTTTAATTATCATTTAATTTTCTTAATAGTGCACTGAACGAAACGTTTCAGAGTTCAGACAGCTTGTGTTTTGTCCCTAATGAAAACACACAACAGACAAGAACATTGTAATTACGAAGACTACAAGATTTATTGCACGAGGATAGGAAACTAACCACACGTGACTGAAACCCGCATACAAAGCATTCTATAAACCAAAATTATCACATACAAAACTGCGCCTTATTAACACAGTAATTAACCACAATTTCTACTAGAGTCAAAACACACTTGAGCTGTTATGGAGTGTCGAATGCATATGCATTTTAAGTCCAATGTGTGTGAGTACCACGAAAGCGTACCGTGTAGTAGTTAATTTTTGCGCAAAGCTGGTGCGAGTGAGAGAAGTGACTCATTTAGGAATAGTTTGTGTAAGTGGGAGTGAGATGGTGGTATTGGGGGTTAATTAATGAACGTGGAAGCCTGCGCTCTTTATTGCTTTCGTGGCTCGGCGCTAAGACGTCGACGGTTAAAGAGTTTTCCTTCGATAAAATGGGAGATACCTAGTGTTTGTTTTTCCTTGGATATAATTGGTCTTAATGTCGGCATTTAACTTTTATATATGGTTCTATACAGTCGTTTAGATTGGCTTTTACTTCTATCTGTAGCAAGTTTTATCACATAACATTAAGCATCGTTCAAGTCATCAATTTTAATAATTAAAGATTCCAAATGAAGAAAATAACATTATACTTAGTAACTTGTATATGATACACCTCGCTGTTTCCCGCAACTCCGTTCGGGTAGAACTAGTTTATCGCTATTCCCTCAGGAACTGACCATTTTTTCGGGATAAAAAGTACCCTATGTCCTTCCTCGGAACTCAAAGTATCTCTATACCAAATTTCATCAAAATCGGTTCAGCGATTTATCCGTGAAAGCGTAACAAACAGACAGACAGACAGACAGACGAAACTCAAAACTCAAACAAACAAACTCTTAACATTTCTTTGACAAAAACACAACACAGCAAACATAGTATACAAAAAGAAAAACACCAGAAAAACAAAAAAAAAACAAAAAACTAAAAAGTAGGCATTGCAACGATAAGTCAAGAGTTTTTATTTATTTAATAATCGATTTGGTGCACATGTAGTCTATGTGCAGTCGCCATCAAAAATAGTTCTTATGCCTGTAAAAATAGAGTCCTGTTCAGATATTTTCGACCACTTTACTTGTTCTGATATATTTGATGGCGACTGAACTGTGAAGGTTCGCTGCTGGTAGAGTAGGTAGTCGGCAGTGTTCTGTGATCTGGATCTCAATGACAATAACACCTGTTCCCATCTTTGTACATTTTAAACTAGATAAAACTTCCTTTAGACTGTTAAACGTGAAACCCTGCTGAGTGTAAAATTGTGATTTGAAACAAAAATAAAATAAATACCTAGCGCATTGGCGTTCGTATTTACAGAGGAAAGGAGAGCTTCTATAGGAGCTCCCACAGTGCTATATTCAAAGTCATTTAGTGGAGCTCACAACAACTGGAATGCCTAGAATCCTTGATGATCCTCGTCGCTATAGAAACACATAAATACATAACGTCACGCCTTTATTCCCAAAGTGGGTTAGGCAGGGCAACAGAATACCAACAACTCTAAACTTGTTGATAATTCTGTAACCACATTTTGCATAGTCAGGCTAAGATGTTTACCAGTGTATTAGTGACAGCTTGAAAGCCCATCGCCTAACAGTACTACAAGTCTTTATTCCCTTAGTCGCCTCTCAAGACATCCACGGGGAGACATGGAGTGGCACTATTCTTACCCGGCAACCACACAAAAGGTCAATATTATAATATAATTATAACACCCTTTTTTGATCGGGGATCAAAACAAACATCTAAGCGTTAAAGACCAAATTATTACACCAGACAATACAGAAAAATGTACAGTATAACAACACGAGCCAGTTAATGTACTGAATGTTTTCTTAATTTCATCCCCGCTGCGTGAGAGGTTAAGAAATTAAGAAAGCCCGCAGTCTGCGCCACTTAAGACGCCGCCTAAGTGAGTGTATTGTCTTCACAAATGGTTTTTGTTCTAATAAAACCCTAAGGTTTGTTAATGAGCGCAATAACGTCGTCTGTTTATGTGTTTGTTTTGTTTAATGAAAGTTTTGTGTTGCTCGAAGTGTTGCTGGGATTTGGAAATTCGTTGAGTATATTGAGTTAAAACTACTTAATGCAAAGATATAATATCAACTGGTAGAGAATGCCATAATAGGCATTAAGTTCACCCTTTGTGCTCGATTTTGTATTTTTGTACTATTGTAAAAAAAAGATTAATAAGTCTTATGACGAAATGGGGAACCATAAATAAAAATAAATGACATGTTTGTTTCCCAAAAAAACAAAGTCTACATTTTATTTTAAGTGGCATTGCAACGCGTGCCAGGTACAGTTAAGCTAAAAAGATTTTTATTTTCACTATTATAACTTTTTTTAAACTTTCTACAAAAAAAGAAGGATGTTACAAGTTTAACACGTGCATCCGTGTGTCTGTTTATGTGTATCTGTGTGTCGGTCTCCGGCATTGTAGCTCCCAAACAGATGAACACGAACGGGTTTTTTTTAAAGAGCTAGTTCGTTCGGAATGGCTCTTAGCTAGGTCTCATGAAAATTGCTTGACCCGTTTAAAACTGAAAGTAGTGATTACCATTATTTTAATGCTTTTATCTATTTAATAGTTATTTAACATAAGTTGCCGAATTAAAAAAACGATTTAATAAACTATTCATAAACCTGCTAGGGTTGCCACAATCAAAAATTTATATCTTTTTTTCCGATTAGCTCTCTTCAAATATTAACGGGCTGGCCGTGCGCACTAGATAAACTCCACTGTCATATTTTAGTGGAATGCAATAAGGTCGGGGTGTCGCAGCGAGACGTCTAGGGGAGCTGATAGTACGCACACATTCAAATAATTGCACGTATAGGGTTGCCACTCTTCAAAAACTCCATTCAATACGTCTGTTAATGTTGTTGCAAAGTATAATGGCTTTAAAAGCAAAAGATTAATAATTTAAACCTAATATTTTTTAAGAGTGGACATAACCTCTGGAATATATTTAGTAAAAAAATCTTAATATCAAAGTTTAAAAAATAGTACTTTGCAGACATTAATTGCAGTAAAAATACCTCAATGACAAATTTTATCAATTTTGTTAATATTTCTATATTTACATTAGAAACTTTCTAATACCTACTGACAAAAAACATGTGCATTCACGGTTCAGCAGGCGTTACACAAGAGAGAGAGGGAGTAGTAACAAGTAAGAAAGAGAGGGATAGAAAGAGGGGGTAATAAATAATAAAGCAGTAAGTGACAACCCTAACTTTGGTAGCATCATCCAACCTACAGGATATCACCCCTAAGGATTAGTGGTGTGGCTATTGGATTACCACGTTCGGTCGCAAATGAGGAATTACTGATTACAATTAAATAAGTTTCTTTAATAATATTGCATACGTACATGAAAATACTAGTATTATGCTAAAAATATTATAAACAAGATCAATAAATATTTATTTTAACAGTGATTCATATAGAGCAATGTTTTATGGGTAAATTGTATTTACTACTTAAGTCTAAAATTTCAAAGTTATATTACCTTATAGTATATCTTTGTACCTATACATATACTCGACTAGTCTCGTCTGAAATCGAATCTAAGCCAAAATGTATCCATATGTGTAAAAACTAACAATAACCGCAGTAACATAGGCACAATTCAAGCTTTTAAAGAGCTTATCTAGATATATTCAGCAAAATCGTGACATTCCTGACAAAACAGCTGTTTGTCGGATCAACGGTCAATAAAATGGGTTCACCACAACTTCAGCAAATCAAATACTTCGCTATAAAGCGATTAACTAGGTGGTAACGCCACGTCAAAGCGGCATTTATTCTACAGTGCCGGCTTTATGAAGACCTACGAGCAACAACTGGTGTTCCATAGACTGTTTATGGAAACTGAAACAGCAGTATCATAAACTTTTTACAACGCGGCCGAGCACTCGTAAAGAACACTAACTTAATGTTTTACGCGCCCAGTTCGCCCTCAAATTTGTCTCAAACCAACACTTTAATTCTAAAACAAGCGAATTCATTACTTACTCTCGCAAAAATAATCCAAAACGCTCTTCCTGTGCGACACTTTGCGCCGCAATTAATTCAACATATTCAAGTTCATATTTCACGTAACATCGCCTCGCTAGTAAATAACGTCAAAATAATTCCGTACAGTAACAGTCGAACAACTTTTGTTTACATTTCAGACGCGAAACGTCACATGTATCCGAGTTTTGACAGATGATCATAAAGTACAAACACAAGCGCATTCACATTTACATACGCGATCGGCGCGTAGAACGGAGCGCGGCGTGGAGCTTAATACGACCGCGAGTTTATAAAATAAAATTCTTATGGTTTTGTGACTTTTACGTTCCGTTTTCAGCTCGTTTTTCGTGTGTCCGTCACACAGTTTGCCTTAGTACTGACCACAGCTTAGGGCGCCGGCCATGCGGCGGTGTGCGTGTGTGGAGCTTTCTGCACGCGATCTCCGGCGTCGGGACGAGTGGGGCCGGCGCCAGTGTGCGTACGCTTTACTTGTGGTGTCCTAGACTCATTGACTGCGGCCCTTATTGTATGAATGTGGAAAAATTATAGTGTCGAGCATGTTTTGCGTGGAACAGCGATGCGCATTGTTTATGGCCGGCCTGGTGCTCCGGAGCACTTAAGTCCCCAATTTGCTGGACGTTAATGTCCCAACGTTTTGTTTCGCGACAAATTATTTGTAACAAAGTATGGGACGTGTAATTAAAGTCTGGGCGACCACGAGAACGTTAATTGAATTTATTTCTTGCCTCACGCTAACTTTTTTGGTAATTTTTCTTTTATTACCTACTTAAATGAAATATTTCTTAAACCAATCCTTACCTTAATACATCATGTCACATATAATTAGTTGAAACTTTTCACAACTTAAATTTTAAGCGCCCCGACGTAATAAAACATGAAATGAATTTTCGCGATGACTCAAACTTCGCAAAGCGCAAGCCCACAAATAAGTCATCTCGATCCATTATTCACTTTAAAACAAACACGGTCACCTTTAAAATGAGTCCGCGGCACTTAAAACACTCGTCTAAACATTAATCGAACAGTTAACAGGGCATTATATATTATACGAAGTCAAAACTCTCGTGCATTCTCCAAGTTAAGATTGCACATTTATCACGAACGGCCAAGCGCAGGATGGTCCATTAAGAGATTTTTCTGAATCATAAATCTCAC
Organism: Acleris holmiana; assembly: GCA_949316455.1. Lineage (NCBI taxonomy): Eukaryota > Metazoa > Arthropoda > Insecta > Lepidoptera > Tortricidae > Acleris > Acleris holmiana. The sequence continues at coordinate 8,370,222 of OX438772.1, forward strand.
TTCGCTCCATCTCGCCTCGATACTGAGATATGAAGTACGCACTCGCAGGATACGTCGCCGATGTAACAGGGACGATAGGAAATAGAAAATAAAAATTCTTCGCAACCACGGGGTGTAAAAATGCGAGCTCATGGGTGTTTCTTTCATGTTTCTCGATCTGGCGGAAAGTATTTCGTGATCTAAACTTCATAAAGTGTATTGCGTATGTTCGCTCTAACATTTATGTTTCTATCTGAATAGTTTTTCTAATCGGTTAGTCATTCAGAACATGAGGTATTAAGTAATCACCAAAGATTTTATGTATAATTGTAAGCTTACTTTGATTGTTTTGAGGGCGGTAATGAACACTATACAGTTTTTCTTGAGCTAGGAAGGTATACAGTAATTATCGCGCTGTGTAAATTTTTCACCTGTTTTTATTTTATAACGCGTAAAAGCACGTAATCTTTGCAAAAATACTTAAAAACCGCCTTAATTCCATATCTTTGAAACCCTACCTAATTATATCCTCCACTCCATACTCCCGTCACTTCACTCCGCCCAGCATTGAGCACCGCGATCGTTTGAGCTGTCCGCAGCCGTACCGACGGACAAAAGACCTTTTGTTTATGTCCTATGAGAATATTCTAATGAATGCTTTGATTGAGCCATTGGTGAGCGGAAGTAGGTTGTTAATTAAATAAATTGATTTTGTTTATTGCCCTCGTAAATTTGGTTTCCTTCGGATTTGGCTTGTGTTATTGGCAAGAAATGGATTATGATATTGAGTGCAGTAGCTTTGTTTTCAGAGCCTTTGTTCAATTCGATTTCGGGCTTGTTAATGAAAAAACCATTTTTAAAGAAGAAAGAACAAATGACTTGGTTTCAAAGGTAGTCGGTGTACATGAACACTTGCCTTTACAGGTTTCCAGAAGTTCTGCAGCTGCAATGACTGAAAGAGCGGAAGTAAGAGAAGGAGAGTTAAAGGTAGCAAAAGGTAGTAAATACAATAGATGAGGGCCCTCTTTCTCTCTTTTGGTCCTCCGTTACTCGGGCTGTCGACATTTTTTTTTATGTTAAGGAGAAGGCACACGAGCGCTTAGGCCACCTGATGGTAAGTGGAATCTGAGACCCATAGACATTTGAATTCTCAAGACATAAATACAAACAATACAAAACCTTTATTTCAGGCAACAAATATTTACAAATATCTTACAGGCTGACACGTCTACGTCTACCCTTATTATAAACAGGAAAGATTAGTATTTTTGTAACGATTCAACACAAATACTAGTGGGCTGATTTCAAAAATTATTTCACCAGTAGAATGCTTTTATTATTACTGAGTAACATAGACTGTGTTTTAATTTTCTACGCGGGTGGAGTGACGGGCATCAGCTAGTTATAAACAAAACTTAAACCTAACGCATCAATTATTCCATTACACTTGTGAAATAATTCAACACAACAATAGGAAGAAGGAATTACTAAAATAGCATTTTTCCTTTTTTAGACAAAATATAAACCCTCTGGCAAAAAGTAAACGTTTACTTAATCATAACATAATTTCTAATGTGAATGAGGCTTCGTTGTGTACCTGTGAAAGCTTGATAATTTGTAGTAGGTAGCCATCAAATACTACTGGATCATCGATTATTATTATTAAAGGCGTTATAGTGTACAATACATTCGATAGCAACTGGTCATAGTGTACAATACATTCGATAGCAACTGGTCAATCTGGTCTTTTCATACTGGCAAGTCTGGCAACCAATATTTAACTATCAGCGTGATACCTCTACTAATACGTTTTGAGTTGGTAAACCTGTTCCATGTCCAATTGTAATTTAATGTCTTTTCAAACTTTACAATTGCAACAAAAACCTAATTCATAAAGGTGCACACTTACGAAAATTATTAACATAAACACAACCAACGAGAAATTAAATAGATGCCATATGGCGTCCGAGCGGAAGTGCGTATCGCCTGTCAGCCCTTTAATATTATAATGAAACGTTCTCATTTCTTTCAACTGACCACTTACAAAGAAGACAATGGCTGCCGACGCCTCATCCGGAGGGTTTGCGGATTTCAAACTCATTTTGGGCGACGTTATTTCGAAATTTAAATCGAATGTTCTTTTTAAATGAGTTTGGGTTTCCATTGCTAAAATGTAGATTTTTTTAAATTAATGATAAGCTGGCCAAGGCTGAGGTTGTTGTGTATGTACTATTTCTCATATTTTGTCTATTATTTTGTTGAAAAATTGTCGTTTTATTCGAGAGTAGATAGCAAAATTAAAAAAATCTAAAACTTTGCATTACTCTGTGATATAAAATAGCTAAGAAAATATGATGTAAGTACAACAAACCTGATTTATAATTATACTGTTTTTGTATGGAAGTTATAAATATTAAGAGACAAGAAAATTGTTCTAGAAACGATTCTTATACAAACTAGTAAAGGGAAATTTTACACCGACACGAGAAAACCAAATGACGCCACTTCAATGCCAACCAAACCAGAATAGACCAGATATTCTAACAAACACAAATTAATGTCAATTAAATAGTAAGTAATAAATAGCTTTCTTACCCAGTTTGCCCGAATAGAGTCACTGTTGTTTTATATCTATAAAAATGTGCCTGTATATTCATATTTTCTGATAATTTACCTTATTGCTTTGTAATAAGGTGCAAAAATAGATACATCGCTTTGTAGTTGTATAGGATGTTCTGTTTTATGGTTATGCATGTGTGTGTTCCATGATATTATTATTATGATATAAAACTCACTAATTGATAAAACCTGGCCTGTGCCCACCTGGAAGTCTTTATAGGTGGGACTGTAAAATTTCCTACGTGCTGGCGGATAATAAAATGCTATTTATTTGGATTATTATTGATGCATTATTCGCCGGGTTAAGAATGGGCCTTTTACTGCGTAACACGGACGGACAATCGCGATGCGAGCAGTTTTACAGCGGGCGGCTAAATAGGTTCGCCTTAACGCGCCTGCTCTCACACCGACGTGTAACGACGTGTAAAAAAGTAGGCTTTCACCTCCATAGACTCACCGTACATCGGAATATAAACTCTCTATTCTATTAGAATAATGTTAAATCGAAATAAAAATGAATAAATAAATTGTATGAACTATGCTCCAAAAAACATCTAAATTATTTTATAAGTTTTCGTGATTAAAACGCGCATTACGAGTATACCTAAGGGCCTTAAAAGGACAAAATACAATGAAATTTTTCGTAAAAACAAAGGTGTTTAATTATTATATTATATTGCTATTCCCTCAGTAACTGTCCAATTTATCGGGATAAAAAGTGCCGTATGTCTTTCCCCGGGATTTAAACTTCATCTAAATCGGTTTAGCGGTTTATCCGTGAAAGTGTAACAAACAGACAGACAGACAGAGTTACTTGCACATTTATAATATTAATATAGATGCATTTTTTTCATATCATGCCTTGTTACAGTGGTCAAATGCCAGTCGCTGTTTAACAACTTACTTCTAATTCTGGGACCAGCACATGAAAGTATAAGAAAGAGCGCTATGAAATTATGTATGACAAAGCTTGCTGACGTTACTCATTTCAGACTGTTGCAAAATTCTTTACGCACGTTACAAATCGGTGTGAGAACGGCGCACCTTTAAAATTGAAAGTGACGTAAGTGGTGTTTTAGTGCGCAATCGGCGGACGAGAGTCATAAATCAAAGGTTTAGTGTCGAAATGTTGGGATGCGCTGGCCACTGGGGTGGCCACTCTTAAATATTTTTTTAACGCATTGTAAAAATAACTTACAGGAACAATATGACATTTGCAAGTAGCAACGACGTCTATTGTTTCAAAATACATTTTCAGTTGCTTATGCGCACTTTGGTTTCACATTGTATTTATTATGTGGTATAAAACATAGTCCATAAGTTGTGATGGTAAAGTTGAACAAGGCTTTGAGTAATGTTTTAAGCTGGCGCTTTTGCTGGATATAGTAACAACGTGTCAAGACACATTTTAAAATAAAAATCGGTTGAATGCGAGTCGGATTTGCCCATCGAGGGTTCCATAGCAATTACTTAACTCGTTTAAAAAAATATCTACGAGCTAAGTTACGCAACCACAGGCGCAAGGCAAAACAGGATAAAGTGATCGCTTTGAAACATCGATTTAAATTTGATTTATTACATTGTTGTTTATCTTGACTCGAAATACACCCAGTAAAAAGATATATTTTAAACGTGTCTAGTATGTGGATACCTCTTTTCAGGATTCTGTAATCAACAAAGAATCCTTATAGTTTCTCTTTTGTCAGTCTGTCCATCTGTTCACGGTTTTACACAGCTGTAATTTGGCATTATATATTTAAATTACGCCGACAATGTTGTAAAATATTTTTATACATACGTACTTGTAAAGCAAAGGTATTTTATTTTCATTTTATAACATGGAGTGAGGTGTCATTGGATAGATCCTAAAAACATTATGATGTTATTGACTTACTTATATTAATAAATAAACATCTTTTTTCTTTTTAAATTAATATCTATGTATATATTTGGGGACCGTTTGGGAAAAATTTAACTCGAGAAGTGTAATTTTCGCTAGAGTTGGGTGGCGCCCCCTCTACAGCCAACAACAAGTAATAAAAATTGGAAATAACATCTTAAATAAAAACACATACTTACTTATAACGAATTTAAAAGGAAATCTTTCAAGACTAAGTAGACTTGCTTTGTTTCTGAGACACAGCGACTGCTTAATCTAGATCCTATGATGGTTTCAAAGATACAATCCTTCGAAATTAGGACGGAGGTACAGAGCAGGGTAAGTAATTCGGGTACGGAACCTAAAAAAAAGGAATATATTTGTGAATCATCCTCAAATATGAGTTTGTGTTACTGGCTGAGCCACCGTTAATGCGTTAGGTACTTATCTCCGTAGATTTTGTGACCTTATCAACAGCAAAATTTACGCACCCTATTTTTGCATTCCGATCGGACGCAGTTCGGAATAGTTCATAATTATGCAGCATAATTTATTTTGTATGGAATTGGGATACACCTGCTTTCAACATACTTGCAACTTGTCTACCATTACGATTTGGTTTCTATCTAAGTAACTCCGCCAACAAAACAAACGGTTTAGTTATTCATGTCTAATTAGTTCAACTGGCAACTGTAACACTGAATCGTAAACTGTTAGTTTAACGACATCGTAGAAACCCTGCTTTGTTCTAAGTCGCTAACGCTGTCTTATTATTAATATTCAAAGTTCAAAGGTGTATTAACGAAGTAATTGCTTTCCTTCTTTAGGGCATTTGTTGATCGTCAAACCTACATAAACGGGTTTATGAAAAAGCTTGGTTTGAAATTACATGCAGTATCGAAACAGTTTGAGTATCTTATTTACATACATACCTAGCTCATGATATTCATAACGAAATCTTTGTATGATACTTGTATTATTGATATCTCACTAAAAATATGGAATATTTATTTTTGATCCGGTGAGAGCTCTGCGTGTGAGCGACAATCTGTGAACTCCGACATGTCACTCAGTCACGTGAAAAATCTTGTAATAATTTCTCCTGTTTCCGTCGTTGTTGGCTTTTTAAGGCATTTGCTTTCTAGTTTAATATTATTTTACTAACTTTATTCTCTTATTCTAATTTCTTAAAAATTATCTACACACACCGGGAGTGTGTCCGGACAAGTTCGAAGAAAAAGTCGAGCGACACTGTATTGTGTATATTTACACGAACCCATTCAGGCCCTATTTCCCACCCTCGTTACTTGCTCCTTTATATATCTACATAGGAACCTGGTTATTACACAACGCATAAACTTATTCACTTAAATCCCAGTCAAAATCAAGGTTCTATAATAATCGTAAAAAAGTTATTAATTTCTAAAAACGGCTTATTGGTACTAATTAACTCACACAACAAAATCTATAGCGTACTTTGCGATCCCTTAAAATTTTGCATCGAGGTAGGTCTTACAGCGTAACTGAGGGATTAAATCTGAACACTACCAATATTTTTACTCTTGATCAAAAAATTGTTAAATTATTATCCCTTATCAAAATGTATGGAAAGTTAAACACGTAACCCTAACTATTATTATGACGTGTCATATTTTTTTTACCACATATATTTTTAAAAATATATAGAGAAACCTATATTGACTACCTACCAAAAGTACTGATATCCCACTAAAACATAAATGTAAAATAAGGCCAAGTTTTCATGTGCCACCAAAAGTATATATATATATATATTAAAGGTGCCAAAATTCGTTTTCACTATGGACTTTGACAAAAAAGCAGGAAAAATAAGCATACTTTTAATAGCAGCATACCTTCTGTATCCCCCTGAAATCGATTAATTATTTATTAGGGTATCCTTATCATTATACTTTATTTTTTTTACATGAAACCTAATGCTAGCTATATTAAACCAACTTAGTTCATGTAAAGATCAATGTTAATAGGAAAATTGGACAGCATATCTTTCATAAAAAACAATTTAAATCTTCCAGGGTATTCACCTCCCGTTTAATATAACGTTGCCACCCAGAAGATCATCACCTAATAACAAAGTAGTAGAAGTGATTAAATTACACGACCATAAAACAATGCCCACAAAACCGCCGTTTGCGATTCCTGGTACGAGAATTAACTTAAAAGGTGGGGTTAATTCTGGATTTACTCAGACCAAAGATTAGGGTTCTGCAGAGCGAGTATTATATGAAAACTTAATTGATTTACTTGATGCAAAATACTAATTACCAGTCTTAATGACACATAAGCATTATGCTGAGCCAGTATCGATTCACTACCGCGTGGACACACACCTTGCTGTTCCTGTTTTCTTTTATTTACATACATAACGCCACGCTTTCATTCCCAGAGAGGGGTAGGCGGAGCTACAGAAATACTAACAACTCTAAAAAGACTTGCTTAGAATTCTGTAACCACTTTTTACACAAGAAGTTTACTAGTGTATTAGTGACACATTGCAAGCCCATCGTCTAACAGTACTAAGTACAAGCCCTTATTCCCTTAGTCGCCTCTTACGACATCCACAGGAAAACGTGGAGTGGCACTATCTATCCCGGCAACCACACTTCTTATTTCTTCTGTGTAGTGAATAAATGTGTTTCTTTCTTTTTTCTGTATTCCGCAGCAGTTAGCAGAAATATTTGTGTTGCTGAATATGCCATCCACGAACATCAAATTAGATTTTCTATGGCATGCTGAAGGTTAACGAGCAACCAGGCCACCTGATGGTAAGAAGACTTTGAACCCAAATACTTTTACTTACAATCTTAAGACTAAACTCACCACAGGACAAAGGTGGAATGTCTCTATGTTAGTTAAGTAATTCCAAATTTTATTATACTACGAGTATGACTCTTACATTTTGTATTTTTTGCGGCTTCCTTGTAGAAGAAGATATCTACGTACCCTGCTGGTCACGTGAGCATACCAGTTCAGCAGTGACGCCCCGAGGCGTTGTGACGCACCAGTAGGGAGCTCCTGTGCTAGTCATTCCACTGGTTGTCTTATTGCAGTGGTTGAAGTAGCTTCGCTAATTCTGCCTGTTGCGGAACCACACGAGCGCTCATCTTTCTTTAACCATGATTATATATATTTATACATATTTCATTATGGACTTTGAATTTATATTTTCGAAAATGATGACTTTATGAAAGAAGTGGTCTCTGCCTACCCGTGTATGTATGACTTTTTGAATCCATCATTGTCGACTGTTTAATATAATTAATCTTTAATCTTTTGTTAGCTCAATGATTATCTTTAAGACTGCATACAAAGTAGCAGAAGCATCTTAAATCAGCACAATTGATGGCCGGCTCAGGTGGCGCGTCTAAAACTGTCAGCTGTATGTAACGGCTGGCATGTGCCTGAAATTATCTAAGATGTAATATAAAATGTAACACAATAGCGATCTGTTGGCTGTCTGAAGTTGAGATGACTCACGATGGGTATGAACATCTTTGTTTACAATTAACACCGATCTCATTTGATGGTCGGGTTTTCTGTTTGTCGTTTTCTTTTTACATTTGAATCCACGAATTCATAATTCATAATCTTCTATGTTATTCGTGCTTCGCTGTTTGATATTGTCTGCTTTATCGTTAAATATTCTTTGGATATGTTCTTAGTCTTCATAATTCCAAAGCGTTGAAATGTGAAATGAAACGGGCTAAACAATATATTCTGTATCCATTTATTTGTTGTGTTTACAACTCACGAAGACTGTATAGCAAGAGATGACTATTAATGTCTTCTTACTTTGTTTATTGGAAGCCAAAGAGACTGATTCTTTTGAGAGCGACTAATTCGTTTTAATAATGTTTCACATGATATAAAAAGTGTATCGTGGTTTGATTTTTGTCTTAATCCACTACGCTGGGTTGCCTAAAAACTAGTTAAAATATAAATAAATAAATATCAGGGGACAATCTCACACAAATTGACCTAGTCCCAAACTAAGCTCTAGGCTTGTACTATGGGTACAAGACAACGATAAACATATTTAAATAGAGAAATACATACTTAAATACATAGAAAACATCCAAGACTCAGGAACAAATATTCGCGCTCATCACACAAATATCTGCCCTTACCGGGATTTGAACCCAGGACCGCTGGCTTCTGAGGCAGGATCACTCCCAACTAGGCCACCGTGTCGTAGTTACTTGTTTTCTTTTAATATACTCGTTAATAAGTACTACTGGTCTTGACTGGGAAAGACTTGAAGTTGCCGCGCAAAATCGTGAAACATGGAAAACCCTTCTGCGTGCCCTATGTCCCTGATGAGGGATAACAGGAAGACATCATCATCATCATACTCGTTAATCGCTCAATTTGATAGCAATTATGTTTTGAGCCGTCAGTCTGTAAAGTTCACAAAGCTGCGTGAAGATGAGTGAGATTAACCAAACTCGTTGGTCTCTACGACGTGTATCGAACGCTCCGCACCGCTTACGGCCAGAAGGTTCAAGTTATGATTGCCGTCGAGATGAATAGAACGAGTGAATTTTCAGAGTAACATTCTTGAACGATTCAAATCAATGGAGAATTTTAGTTGTGAATTTAAGCTGATACGTCGACGCTCTCTCCGCATTAAAGTATACCACAGCTGATCCAAGAATCCAAGCCCCAGAGCCAGATTAATGAGCAGACAACAAAAGGTCGTATCAGCGGATTCATTTAGTCTGCGGTCGGTAAGCGCGGCGCGGGCGCAAAAGATTTCGTTCCATAATTAATATTGGTTTAACACCTCGTACAGCGGTTTGGAGAAATTGTAGGAACGCCTGGTTGGTATGTAGGTTGTTTTCAAATTATGTTGGTCTTCAACTTGGGGTAAATCTTTGTTGTATTAAAAGTTTTGTTCAGACTTTTAGAGGACTGTTTAGCATAAAAAAATCATTCAAAATGGGGTAATGTTTTTCTCCTCTTAAGCGTTGTCTGATTTTTACGATTTTTGAATATGTCGCAGATGTTACGAAAAACTAGGTCTGCACGTTTTCCTTTCCTAAAAAAATATGTATTGGAAAGAAAAACATAAAAAAAAAACAAAAACGGGAACGTACGGACCTAGTTTTTCATGAGAACTAAAAATATTTTAAAATCGTGGAAATTGAATTAGATTTAGCGGGTGAAAAAGTTGAAAAACGTTATCGCCCGGAGCTAAATAAGTATGTATTATTTTTGACAGCTACGCGGTTTAAGCAAGCATGGCTTCACAATCCTCTTAATAATGCTTAATGTCAAGAATACCCATCACCTTTCTTAAATTAATTTTCTTGCATGTCTTACAAGCATGGCTTTTGGCAGAGTCTATGTAAGACACAACCACTTCAACGTCAATCAAAAGCTTGACTTCAACTTTTGTTTGAGCAAATGTATGCAGAAGATCTCACTACATTACTAGCTCTATTTTTCCTTAAATGTCTATAAACGTAGTTTTCGCGTTTTTTCCAACAATTTATCCGTAATGAAGCTATGAATCATGATTCCATTTACGATTTTTGAATTAGTGGCACATTTTGCAAGTCGGATAACAATTAACAAATGCGACATTCCGATCCGATCAGTACATCGACGCGCTGCCGTGCATCACCGCTGTCACATGTCATCTCTGATAAACCTTTATCGATCCCGAACGCAACCCGTTCCTTGCGGGAATCTTAAATCTATAATCTCCACTTTTTGCATTCCCTGCCGGCTCGAGCCATAACGACACAATAAACGTATTTTATACGCTCACACTTAACGTTTAGGTATCGCCTTATAAGCAGATCGAGAAATAATAAAAGGAGAGCGAACATCAAGAAAGCAATAACATCATTATCATAGCGAGTCAGCCATCTCTTTCCAATAGGTCTCACCACACCCTTAGCCCCGCCTACCGCGTATCGGTTCTGTCACCTGTGTATCTTGAAACATTACACATATGCAAAACTTTCGCGCTCGCATCTCTCGGCACACACAGCCTCTGCACACCCACAGAGAAACCGTGTACGTACACGGCTGCAGCTGCATCGGGCCTATGTGTGCATCTAGCCTAGTATAAATCTGCAAGATAAAAATTGTGCTATATTGCACCGGGCGCGTGTAGCGCGCCACGATTTTCTTTTTGTCGAGATAGTCCTGGCTAGTAAATTGTTAACGCCTAGAACAGTGGTCGATATTTCTTAGAAATGTGCCTTTGACTTACCGTATTTTTGCTTCAGGTGAATGACTTCAGTATTAGAACAAATAATAAGTGAAATATGCATTACAATATGATTCTAATATTCTGAATACTTAGAGCTAATTTCTGCATTTAGTACAAGATCAACGGAAAAGCTGCTTTGTTAGCAATTCCTTAACGTTACTTTTAAAACGAAAACCCTTTTAATTCGATGCCACCGACATGAGAACGTTATCACTATCTCACAGATTTTAGGGTTCCGTACCCAAAGGGTAAAAACGGGACCCTATTACTAAGATTCCACTGGCTGTCTGTATGTCTGTCTGTCACCAAGCTGTACCTTATGAGCCCATGTTAGCTAGACAGTTGAAATTTTCACAGATGATGACATGTGTTTATGTTGCCGCTATATCAAAACACACCAAAACCAGAATTGAATAAATAAAATAGTGGGGCTCCGATAAAACAAACGTGATTTGAATTCCCGTTTTGTGCTCGATATTAATAACGGCAACAGCAACGCTTGAAACATTTACAGAATATTTAGTAGTATATATTCACTTTTAAAATAAACAATTACATTAAACTAAAATAAATATTTATGGGGGCTCCCATAAAACAAACGTGTTTTTTTTACCGTTAAAGGCAGACACCGGGACAGGTGAAATAAAAAGGGTATATTATAGTGTCTTATGTTGTATAGATAATGGTTAAACCGTTGGTGCGCGAGTCCGACTCGCACTTGGCTGGTACTTTAACCTTTAATTTCAGAATAATCGATTTCATGTCCAAAGTGCACGAACCGTCCAAGCACATATGTCATGTCACCGCATGGCCACGTGCTATGGCCAACATTTAGCCCCGTCCCCTAAACAATAGCCCACTAGCTAGTTATCACGCAGCGCAACATTCAATCGCCAATTTTTCGAACATCCGCCTCGAATGGGAATTAACAACGATTTCAGAGCAATAAATGACCGGTATTGTATGAAACAGTTAACTACTCGACTGTAATTACGACTATTCAATGTATTGTTCAAATGTTTCAATGAAAATGAAAAATATGTAACTGTTTCACCGACACATGGGAAAGTTAAGGCAATTATGAGTTTTCATATCCAATGTTATTTGACACAATTGTGATTTATAAAGTTCTGTGCCTAGAAACTTATGTGACATGAATTTGCATCAATATAAAAAAAAACTGGCCAAATGCGAGTCGGACTCGCGCACCGAGGGTTTCGTACAAACTTAGTAACGAGAATGTAAAATTGTATTGAGGGACAACTGTTGTCTTCATACATCGTCATAGGTCACGATTAGTTTACCAACTGCAAATAAGATTACAATCGGAATTTTTATTTGCGATAGAGCAACAAATTAACGATCTTTGGATTTTTCCTTTACATGTGCTGTAAGACGTTCCTTCTTGCCAAATTTCAGGATTATAGGTCTATGGGAAGTACCCTATAAATTTTTATTCTTGTGAGAGTGTCGAAATATAGGTTATTTACGTTAACTTAGAACTCAATTTTTTTCACAGCTTCAAGGGACTGTAAACTTAAGTTTATTTTTTTATGTTAAGGAGAAGGCACACGAGCACTCAGGCCACCTGATGGTAAGTGAAATCTGAGACCCATAGACATTTGAATTCTCAAGATTATAATCCTAAGACCTCAAATGCGCTGCCAACCCTGAGGACTAAGATGGAATGCCTCTATGCTAGTAATTTCACCGGTTGTCTTATCCCCACACCGGAACACAACAATGCGAACACTGTTGCTTGGCGGATGGTTAATGGATAAGATGGTGGTAGCGATCCGGACGGACCCTGCACAGGGTCCTACCACCACTAGTATATGACCACTAGTTAATTTCAACTCGATACCTCCAAGCGTTCCCAAGATAAAGGGTCTTGACAGACAGACGGATGGACTGATGGGCGGCAAAGTGACGGAACCCGAAAAATGTATCGTACGTTCTAAATTGGTTACAAGCCGAAGATTTATTAAAAAAACTTTATAAGATCTGCACATTCCAGCTGAATTTCAATATCTAAGACATCAAATGTGATACCTATAGGGTCCCTCACCCTATATAAAAACTCTGTACATCATTTTTATAAAACAGTCAGGCCCTTAAAACATTTCGCAACATATGTACAAATTTTACCGCCAACTATAATTGCTATGACACTAAAACCGTGTCTTTGTTATTTTTTACAAAACGCAATCTCCGAGCGCGCACAAACACGAATTATCCCGATAATTATTCAGTGCCTGCGCATAATTTCAACAATAATTACTATGTTTTGGATAAACTGTAGCGCACACTGACTCAATGATTACGTCCGCTTACCGTTCCTGTAATTAAACATTTTAATAACTACTGTTAGGGTCCGGTCTCGCTGCGACCGAAAACGTTGGCAGCTGATGGCTATTATTCAAACAATGCGTCATTCTTTTCCAAAACATAAGAAGCTTGCGATATTTATGAAACGATAATAAAACTGGATATAAACTTGTCAGGAAACATAGTATAACGCTTCGCAAACATAGTACGAGTATTACCGAGTCAGAGGCGAGCCAAAAAGGACCTAATGAGATAACTTGAATATATTTTGAAGGTCAGTGGCGTACGGGAAGATGCATGGCATGAGTGATTTCTTATTAATTGAAATTTGAAGCTTAAAACTGTACTGAAACTTAAAAAGAGGTTTTGATAATGGTTTGATATGCGAAAAAAGGCTTTAAGTAGGAATCAAATTTTATTTAGTCAGGTCTTGTAATTCTAAGAAACGAAAAGTAAATGAAAAAAAAAAAAGTATTTTCATCTATCTATTCTTTTCTATGTTTTTGGACTTTTGGTGGTGAATTAATTTTATTAAATTAGTTGAAATAACTGATAATTGAATAAATAGGTAAATTACCACGTGTCTTCACTGAATACCCTTATAAGAACTATATGAGTAAAACTGTACGTATGTATATGTGTCACAGTACTCGTGATAAACAGTAATGGATGGTTGTCTGAAACATACGATCGTAATGTTAGTCTCAAGTAAGACAATAACACGATCCATGCTTATTACCCTCAGCTGTTTTGTTTGAACTTATGAGATGACAGTTTGTGGTTGGTATGACATTCTCGTTTGTAATTCTATGATATGCTACGTTTGGCTGTTTGTCTGTGTAATGTTTATGTATCTGATTGTTATGAGATATAAAATTACTGACGTTGATAAGTTTAATATTATCCTTGATTATAGGCATACCCACGGTTCACTGTATATTTGTACAGTATATACAGACAAACTAAGGTTAGTCCCTTGATGAGTCAAAATGACTTACTTTGGTATATTTATTCGTGTACGATGTAGCTCTAGTATTATTATGTAATTTGACGTGACAATGAAACAGACGCCTAACAAAAAATTCAAATTAGCCTGAGCGGCTGTCACGCTTAGTTCGAATAACGCACTAATTACTGCGCGGGCGCACAGCTTGACGACAATTTATTTCTCATTACCGCCGTAGGCTCCGATTTAATGACGATATTTTTTCATTATTAATTTCGCTAATAGCACTTTAATTACAAACAAGTAAGATTACTTGTTTACTGATATTGTTACTTTTTGTTGTTTATTGTTGTTGATACTCACGTTGTTCGTTTTCCTGTATTTAATAAATAAAATTGACTACAGAACTTAAAAAACACAGCATTTTTTATATTTGAATGTTTGACATTTTTCGTATAGAGAAAAGGCTAGCAAAACTTGGTAAAAAACCCAATAGAGGTAGAGAATGCCTTAAAGCATCTAGTCCGACATTTGTACCTACTTTATGTATTGTGGAAAAAAGTTAAAAAATAATAATTAATTTATAACTAACCTGTTCACGCTAAAGAATTGTTTTTCTTATAAAACTGATTGCTATCTAGTTTATTATTTGATTTTACTTAATAATGTTATATCCATATTATAAAAGTAGTCACGTGTTTGAGTTAAAATGTGTCGATACTCAAAGACGCTCTAATACAGGCAACTCATTAGCTGATACAATGCGTAGTATTCATGTTAAAAAGCATACACTTACTTTCATTGTTTTGGCATAAGTTTGTTATAATTTTCTTTAAAACTAGTAAAAATGGTTGTCTGTTTGTAAAGTTTTTACGGCTCATATAATTTGGTTTGAAGACAGTTTGAGCCCCGGGAAGGGATTTGGTGGAGGAAGGAGCTTGTGCAGGGTCATTTTACCCTTTAACCTGCTGTCAAACAGCTGTGAAATGACTAGCATAGAGACATTCCATCTAAGCTCTCATGATTCGCAACGCATTTGCAGTCTTAGGATCGTAGTCTTGAGAATGCAAGTGTCTATGGGTCTCAGATACCATTTATCAGCGTTTGTAACTTATTAATTATGTTATCTTTGCATCATGTATTTGCAGTCTTGAGATCTTCATCTTAAGATTGCAATCTTGAGACAAAAGCTATGGGCTACAGAGTTCATTTACCATCAGGTGCCCTATGTGTTCGTTTGCCTTAAACAAACATTAAAAACAATTAAGGATCTTCTCATCATTTGAGAGAGTTATGCAATTAAAGAGTTCTGCGCATACAAATTCACGAGCGAAATCTTGTTTATTCCTAAAAGACGGCAACCAAAGGAACTATGCACTTACCAAGAAACGCGGCCAATCGACCAAATCAAGCCACCCTTAAGCCCCATTCACACACGCCTTTTGACCGTTCGATTTACTCTTTTGTCTATCTCGAGTTTCAATTCGTCCAGCCATTGTGTCGCCCCGCGATGAGTGGACGGTCGTTAGCGGGATCTCCGCCGTGGAGATAAGGCTCGTACAAAGAGATCGGTGTAATCTGCGGTGTAGCCGTGAACGTGTGGAACCCGCCTATTAATTGTGCCCTTTTGTGCGAGCGTTTAAGATCGGCTGATATTTTTCCAGAGCGTTTTGGTTTAGTTTACGAAATCAATGTCAATTTTTGCATTAAACGTGGCGATCTGAGGTCGTATACGCTCATACAATCTGCCAAGTTTTAAATAGTAAAACAGACTATGATATGAATTCTGCAGCACTTTGCATTATACTGACTGGAACTTGGCAGCTCATTATACGGCTAGATATAGCTATAAATGCACAATGCTAACTTGCATTTAATCGATAATATTTATACAGATTCACTATAACGTACACACTACCTCCTTACATCTTTGTTCACCTTCTGATAAGCAGCAGTGTTCGCACTGCTATGTTCCGATGTTAGGATAATACAGACGGTGAAATGAGAATGGTTTCTACTCTAGTAGCCATCCCATGTTGGTATTCAGGGTTGGCAATGTTTTTTCAGTCTTGGGATAGCAGTCTTGAGACTGTAATCTTAAGATTGAAATTTGTATGGGTTTTAGATACTTTGCCACCAGGTGATCGTGTGCTATTTTACACAAAAAATACAAGGAAACATTAGCAACAAATCATTTCTGTTTTGATTCCTGATTTTTGTGTTCTACCTTTATCATTCAATGTTCAGAATTTTGAAACTTAACACTCAATGTTTCTGTCATGTAATAAAGTAAATAGCGGGTCAATAACCGGACAATCAATATAGGTTGCTCAAGTGAACAAATCAACCAAATTAGTAATTGTAGTATTCTATTTCTAACACAATTTTTATGGAACATTCTAGAGACGACACCATACATGTTATTCATTAGCGTCACTCACATCAACATACCTACCTACACACATACGTACAAGTATTGTGTTTGTGAATGAGGACATTGTAGATAGATGTCCTGTAAGACAGAAGCGTTTCGATTTAAGAAAAAAAAACCTAAATATGTAAACGAAAATAAATTACTAATCCCAATATTATTTTGGCAAAAACATTGGGAATTAATAATTAATAGTAGATGATTTAATTGATGGTGTCCTGTATACGCCAAAATATTATTAAATGTTTTCCCTTCAAGTTAAAATTCTTATTATTTTAGTTGGTAAGTATACTACTTGCTCATTATATGGTTCTGATATATTTGATGGTTACTGTACTTTAGTAAGGGCAAGTGCAAATCCTGGTTTGTTTAAGATACAAACACACATTAGACGTTTTCCAAAATTGTAACACGACTTGTTTTTAAAATCGACCAAACGAAGTACGAGTAAGGTCTTTGTGTCAACACAGTGGGCATTCGAATGTTTGTATTTGTTTGTACGGAGTTATGGTACGAAATCGCGAGTGTTCGGGGCTAACTACTAAGTATTTAAATATTCAACAGTCTTATTTTAAATACTCATCAAACACTTAGTAGCTGTAGTGTCTGCGACAATCTCCAGCAAACCTTTAAAATCCACTTCAAAGATGAGCAAATACGTGCCTTACTTTCTCGCACAAAAACTATCGCATCTTGACAACGCGACAGTACATCTACGTCAACCATATTTCAAGCTCCTAATCAAGCAATATTCTTCTTAATCAACCCCACCGGGGGTCGGTTCAACCAACAAAGGAATTGATTAAGTAACTATACCGCGATATTACCCCGCAGTATTACTCCACTATATGGAGGGATCGGTAACCGTGGTACTTAATGAGAGAAAACTTGATTAGAATTCGTATTAATCTTGTAATAAGTCGGGAAAGTTGGTTGATTGGGCAACGATAACGGCTGATCTGATAAAGCGCTAAGAGCGGGGAAGTTGGCGGAACATGGTATAATTTGACAATAATAAAATGTGGTATTTATTACATAAAATATTAACTAGAGGAATGCCGCGCTCTTTGACAGACGGTATTAGGCGTAAAAGGACATGCAGGTGATTTTAGGCTGTAGCATAAGGATAGGTCATTGATATAACGTGCCTTTAAAAATACAGAAATAACATTTAGACCAGAATAGTTTATCCAAATATGTCAAAATATTGAATTAGAGGGCTGATGGGTTCATATTGGCTCACATAGAATTCGTACTCCTATTTTTTGTTTTATTACCGATTTGTATTCATAATAATCACTATTCGTATTTTAACTGAAACCGTTCTGATTTTAAGACGATTATAAAACAAATCTAACCTAACCTAACCTAACCTTATTTACCAGTTGGATATTTTTTAAATCCTGGGTATAGCCCGGTGTATTTAAAAAAATGGTATGAGAAATATTTTTAAGAAGAGTGATCATCTAATATATAAAACTAGCGACCCGCCAGCGGCTTCGCCCGCTGCAATATTTTTTTTTGCACTTAGGGGTATGAAAAATAGATGTTGGCCGATTCTCAGACCTACCTCCTAGACCGGTGTACGTGTACGTTATTGAACTCCTCCGAAACAGCTGGACCGATTTTAATAAAAATTGTGTGTATATCGGGTAGGTCTGAGAATCCGACAACATCTATTTTTCATACCCCTAAGTGATGTAAAAATAAAATTGCAGCGGGCGAAGCCGCTGGCGGGTCGCTAGTTATTTTATAAAATGGTATGAGAAACATTTTCGGAGTTCCAATAATCTACTCGTAATTTTCAATTTTATATGAACTTTGGCACACCCTATCTGAGCACTATAGGCATTGGCATTCTCAAGACTGTAATCCTAAGACTGCAAATGCGTTACCAAGATGGAATATCTTGGTAGGTAGTAATTTCACTGGTTGCTACCCCACACCGGAACACAAACAAGCAAACGCTGCTGCTTCACGGTAGGTTAAAAATCATAACATGAAACTTCAAAAGTCCTACCAAAACTAAAACGAAACTAAAGAAATTCAAACATGCGTATGCGTTTTTGATACGCCCTTCAGTCTTTTGCGTTACGCAAACATTTTGTTAAGATCCAGCGATGAGTACATGCGTCTTGGTAACACAATAACAGTTTATTGCTTTTTCTTGTTCATGGGAAATATTAATTAGGAAGGCGATAGGAGGCCGAGTGACGCGGCGACATTTATTACTGTCTAACCTAACAAAGTATACGTACGGGTAAAACAGCCTGGTATCAGTCTAGTGAAGAAGGTATATTATTGCTTTAGGCACTTCAACGTAAATATTTTTTTACACTATAACATTTAAAACTGAAATAACTATACATATGTTACAATCTGAAAAAAAATTAAACCTGTTCGGTTAAAATTGCAAACAAGATCGATTTTACCAAAAAAAAACAAAAACCGCTGCCAAACGACCTTTAAGCATAGTAAAGCAGTAGTTCATCTTCGCATATTGCGCGGTTTGCATGTGTGCGTGCCTCGACCGTACGCACCGCGAGCCACCACAAGCCAACTCAACAGGGCGCACCAAGCCGGTTCAGTCGGGGCCGCGCTGCCGCCGCGTTTGGTTGCGTAAAGTATTAAATCACGCACATTAACGCATAAATGTCTATATGGACAACACTTTTTAGGGTTCCGTAGTCAAACTATAGTTACGCCATGTCCGTCCGTCCGTCCGTCCATCCGCACCCTAGCGCAGAGACTCTTAGTACTAGAAAGCTGTAATTTGGCATGAATATACATATTAGTCACGCCAACACAGTGGTACAATAAAATGTTAATAAAATTATTTTCTTAGGGTACCTCCCCTACACGTAACAAGGGGATGTATTTTTTTTCTCAGGGTGTCGTTGGGTATGTCTTTCAAAAACATTGTGGGTTTGTGAAAACAATTTTTCGATCAAGGGATCCGTTTATGAAATATTAAGCTTTAAAGCGCTAATTTTTGTTAGAGTCAAATGTCCCCCTCCCCTACAGCCCAAACTACAAGTACTAAAATCTAGAAAAAACTCGAATAAAAGCACATATAACGAATTTAAAAGAAAAACTATCACGTCTTTGTAGACATCATTGGTTCTTGAGATACAGGCGATTAAAGTGTTTATACCTACTAAAATCATCAAAAACGGCACCAAATGAATTTAAATAGAAAATTAGCTATTAAATCTTGTTGATTTTTATGTTTGTAGTAAGTACTTAACGGCTTTGGAACCCTAAAATGGGCATGGTTCGACATGTTTTTGCCCGGTTTTAATATCATAGTTCCGTCTGTCACAACGTTAATCACTTTTTTGGTAAGATACTTTTATAAACGCCTATGTAACAACCATGCTGGGCTGGGATTCTACACGGTAAAAATCATATTGTCTTTGACGTGTTATAGTATTGTATTCAACTCAGCCGCCATTTCTGTCAAGTTAATAAGAACTATCAAAACGTTGACAATACGAGAACACGTCAAAGGCAATATGGTGTTACCACAGTAGAAAAGGCGTGGTGTTTCCTTATTGTCAACGCTTTGATTACTCTTTTGTCATTAACAATAATAGCGACTGCGACATAAACGATTCTAAAACACGCCAAATGCGATATTGTTATAACGCAGTAGAATAGAGGCGCAGGTAATCCAAAAACTTAATTTAATTCCTTCTTTTAGCTTAACTTTAAACACAAACACATTATAAATTCAGCTAACCCAACCGCTGGTAAAGCTTAGGTACTAATTAAGTTCGCAAGCCCGCAAAGTTGGGCGTTAAAACGGAGCGCTAAGTAGACTAAGTTGGGCCTGTTGCTGAAGTTACGGTGTTATCTAAATGAGACCATCTTTCGTTATATAAGCTAACTTAATTAAGAACTAGCAGATGAGAGTGGGCACCGGGCGGGCGGCGGCGGTCTTATGGTAAGAAGGGGGGAGAACTTTAGATTATAGAACGCGAAATAATGGGGTTTTAGTGTGTGTGAGAGAATCGCTGTGCATAGGTATAATTTTTAAGCGTTTATGGGTATTTTTCAAAGATATTGTACGTAATTAAGGACTGAAATTATAAAATAGTAACTTTTACGTGTGGGTAACGAAAATTAGTCGTCCATTTACATAGTAATTTTCGTGACTAACATGTGAAAGTTATCGTTTTTTAACTTAAGTCCTTAATAAGGTAAAAATTGTTTTGAAGTACCCGAGTAACGAAGGGCCAATTTGTCGTGGATGTATATGAGAAAGTCATATTTCTGGTTATTGGTTGGTAGTAAAGGATATAAGTTAAACAATACCTTTTCACTAGCAATTTTCATTTTTATTTTCCAATTAAGTTTTAATGTTTTTTGTTAATATGTGTTTGCTTGTTGTTGGTGAATTTTATTTTCACCGGTAATACACCATGCAAATTAAGAGGATCACATGTCGATAGGGAAGTATCCAGTTAATATACTTAGTTCTGTCGTGGACTCCTACAATTTTTGACAAAACAAAGTTTTCAAAATTAATTGTATAGACAAAATTGTGTTTTTAAAATGGCAAGTTATAAAAAAAAATACGTCTAATGATCGGAGTGTCTGATCGGCTCTGACATATTTTTAAACTCAATCAAATAATGAAAACCGGAAGTTCCTGTTATTGTTTACAAAACTAATTCATTGCAGAGATTCCAATGAATAAAACACAGAAAACTAAATTAAAACAAATTCCTAGACTACTCAGTGACTTATTTTCGTATTTAAAAGAATTTCATAAAAACAATGACGCGGGAAACATACTCTTACCTCACCGCTTCCAAGAAGGCTGCTAAACTAAGTGCCGGCGTCTATGTGTGCGTTCAGTGTGTTCGAACGAGAAGAAAAATAGCGTGCATGTGTGTGTGTTTGCTTGCAATGGATTAGTTATAATAAAAGTTTTTGCAACACATGTCACATATTAAACACGGTGGGCTAATGGTAACGTAAGAATTATAAAAGTTAGCAAATTCGCTTTGTTGTTCGGTGATAAAAGTAACGTGATAGTATAAAGAGATACACTTAGTTATTGATATTTTTTAATTTAGGTTTTAGACACTATTTTACTAATTTAGGGGGTTTGACGACACGTTGGCCTAGTTGGGAGTGACCTTGCCTCTGAAGTCAACGGTCCTGGGCAGATATTTATGTGATTAAGGACCAAAAAGTTGGCCACGCTAACTCACCCAATTAAATTTTCTATGAAACTGTTCCGTTGTGACGCGAAAATTAGCCATACATTTGTAGGGATAATTTTCGTGTCACAACGGAACTTTTTTCACTTGTGTTGTTTGTATGATTAACTACACTTAACTATGATGGTCCAACTATTTGGTCCTTACCCTTATTTGTTGCTGAGTCTTGGATGTTTTCTAAGTATATGTTTCTCTATATAAGTAAGTTTATCGTTGTCTAGTACCCATAGTACAAACCTAGAGCTTAGTTTGGGACTAGACATTTGGTGTGAGATTGTCCCCTGTTGTTTATTTATTTATTTTTGATAAGGTCCAGTAAATATTGTTCTAATTAGCGTCTGGTCAAGTTCAGTTGCTTATGCATTAAAAATATAAATTGTGCATGTCTCCACAATTTCACAAGGGTGTTTTTTTTTATTTATAAGGAAACAGATAGATACATTGACATTGATTAGGCATGGATTTGTATTTTTAATTTGTACCTACTTTACAAATTACTAAATTATATTTAGTTATTAAGTTTACAAATCAAACAATTTCAAATCTAAAATATGCCCTCTATTTTAGTCCTAGTACTCTCTGAACCCAAGTCGCAAATTAACTTACAAATTGGACCCCTTCCTGAGTTTCCGGCACAGAACGTATTTAATAGGTCAGCGATTTCATAATCTGTGAGAAACATTATTTACGGTATGCGCAGACTGTTAAAATAATTGTACAGAAATAATGTTAAAAAAACATGACGCACGCATTTTTCAATCTCAACATTAATTGAACGTAGCGAGAATAAGAATAAAACATGTAGATCTTATATCCGCCGCCTACGGCGTAGCGCCGTAGCACGTAAGCAAATAGGTCGGCCGCAAACGTTAATTCCTCGCCCCTTGTATGACATCGACTAATTACTTATGTCAACGTTGCTACATGGCTTTTGGGGATGTTTGGGGGGTTTAATTAGGTTTTTGTAAATATTAGCAGGATTTCATGATATTTGGTAAGACTTGTTTTCCCACTTACGTATTTTTTAAGTTCAAGCAAAAGAAAATACAGCACTCGAATTATTGTATAGGTACCAGTGTGAAATGTATAAGAATCCCTGCATCGGGAGCCTGCCGTTTGGCCAAAATATTTTTGGTCATTATTTTAGTACCATCGTATAGGACCCTATAGGTTAGGTTAGGTTAGCTTTTATAAAATACTGAAATATTTACGGTTACAGAAAACAAAGCGAGTTGGCAAATGAAAATTAGGGAAATGAAACGTTTGACCAAAAACTTTTAGAAAAAACGAAGGTAACCCCCCTACATCCTATCAAAAATCTAGCCAAGGTTACGGGTAGGGTAAGTAGGGCTAGACAAGTTGCATTCGACACTCGCTAGCGATAATGTTTCGATTGAAATATATATGGAATTGACGTAAGTACCACGTGACTATCTCGGTGCCTTACGTCAATTCCATACATTTGTCAATCGAAACATAATCGCTAACGATTGTCGAATGCAACTTGTCTGGCCCCAAAGGACAGTGTAAGGGTTTTATTTTAACACTTACGAAGCTTCACGGATAATATTGAAATTTAGTTCAATTTGGCTATAATAACGTTAATGTCCTCGAGCAATGCGTCATTCGACAGACTGGCTTATTACCAACTGCGTCAAGAACAAAGAAACGGCAAAGGGTTACGGGGTACAATTACGTCGAACTTAGTAAAATGACGTCCGCGCCGGCGATTATTCCCGTCCAAATTATAGTTGGCGGGTAATCGTTGCTTCAGCGACATCTGGCGTTGATGACTAGCAGGGAAAGTGACAGTGTCACCTACTTAACGCGTGGGCTTGTTGGTCTAATTATGTCTGTCACTTTTTAGTAATTTCTGACAATGTCCATTTCAAAACTAAGATTATTAATAATTTGGTGTTTTTGCAACTCAATTACGTCTTTATAAAATAGATAGATGAGACTTACTATACCTACATCAAAATGTCAAGGCATTATTTTTATACTTCAAAATGTATCGCAAAATATCAAAACATGTGTATAATTTACCCTGATTTGTTTTAAAATGCGGATTAAACGAGTTAGTGTTCTGTGTATTTTACGATGCACTTTAAAATAATTTTAAACAATGTTTTTTTTACCAAGTTTTGGTTTCTCTTCATTTGACATATAAATTAGCGTTACACAAATAAAGTATTTTTTATTTTTTATTACTTTAAGTTTATTTACTAATTGCCTTAATTATAAAATGATAAATTCGATTGAAACAACAGTTTTTGTGTAACATGCTTAAGTATAAGATGTTATAAGGGTTCCGTTTTTTATTGCTTAATAAAGACAGAACCGCAAAAAGTAATCGCAGGCCCAAAGTCAGTCAACGTAAACTGGCGCGGGTCAATCGAGGCCAAGGTCAAGGGCGGGGCACGGGAGAGGCCAATGTCCTGAAATTAGCAATTAACACTGCGGTCTCGCTACCTAGTCACTGATTTTGAAGATTTAGTGACAAGGGTAGCTGCCGCTCGTCTCACGATTAGATATAAAAATAAAAGCTATCGTGGGTGATGGAACGAGTAATGGCGAATCTGTCCATAAAAATCTATACTAAACTACCAAGTAAAATAAAATGTAAAAGAAAAAAAAAACTTTTAAAAGATTTCCTTGTTACCAAATGATAATTCACAGTTTATACATATTATAATTGACATTATTCAATTGAATATATTATAAAACCATAATACTAACATTAAAAAAAATATCAGGTTAATTATAATACAATAAAAATAATGATAACCAATAACGCAAAAATACTTTTAGCGTGCAATAAATTGTAGAAATTTTATTATAATAAGATAGTTTAGTAATATCCCTAGCTTAATGATATTCATAGCTATTCTTCAAAGAATATAATAAATATGAAATAATTAACTAAGCCCTCTTCTCACTTTTCTCTGCATCTGTTGCTGTGCCCAACAGTGTCAAAATACCATGAACATGTACTTACCTATGGTTACAACAACATCTGTAAAATGTAGAATGCAGTAAATATACTGAGTATTGAGTATTGAGCCAAATGTTGGCAATGGATTTTAATTTATCAGAAGGTAAGGGTTATTTATTTGTTTTATAACAATAAATTAACGATCGTCGATCGATTATTGAATTTAAAGTTAAGTGTTATAACCCTGGAAGCTGCCACCATGTGAAAGTGTTGTTATTACCCGACTGCCGAAGATGTATTATGTTTGACTGTATGTATGTATGGTTCTTTGTTCTCTCACAGAAGCTAAAAGAACGGCCTGTTTTGACAAGCCAGGTAATGTTAGGTACGTCGTGAGTGTCACTGGCACATACAAAGCCGATTTATGGGCATACACAGCGCAATACCTCTTAAAAGACCCTTTGGGCTTCTACTTCTTACTTGCTCGCTCTTTTGCGAACCTTACCGACTTTACTCGAGCCCGACAAACTTTTTAAGAGGTATTGTATTGTAAAACATGGGAATTTACTTATACATATAGACGTCAGTATCAAAACAAGCTATCGTCATTATAAAGCTTTCTTTTTGTTACACTTTATTTGTATGTCTTTACCTATCACGGGTCTATGGAAGTCCTTTGGAAGGCGCACATGAAGCCGAAGTCAACACACAGATGCCCTTTATTTTAGTAAAGAGATGGGACACCAACCGGCTATTTTCCTCGGGTTCATACTATAGAAGTATGCTTCCAGGGACAACTACCGGCTAGTTACGACTGTTTTAAACTTTGATATGTTTACATAACATCACGCTTTCATTCCCAGAGTGGGGTAGGCAGAGCTACAGAAACACCAACATCTCTAAAAAGACTTTTTTATAATTTCGTAACCACATTTTGCATAAACAGGTTGAGATGTTTACCAGTGTATTATCGCCTAACAGTACTACCCCTACGCCTTTATTCCCTTATTGGTATTTATTTATTATTTTCATTGGGTCAATAAATTTCAGTGGTAGTAGGAACTTGTGCAGCGTCCATCCGGATTGCTACCACCATCTTATTGTTGTGTTCCAGCGTGGGGATAAGACAACCGGTGAAATTATTAGCATATTGGCATTCCATTTTAGTCCTTAGAATAAGCAACGTATTTGCGGTTTGAAAATTTTAGTCATGAGAATGCAAATGTCTATGGGTTATGGATTCCTTTTTACCATCAGCCTTTTTCCTTCATAATGACTTAATGACATCAAAAAGCAGAAGTCTCCGTATAGGTACAGGCTCAGATTAAGGTCAAACATAGCTACCCAAATGACACTCGTCATAGAACTCATAACGAACCCCTATACGAGTACAGTCATTACCTCAGGTCCCACGTACAGTATTAATATCACCTCGCTTTTTGTCTCCATCGCAATTAACGTGGGCTAGGTGTAAAAACCGTAAGAAAACGACTTTTTAATTGTCCTCGTCGCCGGCTTTGTCGCGTTGTCTCATCCTGTTATTACGGGTAATTGCATTACGGTTCGTTACGGCGGAAAAAGAGCAAATACCTTTAATTGACACGTTACTTTCTTTGTTCTCGACACGTGTCGCGGTCGCACGGTTTGTCGTGTCCGCTGGGGTTTACAATTCATGCATGTTCTAGGTTCTGTCATTTTTAGGGTTCCGTACCCAAATGGTAAAAACGGGACCCTATTACTAAAACTTTCGCTGTCTGTCCGTCCGTCTGTCTGTCACCAGGCTGCATCTCAAGAACCGCGATAGCTAGACAGTTGAAATTTTCACAAATTATGTATTTTTGTTGCCGCTAAAAACAAACAACAAATACTAAAAACAAAATAAAATAAATTTTGACGGGGGGCTCCCATACAACAAACGTGTTTTTTTTGTCGTTTTTCCTCGATATTAATAACGGCAACAGGTAGACACTTGAAATATTCACAGAATATTTAGTTGTATAATTTGTGTGTTCAGCGTTGTTGTCCCTCTGTTTGTCTGACTGTCAAGACCCTTTTAATGAGGAACGGATCGGGGAGGTATCAGTTTGAAATGAATATCAAATACTTGGTAACTCATCACTTCATCGAATTTCACGTCATCAAATGTACCTATCATTTAATCGAATTTTATTTCATCGAACGCTATTTTAAACATTCATTACGTAGGTTAGGTCAGGTTAGATGTTTAAGATACCCTGAAATGGTTATGGTTTCAGGAGAAAACAGCATTCGATGAAATGATACATTCGATGAAATGATACATTCGATGAAATGATACATTCGATGAAAGGTGTTTCGATGAAATGATAGACACCCCAAATACTTACGTCAACGCAATAAAAAGATACGCCCATTTGAGCCTTATTTTCTAACACTGCGCAGGAGAATCAAAACCATAGACCTAGAATCATGAAATTTGGCAGCCGCACAAGCAAAGGGAAATGTCTGAAAATCGTTAATTTGTTGTTCCATCATTATTTATTATACCATTACAAACTTGTTTGCAGTTGGTAAACTAATCGTGACCCATGTCGATATATAAAGACAACCGTTTTTCAACGGCATTTACATACATAAGTTTGTAGGGAACCCTCTGTGCGCGAGTCTGACTTGCACTAGACTAGGCTTGGCTTTTCATACACAAGTTTGAAAAAGTAACGAGTTTACTGTCACTAAAATATCTCTTTCAGTAAGTTCTTTATTGGTTAAGTTGCCTTTTCAACTTCAATCCATTCAATTTGCTTATCCAACTGATGTCTATACGATCTTTTTTTTGTTAAACTTCATCAATTACTATATTGGTTGAGTTGCGTGGTTCCGACCACGTGGAATAGGTATCAAGTCGGTTTGACTAGTTTAAAAGTGTGTGAGAGTCAGTAAGAGAGATGTAAAAAACCGTACAACGTTTTAAAAACAATTTCACTGTAGTACAGAACTCGGGATTTATAAACCACTCGTTACTTCATAATTTAGCTGTGTAATACCATACTGGATATACGATTAAAACCGATTAAACCCAATTTGCATTACACGGCCAACATTCGAACTGTGGCGAACTGCTCAACAATTCCCTGTGACTGTACTAATTATAAAAGGTCTTGATGATCTCATGATACTGAAGGAAGACATCTGCAGATGTTATTTTGTACAATATTAACAAGACTCCTTTTAACCTACTATGACCACTAGGCCGAGGGTACAAATCTGCTTGCAATCTTTGTACGATGGGCTCTAAATGTCCAAGGTGAAGTTTAATTTCTCAAATAATTCTCTACGAAATGGGAAGTCAGTTGTCAATGAAATTCGATAAAATTGGTACAAATCAAATTGAATGACTTTTAAATACATCTGACAGTTCATGACGACACGGTAGCCTAGTTGGGAGTGACCCTGCCTCCAAAGCCAGCGGTATCGGGTTCAAACCCCGATAAGGGCAATGTTTGTCTGATGAGCGTGAATATTTGTTCCTGAGTCTTGGATGTTTTCTATGTATTTAAGTATATATTTCTCTATGTAAGTATGTTTATCGTTGTCTAGTACCCATAGTACAATCCTTGTGAGATTGGCCCTGGCTAATTACCTATTTATTTAATTAAGAAATACTTACCTATTCATTAAATATGTCTATTATGCCTGTATAAGTTCCGCTATTAGGGTACCATACTATAGAAAATCCTAGTTTAAGGCTAGATATGAGGTACAAGATACAACATATACGTAGGTAAGTATGTATTATTTTTGGTCACGGACTCTTGCCCATGAGGGCAACATTTATCGAGTCAAAACTAACATGCAAGAGGCCTATGGTATGATTTATATTTCATTTTTATTATAAGTTTGTTATTTAGTATGGCTATTATTCCATCAAAGATTGCATACAGATCCTTATAAAGCGAACTTTACAAATAACCGATGATATTCTCCTGAACCAGTTTTAGCGTCACCCTGAATTCTATAAGTGGCTATAATACTCGCGTATCCCGATCATGTGGTCAGGATCACCCACGTAGTGCTATAATGTGTGATAGCACATTTGGGAGTGATTTTAGTGTTTGGGTCCAATTTGCTGGGTTTTATAGTAATAGTGACAAAAGTTGTAACATTGTCGTCCATAATAATTGCTTTTGCCTTTTTTGTTCTTTTATCAAGACATTGTTTTTTTTTTGTTCTGTTTAACTTTATAATTGACATAAACTTTTATATCTTAGAGCATGGGTCATACTGCACTGACTGCAGTATATTTTGAACCAAGGCCAAAGTGATTTGAAACTAATAAAGTGACAACATTCTAAATTACTTATAAAGTTGAGGTTTTAATATTATGAGTGTTAACATTTTTATGGCAGTCAAAATTAAATTTAGCGCTCTTTAATAGGTAAGGAGCAATGGTTTCTTATTTGTCTCTACTTGCTCTTATACGTTTTTATCCAAGTATTACCGAACTAACCGAACCAGAAATGCTTTTAAATCCTTTTGCATAGTACTTACCTACTCTTGCCGATTATATTTACCTTGCTTTACGCAAGATGAATGCAAATTCACCGATAATCCATCTTCACGATGGAAAAATACTTACATTTTAGGTTATAAAGTGAGTACCTATCGAATAATGATACCGCAACCCTTTTGTAGTCAATAAGTACCTACATAACTACTTTTTTATATATTTTCTTACTGTTGACAAGTACTTAAATTACGTCTATAAATTACGGTCCCCAAAAATCCCGTCATTTGTAACCCGCACCGAATCCAAAAATTATGTTAAACACAAAATAAGGCGCGTAATTATCATAGAGAACCGTGATTCTATTGTAGGCAAAAAGAAACTTAATCATGAGAAACAATAATGACGACTCCCAAAATTAGACTTGTGTAAGTACGGGAGCCACGCAACTTAAACTTATTTGTTACTTTTTAATACTTTTTCATAAAAAATCTACATACAACTTTGAATGTAACCACCAAAGAATAAGGTGTAGTTTTATATGAGTAGTGGTAATGATTTCACTATTGTTAAGGTTGTATGACTATCAATTATAGGCATAGTGTATGGAATAGCATTGTGACCGGCCAGTAGCTCTCATTCGGCCACTCCGATTGAAATTAAAAAACCGATATAATTTGAAAAGCGATTAGTGATGTGAGTCTGCGGTCGACTTTAATGATGTAATTTGATTTTCATTACGGGCTTTAATGAAATTTGTGCGTGTTTTATAAAAAAGATGCTCAATTAAGACGTTTATTAATTTGTTTCTTTCATAATATACACGGCAGGGTGGAGTGATGACTTACGTCTGATAGACGGCAGAAATTGGTTGAAGCACGATTCAAACAGAGTAAGCTGATGCCTGTTGAGCCATGATAATAGCTTTTAACAATTAAATTACAATACAATACAATATTCTTTATTGAACAACACATACAAATTAATACAGCATGAAAAATAAAATACAAATAAAATGTTACTAAGTGAGTCAATAGGCGGTTTTATCGCTAAGTAGCGATCTATTCCAGACAACCTTACAAAAAAGAGAAGTTAAAAAGAAACAGTAATAAATTGGTTGGTATTTGGTTGAAGAGGTAAAATGAAGTCAGAAAATTTTCAATTGTTTTTTTTATGTATATTCATAAAACATTTTACACGATACGTTTGAAAGTAACTTTTAACCATCATTTTTAAATTTCGTTAAATGTTACTTTCCATGGTCGTGTGACCATGTGTTAAAAGAAAGAAAATGTAAATAAATTAAATATGTATAACAATTACTTGTGTATAAAACCGTGTCCAAAATAAAAGTTATCGATCACCATCCCAACACTAGCAGCCGTCCGGCATTAACACGTCACTCGTAGAGATGATAATAGCCCAGGAGCCGTGCCCCAGTTAATTGCTTTAATAACTTCCTGTGTCAAAATAACAAAAGAGCGATGCGGTATTAACAAAACGAGTAATGATGCTCGCGTGGTACCGGCTCCTGGACTATGACGTGATTGCCTCACAATTTGTTCAACAAGAAATCACTGAGGTTAGATTAATTTAAAGCAGTTAAATTTTTAATTTGATTAGAATTTAAATTGATAGTTTTAATTGTTGTTTCCTTGTTTG
Source organism: Acleris holmiana (assembly GCA_949316455.1). Taxonomy (NCBI): domain Eukaryota; kingdom Metazoa; phylum Arthropoda; class Insecta; order Lepidoptera; family Tortricidae; genus Acleris; species Acleris holmiana. The sequence goes on from OX438772.1 coordinate 8,400,977, forward strand.
TTTCATGCCCGGGTGATTCTTTTAAAGTGTTAGTTTTTTCTTATAGTAATTTTAGTGTTAGTGTTTTTAAAGCCTCATAATATAATAAGCCATATGCACTAATAATATAATAAGGTTTTTTTTTGCTGTACCTACCTAACTTAAAACTACTATACCGATTTCAAAAAATCTTTCACTATTAGAATGTGACATAATCAGTATTCTCACAGAGTAGCGTAGGCTATGTTTTATTTTTTACGCGGACGGAGTCGCACTCAACACCTTGTGTATCTACTGACAAAATTAACTTAGATTCTGTGGTGTGAAATTATCTGAAAGCAAATCGGTTTGTTATATAATAAAGAAATGAATACATTGTTTGAATACAATATAATAAAATAAAAGAGAAAACGAGTGAAAAGTAAGTAACAAAGTGAATATATTAACCTTGACTTTAAGACGAAGGTTGTAAATGGAGGATAAGTCGATGTTACTCTAGATACAACTCTGGTGTGGTTTGATCCAATTTTGTTCAAGTTTAATGAAACCCTAGTGCAATTACAAATTAAAATTAGATCAAAAGCACAAAAAAACTAACGTGCCCAAAAGTTCTGCTACAGCAGAACAATGTTATACCCTGCTCTTCTTATAAAAAGGGTGTATGTCTCATATAACAGTATATGTATTACCTCTAGTAACCTTATTTCTTAAGCTGAAGGGTTAAATTCGGTTTAACTATTAAATTGCGCAAGCGTTCTTTTTATAAAAGATTTTGTAAGCTACGTAACACAAGGAAGTGCGTCCGCTAACTACTCCGCGAAAGGGTTGGTCATGGACGAGAGGTTTGTACGTTAATAATTATTATATAATTTTCAAGCAATAATGACACCCTATTTAAATATGTTAACCTAGTATATACGTAACTCTACAAAGATTCAAGGGCTCTTTAGGGTTCCGTAATTTCGAATAAAAAAACAAATTTGTTCCGGATCTACTGTACTGATAAAGTTATAATTTTGTATACAATATGAGAAAATCTGTGATCCAAACACGTATGTGGAAGGTAAATTAATAATTTAAAAATATGGGGTCACTTTTGAAAGGTACATGAGAAAATTAAAATAATACTTTTACAAAATGTACCATGTGACTTATCGAATGAAAGGGCTTCTTATACGAATCTGGAATATATTTTTATTTTAAGATGAACTGGGCTGGGATTCTACACGGTAATGATGATATCGTCTTTGACGTGTTTCCCTATTGTCAACGTTTTGATAACTCTTATGTCATTCTCAATATTGGTGACTGTGATATAAACGGTTCTAAAACACGTCAAACGCGATATCGTTATAACGCAGTAGAATAGAGGACCAGTTTTAAAGATATTTAAGAAAATTGATGAAAATTGACCTTATCCCCGAAACTACAAAGCATACAATTTTGCAAAAAAAACAGAATACATAGAAAGGAGACAGGTTCTTTACGTTTAGGTACTAAAACTAACTTGGAAATTGTCTCAAAACTTACGGAACCCTCTCTTTGCGAGTCTAACTCGCATTTGTCCGGTTTTTTTCCCTAGCCAACACCGTGACGGTTCCGTCACTATAAAGATTTTAGCGGGCAAGTTACATTGTTTTGTTAGGATCCGCGTAAAACATACAAAGTGAAACATCAGTGTAGATAAGATATTTTAAGTTGGTTAAAGACACTCGTAAGTAAAGAAGCTTTGCATTTTAGCCTCGTGTACAAAATCAAAGCAATTTAGTTTCAACCATATTTTAATCATTATAAAGTTTTTTTTATTTTATTTGTATCAAATTTGATAATGGCATTTAAGGGCAATTAAAAGAGAACTTTATTTCCTTGTTGGTAGATTCCAATTCCTAACTGTCCCTGTTTGTAGATTAAATAAAAACATGTTTTTTTCTAACAAGATTATGTTTATTGAGCATAAGCTTCTCGGTTTCATACGAACCTAACAAGATATTAGATACATCAACTCGGTACATTTAAATCATAGGTTCCAGACAACCTTGAATAGAGAAATAACCAAGGACACAAATTCATGGCAGGCGGTGTAAGGTGTTCGTTGAATCGCTAAAGAACGTGGCTGTTGTAACTATTAGCTTTGGTTGATGTAACTGATTTCGTAGCTATTACATTTTATGTATTTTATGTCAACTAAAAGAAAATCTCTCTTGGTTGGCTCAGGACGTTAAATCTTAAGGGTTGGCAACGCATTTGATATCATGAGATAATTCATATTTGACGCCCACATTATCACCAAGTGGCCGAGTGCTCGTTGTAGGAGTGTATGGCGCAGTATGAGAAGGTAGAAGTTGTATTAGAGCTATTAAACAAATACTGATATACCAAAAACTGTACTGTTTAATGGAACTATTTGAGCTGTGTCTAATTACAAGTTGTTATCAATTTTATAGGTAAATTTAAGGGCTAAAATATATCGCACTGCTAGATCAAAACGGCATCAACTCAAAATAAAACTGTATGTTTAAATCAACTTTAATACCAATGTGTTAGGACTTGAAACAAATCTAACAGTTTTTTTGAGTTGATACTGTTTTGATCTAGCAGTGCGATATATGAGCACGCTTATATTACTGTTATATAATTGCACTATTATATATATTTTAATTATAGGTATTTTATTATAGATATTTATTTTTTAACTTGTACCGACCTCTAGAAGAACGTTTGATCTAAATAGGATATACGAGTACAAGTAGTTACTACTTATAAAAGACTTGTACTTCCACTCTTGATGGACCTAAATGATCGCACAGCTGACAGCTGTGCCTTAAAAACTCTTTAATTGTGTTACAAAACAAAACCCTTTAATATCGCACGTGTTTGACCTTGCCTCAATCGAAACTCCTTCGTCTCTATCACATCTACGGTGTAGTAAGGGACGCATGTATTTTATTAGTCGATGTGTTTATTGTATGGGTTAAATAAAGGGCCTTAATTATTGTCGCTACATGTGTCCACACGTGCTTTACAAAAACACCACTGAATATAATAGAGGAATATTACAATGTTTTCATTGAAGGCTGAATTGACGTTTGATAATGTTTTGATGAACATTGTACTGTTAGAATTTAGCGGTTAGAATGTGTGATTGACATCTATTAAATTATAATGAGGTTTCTCGATAAGGATATCTGCAATTGGTGCAAGTATGTACTCTCTTTTTTGCAGAAACAAAAGAAAACAAAGTTAAATACGAAACAGAAACACAAAAGTTATACACTAAGGCGAACTTATTTGAGCGATTGAGCGAGAAATAAAACAGTGGATGGCTAAACGTACAGCAATTAAAGAGACAGAAGATAAATATAAAAATAGCAATAAAAAATACTAATAGGATAAATGTAATTAAATGAATTACTAAATAAATAAATCAAAAATTAAATATAATATAAGTATCAAAAGTAGAAAGCACATATAGTCATAAATCAGAAACAAGAGTCAAGCCATTACTTCCCCAGCTTAGATTTAAGTGTAGCAACAGATTGAGATTACCTAATATTAGTTGGCATTGGACAGAATGTACCGAGAAGGATTTGGAATATTTTTTGGATTTGCTAGCAGAAAAAGCAAGGAGTAGATTGACACTCGAGCGTAAGCGGTTCTGGGAGCCAGTAGCCAAGAAACAGAACCGTTCGATAAGGGAAGGAGGAGATTGAGGATTGAAAAGGATGTTTAATAACAACGTTAGGATATGAACATTTCTACGCGATCTAATGGGCAACCATGATTCTAAAGCCTCTCCAGCATATTAAGCAGCTCAACAGGAGCATCCAGGTATGCGATGTCCCCATAGTCTTCTTAGTAATCTTGGCAAGTCAAATTTAAAATATCGCAAGTGTTAAATTCCCTCACTTACAAAGCCAATAACGCGTAAATGTAAGTCTAAGAACCAAAACTGATTATGCTATGCTAATGTAAGCAATAATATTAATATATTTGATAAATGCATTTTTAAGTGTTGCATAAATTCAATGGAAAGCTACAAAAACAATGATTGGTTATAAAAACGTGGTAAAACATTGTAACGTCATGTTCAAAATAATTTCTTACAAAACACAACGATTATTCCAAGTGGTAATTAACAATTTCAATATTAACATAATTGTTAATAACGTGTGCATAGAAGTGATGAAACATGTGAGAAATTACAACTGACGTTACTTACAATAAGTGCTAATTGCACACAACAAAAATATGTACGGATGCTATCTACTTAAGTTATATTATAACTTAACAGACACTTAACGCCAATTATGTTGAGCAAACTTGGTTTTGCTGTCGCTTACTTCATCAACAACTATTTAGAACTTTATTACTAAGCAGTAAAGACCTTGTTTTGAACTCGGAAAACTAGTTGATTGCAGAGATAAAGTAGTTAGTAAGCTAGAGAAAGGGGGAAGGCATTTTCTTGATAAATGATAATACGAAGAATTTTAATGTTTCGTAAAAGGTAATGCTTTTATAATTTGTTTGCTTTATTGTCTACTTTGCATTTTATTGTATTCAATTGGAGTTAATTTCTATTGTAAGATTGTTCTTGACACGTGGCATACAGCGTATTTAAATTAGTATAATGGCTGTGTAATAACCCCTAAATCGCTACAAATTTGTTTTAATACGATTTTTAAGTAAGCCTCACAACATGCAAATTTTCATTAGCTAGAAACCTCCACAGTTTTATGTGCTGTAATAATGCTACAATTTGTAAGCATTGGCCATTATTTACACTAAATAGTATTAAAACCGCAGTATAAATGGCGACAGTTAGCAAACAAATCGCAAAGGGCTCAGCCGTTTATTAAAAGCCAGTACTGAGGGCAGTCGACCTCTGGAAGGTTTAATTGAGGCTTTGCATCGAGTACAAAACGCCTAATTGTACCTTCAAGTGTTTATTGTAAGAGCTCTTTCCAGCGCGGGGTTAGGGATCATGGAAGAGGCATATATTTAACTTGAGGGCAAGTTGCATTTGTTGAGAACGATTGTTAATCCCGGTAAGGGCAGATATTTGTGTGATGAGCGCGAAAATTTGTTACCTAAGTCTCGGATGTTTAATAATACTTTTAAGTATGTATATATCTCTCCATATAACTATGTTTATCGCTTTCTAGTACCTATAGTACAAGCCTAGAGCTTAGTTTGGGGCTAGGTAAATTTGTGTGAGATTGTCCCCTGATATTTATTTATTTATTTAATGAACGCAACTTTTGAAATTGTTTGTAGGAAAAAACGTTTTATGAACTTTATGGACTAATGGTGATATTTTTGGCCGCAGGGTTAACTTATATATATTATACTATTATTATAATTATACATATGTAACTATTTACTAACTATTTAACTTTTACTAACAACGTAAGGATGTAACATCGGGAATTGGTTTTGTTTTTCAAAATCTGAATTATCATTCAAACAGTAGAAAATCGTTGAACATATGGAGATGCAATTTAAAGGACTTAGTGTCTTCTATTAACATCCATTAATCTTAGACCAGTATAGTTCGGATGCATACTGCTGAACTATTAGATAGCCTAGATAAAATTCCCACACTCAAGCAAAAAAAAATTAAAAAATCTCTAGTGTCCTGTCACATTTCTTAATATAAAGATAGCCTGCTGAAGATTGAGGCGTACCTACTACTTTCGATGAATCAAAAAACATATCAATTCACACAAATTAAGCTAAACCAAAGTAAACTCTTAGGCTTGTATATACTATGGGTACTGGGGGCTTGTACGATAAACATACTTATACTCGTATTGAGAAGTAAATACCTACTTAAATGTATAGAAACCACTAAGAATTAGGAATAAATACTACCCCTTCCCATACGGGGATTCGAATTTGAAATCGAACTAGGCTAAACGCGTCATCACGATTTAAAAGAAACTCTTCGAGATCGTGCACCATCCAGTGGTTTACGTATATCCGTGTATATCGTTGTACCTGATTCCTGCGAGTTTATACCCTGAGGTAAATTGCGCCTGAGACCGCAACAAGACATTACCATTGTGAAAATGACTAGTGTGCAATTAGCTTCATAATGAAACGAATAAATTCATTTTTGTAAACTATGTAAATCTGAGGATTTAACATCTGCACCGGTAAAACGAGATCTCGTGTGGCGAATTAATATAATTATAATTTAATTGTTATACCGCAGCTGTCTGTCACAGATATATATATCTTTAAAGTAAAATGAGAAACTTCTTAACATGTTTGTGGTTTTAATTGTATTTTGTACAGCTTCGTACAATTGTGGTTTGTTATTGCGGGACTATTGTTGACTTAATAAGGGCGTAAGTAAAACATGACATGTAATTTAACCTTATTAACTTAAATAGTGTTAACCATTGGTAATACTAATAAGTAGGCATGGGATGTATTTGCGGTGACTGTAGTTTATTAAACCTCTGACGTAGCAATTTAAAAATTAACATTCGAAGCCAATATACGACGATGCGTTTAGCCTAGTTGGTAGTGACCCTGCCTACGAAGCTAGCGGTCCGGTGTTCGATTCCCGGTATGGGCAAAAGACGGTTGGACAGTTGTCGTTGGTTGAAAATAAAAAACAAATGGAAAATGTAACGGGGATAAAAGCTTGTAGTAACTTATAAAAGAGACAAAGCTACTCGTAACACCGTCATGGTAGTTCCTTTGTTAAAGGCTTGTTTATGATGATTGTACCAAAATCTTTGTAAAGTAGAAAAGTGGAAATCATAACACCGTATGTCGTGGCACATGTTTTATTTAACATAGATAGACCTTTACTAATATGACTTTCAAATATGTAGTGGTCTATACTGGGTGATTTTGGGGTCATGATCCGGAATGTCATACTGAACAACTTTTCCGATGGGACCAACCACGAAATCGCCAAAAAATAACCAGCTGTTCCATACATTAACTCTCAATTAATTCATCGTTAATGTATGGAACAGCTGTTTTTTTTTTCGCGATTTCGTAGTTGGTCCTATCGGAAAAGTTATTCAGTATGACCATCTTATTCACTTTTAGCCATTCCGGATCACGACCCCAAAATCACCCAGTATTAGTATGTTGATCAACGATACAAGCCTGGAGCGTAGTTTAGGACTAGGTCAATTCGTGTGAGATTGTCCACTTATATATTTAATTATGTAATGCAGTACGATATGTGTTAAAAAGGTCTTCCGGTATGTACGTGCTCTTTTCCTCTCTTAAGCGAATGTTGCCAAATTAACTCGACCTACAAGACTTTTTAAGTATGCTCTGGCACTGTACAGTCAACCTATTCGATTCATATGCCACAAGAAAACTATTTCAAAGCGATGTTATAAATTTGCAGCCTTCCAGCAGCTAAGACCACTTCATCTTTGACTAAAAGGACCACGCTGTTTTGTCATCTGAATAGATTAGTTTTAAGTTGTATATTATATATTTTGGCATGAGTATTTGTAAATATGGGCCTTGCTGCCTGAATTAAACGTTTTCTATTATATTTTATTCTAAATCAAATCTTTAAATGTCCCTTCCGATTTAATTGATTATGTCACTTAGCTTCATGGTGGGCTAGGAATCAAACTGGTTGACTGTGCCTACTAATGAATTCACGGTACACATCGAATGTCAATTGCCATTGCCGTCAATATGTTGTCAAATGTTTATCATAGGTTTTCACGAGCAAACTTGCTCATCTTTTTTGCGTTCATTCAAGCAAGTTTGAACGTGAAATTTTAAAACTTTTTACTATAGCCGTAGTAATTTTACTGGTCCATCTGTTCAAACTTGCTTAAATGAACGCAAACAAGACAAGCAAGCTGGAATGTATAGACGCTAAGCAATAAATCAAAAAGTGCTTGATAAAACTTGCTCTTGCAAGCGTCTGCTCGGAGAACCACATTCATACACGTAGGTAAGCAAACACGAGGCCGAAGTGATACAGCTTTACAATACAAATCGGTTCTCAAACTTCTATTTGACTGCAAACTTTGAAACCAAACAAGCGTGGTGGTATTAACTAGTCCATCACCCTGTTATTACTTCAAACAAACTCTCACCTATCCTATCGAGCCCTCGATCGCGGAGGCGGCTCCTAAATGACTGCTAATGAGCGTTTTTATTATTTTACAGTTGTTAAATAATTTCTTATAGCGCCTCTTTATACCTAGATAAACATCGAAACTCGCTTCGCACCTCGATCTGATAATCGAATTAATGCTCTCATACTATTTCACGCTATTTTATTGCTTTTTGTATGGATAATGCCGGGTTTCGAATCGTAATTTCGGGTTATCGGTGCGCACGATTGAATCGATCTGGATTTTGGGAACTGATGTGCGGAAGTGCTGTGAGGTTGTTTATGAGGGCGTATAATTACCTTATAAGCTCCGGATCTGGGTAGTATTGCGAGGAAGGATTTATTAAATAATAATGAAAAATATTTTAAATACTTAAAAAATACAATTTTTTGCGGATATGAAACAATTGACGCCGCCAATAATGTTAAAAATATAATAATATCTATCAAACTGAACCTGATTGTATCGCCAGCTTAGGATCTCCCGAACAATGCAAATTTTGACGGAACCCCAAAAATAAACAAGCAAATCCAGAACCTGTGGCAAGTTTATTATTAAAGGTAGTACCAGAACGAAACAATCAGCGGTGGCCATCGGCCGATCGCCGATCCCGATAACACGCCCCGCGCCCAAATAACGCGAGTATTAAGCAAAATGTATTATAATGAACGACTCTTTAATTCAGACTGTTTATCTTTTGTGTTATAACGACCGTCCAGTGTTGATGTTTCTTAATAACATATAATTTCACTTCCAGAGTTTCCGAATTGTGTCCGACATTGTCTAATTTGGGCAAATTTTCGAGTTCCATGAATTTTGTATGAGCGTAATTTGTGCGCTCAAAAAGTTAACCCGATTCAAGTAATATTGACGTCACGTAAAACATTTGTTGGCTGTAGCGATTAAAGAATTAACAAAACAAAAAACTATTAGGATGGAGGGAAAAATGACAGATATAAGGCGTTGAAAAGCCGGACGCACGCGCAACACTTGCTGAATTCTAAATTTAAATGTATATTTACATTGGGCTATCGGGAGCGCGTAATTAATACAATCTTTGTTAGAGGGTAATTTGCCAGAGCTAATGCCGGCGTGTGTAATCTTCAAAGGGGATTTAGGAACACGCGTTCTATTCTATTTCAGTCATGTTCAGAAACAGAGAAATATTTACAATCTTAGTGGAACACTCGTGCGCATCCGACGGTCGTTCCGCGCCGACGTATCGATCTGACTCACGCGGAATTGATTGAATCGGAGAGATCTTGCACTTGCGGCATTAATTTTGGTACACTTCTAAATATGCGGTTCGGTGATTATGTTGCAAGTTGATTTGTATTGATTCGTAAACTTATGAAATTTGCGCGTTACGTCTGTAATGGATAGGTAACTGTGGGTATTACTTTTTTATCCCCTGTTCTTGCGGATTAAGAGATTAGTGTCTTAATCTGTTAAAAATCTAGCAAAGATTACAAAGAAACTTAGTTTGAATTATAGTTTGATCAACAACAAGTATAATCTCTTTATTTCAAAATCCAATAGAAAAGAAACGAACACAATTTGAGCTTTTATTAAAACGAACACATTCCAATTCTTATTATAAATGATAATTTAACGTAAATAGCTCCACTTTCTTCATCAGCCCGCTGGTTGGCAATGCAGTGGGTAATTAAAAACGAAAATAAACAGACCGCGTCGAATCGTAAAAGATCTATGACAGCTAAAAAATAGTACGGATGAACGCTGTAAAACCGATCGAGTCACAGAAATAAAACGGAGACGAGTGGTTTTGGACAATCGTTCATCAGGATTGCAGGTTTAGCGATGAGCAGGGGCTTATTATGGCTGCGTTTATTTTATCGCGTGGTTAAACGTGGATAAAACACGTGCGTCCCTTTCTGACAAGTACAGTGTGAGAGTGACGGATGCTTTATTCACCGCGATAACGCGACCATAAAAACAATTGCGTCAATGAGTAATTTCTGTGGTCTTAGATAAGTAGCATCTTTTGAAACGGTAGGAGTTGCAATAGTTGAAGAACATATGTACATAGACTAGCTGTTGCCCGTCCGCGTAGAAGTCCTTTATCGCTCTTCCCTTGTGAACCGTATTTTTTTCCTAAAAAGTAGCCTATGTGCTATTACTGCCTATAATATATTTTGTCAAGCTAATCTTTTTCAGATCCGTTTATCCGTCCTGGCGTGATTGAGTAACAAACATCCAAACTTTGGTATTTGTAATATTAAGTAAGATAATCGCCGTTTTCGGCAACAGCGACTGCTGCAACAATTGTCTTTGCGTGTGATATCTATAGACTTATTTCTCTAGTGAATTCATGATAGTCCAGAACTTGACAATGGCGAAATACACCTAGTTAACAAGCAAACTTAAGCAAGGAAGTAAACCCATTAATCAAGGTAAAAGGCCAGGGGCCTTGTTCTATATTGTCTTTTTCCTTATTTCTATCGTATTGTCAACGTTATGAAAGTTATTATTAACTTGTCAGTAAATGCGGCCGAGTTAAAATAATAAGATAGCAACAGGTGTAAAAATAATCCAAAATAAGACCCACCTTTTTTCGTCTCGTCACTTTCAATAATCTTTTTTTCTCTAATCATTTTTGTTTTTTCAATATTTAAAGAATCCTGCCTTATATATTTTACCTTGCCACCAACATGCAAATGATTAATGATATGTGACTAGGTTATGGCCTAGATGTAATTTGGTAAGCTTTACCAGGGTAAGAGCGAAATTTGCCCTAATTCCCTGGTAATTGAAGATGGCTGTGTACCTGCGTATATCACGGCGGTTGGCCGTGATTTGGTAGGCCTTGGGGACGCGTATTCGATATTTCGTATGATAGGTATCTTAGCACATTAGTATACAGTACGCTTTACATGCATGTTCAGCCCATTCCCTGGTATGGTATGGTAATTTGTTTTACAATCAATAAGCCAGGCGTTCTATGACGAATGACTTTTACTGTATTTTAATGCTACCCACTGACTTTTGAAATATTGTTGATATTGTTTTGTTAGTGTGTACGTAGTATGAGTATGAATATGGGGTGATATCTTGCCTTAAAGGTGCCCTAAGACAAAAGTCAGGAAAACTAAGCCGTGTCTATAATAGATTTTATAAATGCATAAACTTTAAAGAGAATTTCCACGTGGCGCAAATTAAACGAAACGAAAAGAAGCCGATCAAATAGTTACAGTATTTTTATTAAACCGGTCCAAAGTGATACGAATTCAGGGCGCAATGTTCCCGTTGATACTTCCACTGAAGTGGAGTCGTTCACCAAGGAATGCCATTAAAATACTAAAAGATTTCGTACGCCACGTGGTGAATGATCCTCGGCTTTATTGTTATAATATAACTGATTGGAATTTGCAATAAATCTCCGCGTGATTGCCAAATCTACTCTGGGTTATAAACGGAAGATAAATATGACTTTGTCCCAAAGCAGTTATTTTAAAAAGATTAATTACATGTAAACACGTAAAAAATATTTTGAACTTTGTTTTACTAATTCTGTTTGCTGAAATGCGGTGTCTTCATTGATTTTTTTGCTACTCTTTTTATGAAAAGTATGGAGAAACCCTTCAAGTAACCAGAAGAGGGTGGTGTAAGCAAATAGAAAATGGTTATTGACTTTTTCTTACGTGCTCGTACTTATCAGAATTTTTAAAGGGCATTTTTACCCTGAAAACATTTAAGGTGACTTGAATAATTAGACGTGATTGTGAGGTCGCCCGTATCACTATTTCCTTTGCAATAAAAAATTGGTCCAAATTCCAACATCGAAAATAAGACGTTTTTTGGTCGCTTGCCAAGTTCATTATGAACGTTCATGAAATTTCACATTTGAATTATTTTACTGCCTGACTTATGGCTGTTACTTAAATATTTGGTAAACAGGAAAAATATGGCGCTGATCGATCAAATTTAATGCGGAGCGCTGAAATAGCTTTAAGTGGATCGAGGGCATTACAGCTAAGAAAACAATCTCAGCGTTGTGGTGGATAGTAACTTGGTGTTGCAACAAGATAAGAGTTATCCGGGTCATTATCAAACTGGGCAAAAACAGTTTGCTCAAGGAGACGTTATATCAGGAAAGGGAGCAATCTCTGTGGACCCTTTTGATGTACTTAGGTTTAGATTGTGTGATGGTTATTCGACTTTAGTTGCTGATGGCTCTTGGTTCAGTTTAAAAAGAAACCACTTCGGTACGTTTTTGAAAAAGTTGAGCTCCATACTAAGGAGTCAAGCTTATTGGAAGTTACTTTACAACGCGTTGATTTCTGTTGACATTTAATTAATATTGTTAATAGTTACGGGAGTATTGTTCTTTTGAATAGTTTAAAATGGTTGTTTATATGTTTATAATAATCAAATTTATCATAAAATGGTACTACACATGTTATAACAGAAATTACACAGATGATTACCGCAATGAGACGTTTGATGTGAATAATGATCGATCAAATGCGCAGTCGAGAAACTAAAGTAGGATTATATAAATCTAAGTATACTCCGAAACCAGGCCAAGTAATGTACAGGAAGTCTTAAGGAAACAAATAAATTTCAACAACGAAAACCACAGACGCCGTAGATAAGTAACATTAAATAATGCAATGGACATTAGTTACATAATTTCGAGTTTGCAATATGCAGGCCAACAATAGATCGGAACATTATGAATCATCGCAGCCGATCCATTCGCGCTCAAAGATTATCGAACTAGAGCACAAACACTTGCGGAGTGCATTAAAACGCACGTGAACCTAATTTACGCCTGCAAATAATCTCCCGCGACGCCAACGTTAACAAAGTAGTAGTTGATGCATCAAACGATATGACATTTGTGGCTAATAACTTCCAAGACATTAAAATATGCCACGTCACTTTCCCCATCCTTTAACAAAACGCGCCAACTCAAAACTGAAGCGTGCTAACTAGAGCTCCCTTATTTATAGCCTGCCATCTGTCAGATGGTAACTGTTCCAATTTCAAATCCAGATTCGAATTTTGATTGTGTTTTTTTTAAAGTGCCTACTAATAAGCTGGCTGGAAACACGTACATTGTTGCAGTAGCAACAAACACATTGACGTGTGTTTACGTGCTCGCAATTAGATCGTCCATTGATGTATAGCTTTTGTGAAATGGTGTGCGTTCGATTGAGAAGTAACACGAGGCGAGGCCTGGAACTGATTAGCGGCCATGCATGTGTTAGTTAATAAATAGATATGAATAGATTCGTGTGTTGTTGCGCATTAAGTGTGCTTTAGATTTTATTATTTAATGATTCATCAGGGATATAGAAATAGTCGGGAATGCTAACGCTGTTCGCGATGAAAAGCCAGTAATAATAGAATATTGGCGCATCTGCCCCACTGTATATGTTTTAATGTTATTGCTCCTCTGCCTTAGATATGATATTCGCTTCGGATTTATTTTCAGAGTGTTTTATGTTTTTAATTGTGCTACAGAATTATTTTTGTGGCCGTCCGCTATAATTCCAACAGATGTTTTTGTTTCATCGATCGCCCCGATGACAGAATTAAGACCGTGTTTATGAAAAGTTTCACGTTGGTTAGATAACTCATTAAAAATTGGATCAAGAAAATTCCAACATTTTATAATATTCTTAGGTTTAACTATCATCAGCTCAACAATTCAGTGGGGCTAGACAAGTTTCCTTCGACAATCGTTAGCGATTGTGCTTCGATTGAAAAAGGTATGGAATTGACGTAAGCCACCACATTTGTCTATCGAAACATAATCGCTAAGGATTGTCGAATGCAACTTGCCCAGCCCCGGTGTAGACTTGCCCTCTTTCTTGGTTCTGGCAGAATACCAGCGCTGCAGTTTCTGCAGCATTATGCTGAGTCAGCGCCTTTTCATCTCACGACACATGGCTCCTATATGGTGACTTCCTATACGGTTATTTTTTTTTTTTTTTTTTTTTTTTACTTTGTTTAGCATGTTTTTGCTTATTGTCATGTTATTTTGGTTTGCTATTTTATTGTTTTGGTTTACTTTACTTTTTTATTATTATTTTGGAGCCTTGTTTGTTGGATGAATAAAGTTTTTATCTATCTATCTATCTAGTCAGATCGCCAGTTAATAAAATTAATTAATATATTTTTTTAAACAATTACGCTCTTAGACATTAGTAATAAATTGTTACACCTGGAGGGCTAGCACATGTTGTCCGCGACTTGTTCGTCACTCGGATCTCCCTTTCTATCTAGTCTGTAATGATAGAGACGCACTGAGCGGCAACAGAGATAATACAACTTGTGCTAGCCGTATACTGAGATGAATATAGGTACCTACAAAAATATATTTCTTTATCGCGGTTTCTTCTTAAATTGCCATAATAATATTGCCCAAGGTAGAAAGTAACAGAAATAAAATATTACTTCAGTCTTTCTTATTACCATTAGAAAGGTACGACAAAACAAAATGGGACTTAAACAAAGTGAAAAATGTAATGACTACTAAAGTTAATACACTATGTAAACTTCTTGGCCTGATTGTGCAAAATGTGGTTACAGAATTATCAACAAGTCTTTTTAAAGTTGTCGGTATTTCTGTAGCTCTGCCTACCCCACTCTGGGAATGGAGGCGTGATGTTATGTATGTATGTATGTACTAAAGTTAACTTACATATTACACAACCAATATTCGCTTTTAACGCAAATATTTTCTTTTTCCGGAAATCGAACCCGGGACTAATCCCGCACACAAGAACACAGGTCCCCTGATGGTAAGTGGGGTTTAACACCCACAGACCGTACTGCATCTTACCATAATCCTATACATTTTCGAAAACGATAACGTTCGCCGAATGCAAGTCTAGTGCCACAATTCGCACTACATATCAATTTATAACAGTTACTAGAAAAAAAAAACAAACCCAACACAGGCTCCATCCAGTTCCTTACCCAAAGGGTAAAAACGATCCGTCTGTCTGTCACCAGGCTGTATTTCATGAACCGTGATAACTAGACAGTTGAAATTTTCACAGATGATGTATTTCTGTTGCCGCTATAAGTAACAACAAATCTTAAAAACAGAATACATTAAAATTTTAAGTGGGGCTCCCATCGAAAACACGTGATTTTTTTGCCGTTTTTTGCTCGATATTAATAACAGCAACATGTAGATGCATGAAATATTCACAGAATAGTTAGTTTCCTTCTAAAATAAATAATTAAATTAAAATAAAATAAATAAAGGGGGCTCCCATACAACCAACGTGATACCTAAACCTTTTAAAAAAAATAGGTTTTATGTTACATTATCTATTGTTGTACGAGTATAGAATGACATTGTACGAGTCCGACTCGCACTTGGCCTGGGCCTCTATTCAAGTGCGTTATAACGATATCGTTTTTGACCTGGGCCTCTATTCAGGTGCGTTAAAACGATATCGTGTTTGACACGTTTAAGAATCGTTTATGTCACAATCGCCATTATTGTAAATGACATAAGAGTTATCAAAACGTTTACAATACGGAAACGGGTCAAAAACGATATTGTTATAACGCAGTTGAATAGAGGCCCTGTTTCCGTATTGTCAACGTTTTGATAACTCTTATGTCATTTACAATAATGGCGACTGTGACAAATTCGATTCTTAAACGTGTCAAACTCGATATCGTTTTAACGCACCTGAATAGAGTTTGTTTAATAGACCTGTTTTTTATCAGTTAGAAGAAAGAAATTCCACATACCCAACAAATGTGTTTTTTTATGGCAATCAGAAGGAACACGAGCACACAGGTCATCTGACAACCAAAGACATTTAACTTCTCAAGACATCAATCTCAACATTACAATCTTAAGACTTTAAAAGCTTCGTCAACGCTAAAGACCAAGATAGAATTCCTCTTTGCTAGTAATTTCACCGGTTGTCTTATCCCCAGACAACAACAAAAGTAGTTGACCTTTATACCTTTCCTAAGCTCAATGTGGACGTATCGATTTTCCCAAATAATTTACAAAGTCATACTTAAGCTGTATAATGGAAGCGCCGCACACGCTACTCAGCGCTAATTTACAAAATCACGTTGCACTTTATTACGGCCACCATACAACAATGACCGTTTCGTAACTATCACGAAAGCGCCTAAATCTGAAATTAACGTGTGCATAAAACCACTGTAACATGATCTCTAATAAAAACCTAAGCGGAACAATTTAAACGAAGTAAAGGAAATTGGTAGGTCTTGGTATTTTGGTAGTGTTAATCGAGCACGGCCTAAAGCACTGCCATTAATGTCAATCATTAAATATGAATTATAAATATAAAAGAAAGCACAAGAAGCAATCATTGCCGTGCATTATTGGATTAAAATATCTCGTTGTGTGAACGCTCTTTAATGTATGAATGTAATTTGTGAATGAGAGATAGCGTGTCCGGTCGTACGTAATTCGCAAAAATAAATTCTTCGTAGTGTTTGGCGTTATTCTTAGAGCGTTAGAATTTGTATGAAGAAACGCATACATACGTTAATATTGTGTACTGTATTGTTAGGCTTACAGTTGGCTAAGAAAACATTAACACCTCAGCATTCTATTATATCTGTGATCTTCCTGCGTTTTATTTTTGATTAGCTATTATTTTTATTAGAAAAACAGCCTATGTTTCTCAGTAATAATATAGCATTCTCTTGGTAAAAGAACTTTCAAAGTGTACCTAGATATAAATCTCTGCGATAAGGCTATAAGGGCTTACTAAATTAAAGACACAAATTCTACTTTACATGGATGAAAACGTTTTTTTAAAATAACACCCCTTTCACTTACCATAAGTAACATTAACCCATTGTCTATGATCATTTGTCGTATTCGCCACGCTGAGGTCCTGCTACATTATCGGATTCCGTCACACTGAAACGCATTCGAAGCCCAGAACTCTATAAGGCATCGAATTTGTATGGGAATTAAGAGGGTTCGTAGGGAACGTGTTAAGTAATTTCGTCGTAAGTCGTAATGGCCTAATGAGTCCAAGTAACGCAAGCCATATCTGGGTCGTAATGGCCCTTGACGCTTATTGAAATAATTACAATAGAGTTCACTTATTTGATGTTGTGATTATTTTAATGGGGTTAATCTTGGTAAAAATTTAAATTGTGTGAAAGGTCAGAATGATATGAAAATGCACTGTATATATATTTTTCGTACGATCAAGCTTTATTGTATGTAAGAAAAATAAAGTGTCGAAATGGCAAGCTAATGAGGATTTTCTTACTAAATTAAGTCTTTCGAGTATCATATCTCATCCTAGAGTAAAAATCAAGTTAAAAGTACCTCGCAGTTTTCAATTGTAGATTCATCCCGAAAAACGAAATTTAAGACATGATCTGAGTAATAAAAAGAAGGATAAAATAATGTGACGTGCAAGTCGAACTTGTGTGAATAATTAACAAGACAACTCTATTACGTTGCAATTGTACCAACTGGAGAACTAGACCACTGCAAACGTCATTGATTTTAGTTTCACAAAGTTTATACATAGTTTAATTTATAAAAAACTTGTGTTGTAATGGTGGAAGGACCACGTGCAGTTTACATCCAGATCGCTGCCACCATTTTAGCATTTCCTCTTAAACCTTTAATCTGTCACTAAACAGTAGTGTTTGCATTGTTAGGATCCGGTGAGGAGTAAGACAACCGATCAGATGACTAGCTTAGAAACATTCCATCTAAGACCTCCTGGTTAGCAACTTATTTCACAGCGATGAGATTTATCGTAAGATTGCTAAGGTCTGTAGGTTTCAGAGTCTACATTCCATGAGGTAGCAAGTGTGATCCTTTGCCTTCTACATACTAAAAAAAGTATTTGTAGGTATGTATGCACTTTATTGTACTAAAACAATTACATTACATACCTATATAACATCACGCCTTCATTCCCAGAGTGGGGTAGGCAGAGCTACAGAAATACCAGCAAATCTAAAAAGACTTGTTTATAATTAATTCCACTACCCCTTTTACACAATCAGGCCAAGAAGTTAATGTATTAGCGACAGGTTGCAAGCCTTACAGTACCACAAGCTTTTATTCCCTTCGTCACGTCTTACGACATCCACGGGAAGACGGAGGTGTGGCAATAAGGATGAAGTGGCAATATTCTAATCCGGCAACCACGGGGGAACACTACTAATACGATTACACTACCGATTACATTACAAAGATTTAAAATTACAAAAAAAAAAAACAAGTACAAAGGTGAACTTATCCCTTCAACGGATATGTTACAGTCTTACAGTAAAAATAAATGTAGCAAACAATACGAGTAGACACTGAAGTACAAAATATTGACGAGAGGAAACACCAGCAATAACTTTACAAATTATACAATAACATTTCTATATATTTATACTAAGAATTTAGCCATTTTCGGTGGAGGAAAATGCAAAAGAACCCGTGTTTATTAGCGAATAAACAAACATAAACTTGTTTATTGTCTCACACACGTCCCGATAGCTCCGCGATAATTTATTAATTTCGCCTCGTCTTTGTTTGTTCCCCGTGATCAATGTACACTCTCCCCTACGCACACATTACGTCAAGAAACAGTATAACCACTGTCAGTGTCAACTTTCTCTTATAACGTTCCTCTATCTTCAACATTTTTGTCACTTACACCAACAAATTATGCTTGCTCTTTGTGATAAGTCCATCCATCCTCCATCTTATCCTTATTAGTCAGATAATCATAATAAATTAACAATAATATCGTCAAATATAAAAAAGCGGGTGCAGACCCACCGTACCCCTCGGCCGTACCACTGACCCAAAATTTGTATCATAAATATGAGGTAGGTTTAGGTTATGTTAGTTCTTCAGCAGGCCCGGAGGCCCAAACTACCCAGAAATAGGAGCTCTGCGATAGCAGAGCTCCGTCGACAACGTTAAATTCGATTTTAATAGTAATAATTGGTCAAAGTACCACCAGTGGTACGGCCAAGAGGTACGGTGGGTCTGGAAGGAAAAAAGCTAAATTTGTCCAAGTGTTAAAAGTTTCAGTCAGATATTATGTCATTAAAAATAATAATAAGTTAGCGAAAAATAAAAATAAAATTTGCATGCAAAATAAAAAAAAAAAAAAACATTAATAAATTGAACCTTTTAACAGTATACTATTTCACAGAATATAGGTAGTGATTGCGTCAGTAAATTTGAAATATCTTTAAGTACTTAGATATTACCTTTTGTAGGCAAAGTTACCAACGTTAGTGCTAGGTCGATATGAAGTAAATCCTGACACCTGTCATTCCAGTACAAATTATAACCTTGAACCCAAGAATAGGTTATAATTTGTACTGCGATGACAGGTGTCAGGATTTACTTCTTATCAGCCGGGCACTATAAGTTGGCTGTTTCGTCTAAAATTGCATCAAATGCCATCTTCAGCTTCTAAGATTAGTGCTAACATACATCACAGCAATTGCCATGCAGGCAGTTCAATACTCAATACTCAATACTCAATCATTTATTGCATTCCACAAAGCTTACAAGATATTAGGTAAACTTAAGTTTTAGTTACTATATAAAATAAATTAAAAACTTAATTGTGGACCTGTCAGTGTGTTGTGATTATCAGTTAATGCGCATTACTTTGGTTTTTATAACCTGTGGTATCTCTGGTGATGTCATGTGCTTTTCGGGGTATGTCGAATAGGGCCCGGTTTGTATGTCATCATTATTTCCAACCCTATGCCGATACGTGTTGACCTACTGTACCTTAATCCACTGCATCCGACGCCATCGCCAATGATAAGACTTTTGTTTTCGTGATTGCTCTTTGTTAATCATACTTTCTTAATTAAGGAAAAAGTTGGAGCTAATTTAGGACGATCGAACGATAAGGAGCGACGGCGAAGTTTGATGTTTGGTGTGCTAATGAGTTCGTTATCCGAGTTACCATCAGCCCTTACAACGTGGCATTAAGGCTGCTCTATATTGGCTTCAATGAATTCGCGTCAAAGCAACGACGACCTTTATATTAATTTTAGTGAATCAGTAGTTTATTTCAACAGAGACTCGCTTAAATACATCTACGCTTCAATACCAAAACGAAACGTTTCTGTTCAGCACAATATGAGATATACGCTCAGACTCGTAACCTCATTCATTAAACTTTTAGTGATGTCTGTTCTCACCCCATTTAACACATTCCGAGTCTTTACATTTTAACGAACGAGCTTGCACGCTTCAAACGCTCGTCACGTCACTCCGCGCAAAACGAGCAAAACACACAACGGGAGCCACAATACAATGGTTTAAATATTTCACGCACCTTTAATGGACCCTTGCATAATGCTGAAGCCCTGGTACTTTCACAATGCATCCAAATCCCGTCTAGCCGTAGGGCTATTCTCCTATCAATCGAGATGATAGCCCGCTATCTCGGGCCGGCTACACGAGATGCATAATGCTCGCCACAGATAGCTGTCTCGGGCACGAAGCCTCCAAGCTTTGCAATTTATTGTTTCACGATCTCAACCCAGCTCATTATTAAAACGGTTTGATACGTTCCTAGGTGTTGCTGACGCCCGGGGCCGGTGTGCGCCAATTACTCGGCCGAACCGTGCCTTGCCATAGTTGTTTGACTTTAACAACGCTATTCCTGTCTTTAAGCTATGCTGTCCTGGTAAGTAGTTGAACGCCAAAAGGAGTGAGGTCAGTTGTTTATTTATGCTCTATATTGGATTTTCGAGATAGAATTTCTAGGAGATTCTTTAAAGATTTCATATGATCTACTCATAAATAATAATACGTTTGTAAATGTAGACACCATAATTATCAGAAATAACATGTTTACGATCAAAAGTCTGCTTATCAGCAGGTGGACAGTATTTTTTGATGGGACGCTTATTGTTTTTAAATATTAAACGATCACTTGCGCAGGTAAATCTAAATGGTCGGTTTCCATTAGCCGCATTAAACTGTCAGCGGTTAAAAGTTGAACTAAAACAATTTTCTCCAACTTCAACAAACAAAATCGATTGAGCTTAATTGCTGGCTGATCAATAACTAATTGTGTTCACCACACGTACGACGATAAAGAATAATTACTGGCTGCCAGCCAAATAAATCGATCGACATCAAAACGCGAGGTTAATCCATCATTTAGATATTACGGCGCGATTGAAGCTTACCGTTTTTAATTTCCAAAATTACACCGCGGGTAGAAGGCGAAGGCGCCTAAACACGTATACATAATTACCATGTCGTAAATTGTCGAACATGAGTAGGGGTAGGGGATCAGCGCCTCGCGCCGCGACCTGTCGTGTTATTTCTGTAATCACTTTCATTTCGTAAAACGTGACATTAATTAAAATTTAGTTTCAGGCCATTAGTTGCCATCGCGTTTCTTCAAGTTTCATTTTTTCCCGGTAATTATAGAGCGCGGGTGCGAGGCTAAATGGGCATGGTAATGATAAATAACATTGTATTGAAGGCAGCCATGAATTTTGTATTCAAATTAGAGCTCCTAATAGGTGCGAGGTGTGGATTTAAATGTGACTTGGTGCATTGCGCTTTTATTAATGACTGGTAATTATTGCGCGACACGAATAAGAGTTTAGTTAAGAAATAGGGCATTCCTTGGTTGATTAGCGTGGGCTACACAAATCCATTACCGTGTGATTAGAAACTGAACGCCGAAGCTCGAAACTGGTTTGAGTTAGCCTGAACTCGTGACTCGTGAGATTTTACCGGTAATAAGGCTGTGTACACACCGTGCGCCGAGTTATTAATTAACAGGTCGACAGCAAACAGCGCGCGGCTACCGGACTGCGCTCGGCACACAAAACTATTTACACAGTGCCTTCGCTGGAGCGGTGCGGAGAATCTCATTACCGTGTTTCTAGGAAAATTGGAAGTGAGAAATGGAGTTAGAAGGATAATGCCCGCCTTTGGTGTTCTTATTTTAAGTCATTATCATGTGAAATAGAAAGTACGTGCGAGGTCCAATTTAAAACCGTGCTGTGAGTTTGTCACAGGTGCAACGATGTGTACTTGGCTTTAGTGGGAGTTCAAATCGTAAAATACCTAATTGGTAACTTCTCAGGGTTACATGTAGTTAAGGCGTATTAGGTATTTCAAGTAATTAGGTACTTAAGTTTCCTTTTCTATGGGTTTCATGCCATAAGGTACTTATCAATTCGAATTAGAATTTGTAATAAAATTATGAAGATAAGTACAGATTTAAATCCGCCTACATTATAACAAATGATAATGCGTACAATAAAGAAAGATTTTTATTACGTTGTCGAACGTTATACTCCGCTACATAGTTAGAGGTTGGCACGAGTATACACTGAATAATAAAGTAACACGCAATTTAATTAAAAACACGTCCGACTGTACTAAATTATGAAAGAAGTTTTTATGTTGAACTTGAGGGTCGTAAAAGTCTATTTTTAAGATTTCTTCAAGAAAGTTGATATTGCAGTAACTTAAGAGCGGCTCGTGAGTGTCACGCCGGATTCCGTGTTTTATTTAATTAGCACAAGACGTCATTGTTTTTTTGTATATTAGATTTTAAGGGCTATTTTGTTTTATTAATTAAGCTCAATAAATAGGCCAAGTGCCACAAACTGGACTTCGTTTTTTACTCTATGTTCATAAGGTGGAATGCCTCACAAAGAAAACACAACGGTGTAAACACTGATGCTTGGCGTCATGTTAGCGGGTAAAGTGATGGCAGCGACGATCCGAACGGATCCTGCACGAGGTCCTACCACTCTCTTAAACGTTGCGTTTTGCACAAAATATCGCAAAAGTTTACTTTACAGCTTTTAAATTTGTTTGTATAATTAATTAAAAGTATGAAATTTTATCGTTTATCATTTGATATTTCCATTTTTTTATATACTGATATTAGGGCACATTTTAACACAAATTGACCTAGTCCCAAACTGCCTACTCCCACTAGTCCCACTTGTACTGTGGGAACTAGATAAATATAAACATCCAATTCCGGCACTCGTCTCACAATTATTTACCATTATCGGGAATCGAACCCAGGACCGCTAGCTTCTTAGGCTGGGTCACTATCAACTAGGCTAACCGCGTTATCGTGGCTAAATTCAGTAGAAAAATAAAAACAGAAAGAAAAGCATTCCAAAAGAAGCGTCAAAACAGCTTGAAATGAGTGATATTTAAAGTTCCCGACATACCGTGAATCCAGTAGTGACCAAACAAGCTGGTATTGACAGCACAAACACTTGTCCACAGGTACGGTCGTACACACAATTTATTTGACAAGAAATTATCAATTACGTCACAGTAACAATGCGGTGGATTATCGTGTCACAACAGCGTCGCGTTTTTTTGCGCGTGAGTTGGCCAGGGCGGGCGGGACGCGTGCGCGGGCGCCGAGATCGCGGCGGCATTAGCGCGCCCCGACGCATCCACTTACTGTCAGTATTGTTAGCGTCTATTGCACTGAAACACGAATTCTAGCTTGACGCAAATTAATTTTTCGTTGTCTTATTGGAATTTATCACTTCATCTTAATCAGGTTTTTATAATGTAAGCGATTTATCTAGTTTTCTTTGATCCGTGTATTTGTCTATCTTGTTATGTTGTAAGTTTCATTAGAATTTTGGGTAAGTGAAAAATATCTAACGGCCTAACACAGAGTTAGTCAATGACAATTAAGTTGTTTCTTAGTTAACGGTTTTTGATACATAACTTCGAAAAAGGAAACGAGTTAATTGTTTCTGGAATGATTCTGAGACTCAGTCAGAGACGGCGGGCCGGGAATAACGGGAATTACCTATGTCAGTGATTTGACAACAAACGAAAAAAAACAAAATATTTTTTTATTGTTAACATTTGTTACTGGTCGAAAACACATTATTAAAAAAATACCATTAGCATCAGACATAAAAATGGTAAATCATATTAAAATAGCAGTAGTATAGTAGTTATGGTACTTATTTCAGTAAAAACGCCTGTACATTTAGATTTGGATTTTAGATCACAAGCCACTCTTGCGCATGTTATTAATGAGTACTTACAAAAATAAAACTCCATCGAACTAATAAAACTAAGTTCTCATCAGCCTGAGCATAAAAATATCAAACGATGAGCGTTATTGCAAAGGATGACTCCATTGCTATTTTTTATGAGAACGTGGAAATTTATAATGAGACGTCATCTATTTCTGAATACACTTAGGATAAGAATACACTGTCCGTTGTACACGACCTTGCGGGCATAATCGAAAGTGTCGACACCGCGCGTGATTTATGGTTTTCATAAAAACATGAAAATTATAAATATTATTGCATTATTTAATGGTACGTGTGAACGTCATTGTTTTATTGATCTAGAAATAATCGACATGAATAGTTTTCGATATGAATGGTCAGTTAAAATTAGGTTGTTAGATATTCTGCATGCTTTGTTTTTGTGTGTGGTAAGTATTTAGATTAATTACTATTATTAATTATTTCACGACACGGCCTAGTTGCTAGTGACCCTGCCTTCGAAGCTAGCGGTCCCGGCAAGGGTAGATATTTGTATGATGAGCGCGAGTATATGTTCCTGAGTCATGGGTGTTTTAAATGTATTTAAGTTTACATACATACATAACATCACGCCTTCAT
The DNA here is from genome assembly GCA_949316455.1 of Acleris holmiana. Lineage (NCBI taxonomy): Eukaryota > Metazoa > Arthropoda > Insecta > Lepidoptera > Tortricidae > Acleris > Acleris holmiana. The sequence goes on from OX438772.1 coordinate 8,425,708, forward strand.
TCCCAGAGTGGGGTAGGCAGAGCTACAGAAATACCAACAACTCTAAAAAGACTTGTTGATAATTCTGTAACCACATTTTGCACAATCAGGCCAAGAAGTTTACTAGTGTATTAGTGACAGGTTGCAAGCCCATCGCCTAACAATACTACAAGCCCTTATTCCCTGAGTCGCCTCTTACGACATCCACGGGAAGACATGGAGTGGCACTATTCTAACCCGGCATACACACGGGTAAGTTTATATTTCTCTATATAATTATGTTTATATAAGTAGACATATTGGCGACTCCTATTTTCAGAGCTAATCGGCCTAACCGATTCCCATAAAACCTAGCTAAGAACCATACTGATCAAACTAGCTTTCTTTAAAAAACTGGCCAAGTGCGAGTCGGATTCGCGTCCCTTTTATTGCGTCGGGGTTAAAAAATGAGAAAGTATTTCCAAACCAAACCAACATAGTATACGTTGCTTATCGATAAGTCAATAAGGTTTACGTCAAATACACATGAAGGCTGTAGACGTCTTTGCCGAGTGATACTTGTACGCGAACGATATTAACATTTAAAAAAAAATAGTAACATAAGTAAAGATAAAATGTAATTTTGTATTAAGTCGCTGAACAGTGTCATAAATATTTATACAACATGTCATCATATCTCAAATCTGCATATTTGTGTCAAATTCGCATATAGTAAACGGATCTATAGTGTTAGAAAGACAGACAGACGTGTGATTTTACCTGTTCATGCAAAGACAAGATTATTTTCCAAAAAGCTTACTACATAAAATGACTATGAAGGTAATATAATATAGCATTAAAGAGAAAAGTTGCACGCCTGTTCTACATCTAAATTAAATCCTTTCATAAAAGAAATTCCAATTGGCAACCAAAGAAATAAACCGCTGTACACGCAATTTTACTCCTCGTTCTTTTTATTCAAGAGATTTGCAAAATATATTTGGCAGTATTAATTGACATAATTGCTGATTCATCCCGGTGTCGTCAGCCTAATTACGCCTATTGGAGCAATCAACCAATGTAGTAATTAATGCTCTAATTAAACCGGCTGATTCTAATTGAAGGTGAGTGGGATCTAATTTTAAGTCTATGCCAGTTTCTTCAACTACAGCAACCCACAGAGTTTACTCTTCTAGAAAATTCTTATCAACACAACCTCTAAACTTATATTTAACTAACAGCCAAATTTCATTTCCCAGAGTAACTCTGATACCCTTTATACACTGGCAGCCGCGAGTTACATCCATGGCCAAAGTATTGTAAATTTGTGACTCTTTCGACATGTAAGCCTAGTTGGTAGTGACCCTGCCTTCGAAGCTAGGGGTCCTGGGTTCAAATCTCGGTAAGGGCAGATATTTATGTGATGAGCACGAGTATTTATTCCTGAGTCTTGGATGTTTTCTATGTATTTAAGTATATATTTTTCTATATAAGTAAGTTTAACGTTGTCTAGTACCCATAGTACTTGTACTATGGGTACTATGGACGTTAGGCTTGCCTAGAGCTTAATTTGGGAGCTTAGGTCAATTTTTGTGACATTGTCCTGTGGTATTTATTTATTTCTAAGACATAGCAATACTTTATACCAGGCAGCCCTCCAACAATTCCCACTAGACGTAAGTGGATCATACACACTCTTAAAAACAAAAAATGTCTTTCCTGTGATCAATAGTTAAAAGCTTGTGTGCATATACCTAAGTTTTGTTTTTATATGATAGGTCTAAAGCAGTCCTGACGCCGTTTATGCGGAAATGAACTTAGCCAGAAAATTAGACCTTAAAACCTTCCGGCGGTGTCCACAGGAAAGACGAAAACCTAAATCTGTGTATGACCCAAGTAGAGTACTGGGGCCTACTATATTCAGACGTGTCATTAATGTTCCAATTTAAGCATGCTAACAAGCTCATTATCAAAATAAGTTTATCAACAAAAACAAAATTGAATGACACTGATGTACCTACATCAGACACTGATGTGTATCATACATAAGTGATGAACATTCATAATAAACTCACCATCAAGAGACCAGGGCCTCTATTCTACTGCGTTCTAACGATATCGTGTTTTAAGTGTTTTAGAATCGTTTATGTAGCTTGTGTTTATTAGAAGTTTTGACACGTTTTCCTGCTTAACTACGCATGATATATTTATATATTTTTAAAATGTATCAATTGTTTTATATAATGCTAGGTTAAGTTCTATCATTGGCATAAGCAATATTTAAAAAAAATACTGTTGAGTTTTTTTTTGATGCTTCTGCTCAGCAGTGGTCTCCTCTTTGAAGCGCTAGTAGAATTTTGACGAGTAAAAGTGCCCGTGCGGCTTACTTACTGAATAAACAACTTTTATCTTTTAACGGTCGCCATTATTGTAAATCACATGAGTTATCATAACGTTGACTATACGGAAACATGTGAAATACGATATCGTTATTACAGTGTAGAATCCCAGCCCTGTTAAATGAGTCCAAACTGAACGGATCTATGAGCCTTCGAGGTGTTCCTATAGCCACCTTCAATCCCCATCATCATACTAGCTCGATGGTACTAAGTATTATGATTGTAGTGTCATCAAGTTTTATACCCAGAAGTAGGTAGGTTGAAATATTCATCCAAGATTTTAGGATTATTAGTTACTTTGTTAGCTACAAATGAAGCTGTTAAAAAAGTTAAAGAAGAAGTGGATACATAACCTTAGTAAAAGATTAGCCTAGTCTAGCATAGTGTTTATGTAAAGTTATAAAGTAGTCCAGGATGTTGTGCAAATCTATAATTCTCTTCTGTTTCTAGGATTCTCTTCTGTTTCTAGGATCGTGCGTGAGATTTAACATAGACTAAGATTATCCTAGATCCTGACATGCACGTGCTTTGACTCTTCTTTAATCAAGAGAAAGGCTAAGAATTCGCTTCCTGGTGATTTTTTCTTCGTCGGATTTGCTTCGTTTTTCACCGTCAGTGGGCGAATTGTAATTTTTTTTGTCTTTCTTGTTCTGCTCGTTACCATGTTTTGAACTTGGATTATGGCCCCTTCAGCCTTTCCTTTTCTTTTTTTACCTCGTTTGATCTTTTCTTTTGTGATGATGTTTCGTTGTTCTGCAACGGTGTTCTTCATATTATTGTTTTCTTCGTTCTAAATTAATAACAAGGAACGGAATGTAGTTTGAAGTCCATTTCTGTCATTTAGTTTTGTTATCATTCTGTTTCAAGATGCACTTCCGTAAATCCTGTAATGAACAAAATGAGTAAGTAACAATTTCGTTTTAAATACAAATAATCCTAATGCGTAGTAAATTGTGATTTAGTGTAGGTCAATTAGAGTTTTAATCACGACAATAGTGTGATGCGTTAAATTCTGACAAACGTTTCACTATGCGGTTCTACGAAAGATGTAGAGAGGGTTCATATTTATTGAAAAAAATATTTTTTTCATAATATTATGTTAACATTGACGCGGTTAATTCTATTTTCTAATTAAAATTTTTCGATTTTTTTTAAATAATTAAAAAAAAAATACAATTTAATACAAACGTTTGCAACTTAATTTCTAGACGTGAATTTTTGGGCGTCTTGCCACGTACATACGAAGTATGAGAAAGATATTTATAGTTAGTTACTGGCGACAAATTGCCACGACAAACTGGTCATTTACTAACCCCTGTTTTTTTTTATTTAACTATGTAGTGTCCCTTTATTATATAAAAAATCTAACCCGGCCTTGCATTACATTGTCATGCCCTAGACCTGAGATCCGCATTGTTTTTAGCTATATCGTATTTGTAAAGTTTTGATAGCTCTTATCAAGTTTACGGTCAAGGCGGCCCAGTCGTTAGCAATAATGAAAATCTGGAATTTCTTGGAAACTATCTCTGTACCAAATTTCACATCAATCGTATCAGGTGTTGAAGCGTGAAAACGGCATAAACAAACTTTTGCATTAAATTATATGAGCAAAGATACATTATAACAACTCCAAGTCTTCCCTAATCCCTAAATCTACGCAATCGAAAATGCGGGCGTCGTACTTGTCGGCCTAATCGTCGAGAATTAATTGTTACATCCATTTAAAAACCACCAGTACCACCAGCACCCATTGTCGTGCAATTGTCGCCTTGATTCGGCCGGGATTGGTGCAACTCTCATTGAAGTAACTGGTCATAATTGCCTCTTCATTAGAGGGGAGGGCTTCGTTCTTCTTGATGATCTTGATGGTGATGGGAAAGTCATGATCATCATGAATTATACATGTTCATTATGTATAAAATAATTACAAGTAAACTCGTACAAAAACTCAAGATTAAAATGTTCATCCCTCTATCTTTGGTCAGTTAACCTGACCATGATTGAGGAAACTGTACGAGGATAAGAGAGATTACAAAGATGTGCACAACTACAAGTAAATAAACCAATATTTCAACAACCAAATATCCATATAATTATACATGTATATTGTATATGGACAAAATATGAATAGATACTATGATACATAGATATCTAATTATGATTACAACTTGAAATGTGAAATATTACTGACTATAACTATTACTATTTTAGGTTTGTTTTACCATAGTATTGTTTTTGAGGTTAAATAGATGTCAACATGTTGGTTTGTTTGAAACAGTGTGCTAAGGCTGGTCTACTCGGTAAAACCATATCTCTTTTGACACATTATTGTATTATTTTTAACTCGGCCGCCATTACTGTCAGGTAAATAAGAGCTCTCAAAACGAGCTCTCCTTACACGATATAATGTCAAAAGCAATATGGTTTACCGAGTAGAATAATTAGAGCCCGTGATTCATAAAGATTTTAAAAATCACCACCTTATCTAGGCGCAAAGTGATTTTGCTTATAAAATCAATTCGACTTACAATTATTAACGCGTGAACTTAACTTGCAGATCAACATTTCTGTCGTATTTATTTTAAGTAGTACCTTAATTGTAAAAGTTATTTAAAATCTCTTTTTTATATCCGTTTTTAGCGAGACTGTGGGGCTAGACAAGTGGCATTCCACCATCGTTAGCGATTATTTTTCGATTGAAAAATATATGGAATTGACGTAAGCCATCGAGATGTGACTATATCGGTGGCTTACGTCTATTCCATATATTTGTCTATAAAAACATAATCACTACTGTCGAATGCAACTTGTCTAGCGCCACTGGACCGACTAGACCGATCGAGTCCAAGCGACACGTTCCACGAGTTACGTCACAAGAGAGCAAATATTTGTTGTCTCGAATACCCAAGGGACATTAGTCTTCTTTGCAATATTTTCGTGTCATTTTTTTCACCGTCAACCCATTAAACTAACAAGGTGGGTTGGCAGCATTTTAGTTCGCAAATAGAAATATGCAAATAAATGAGCGTAATCAACTTCAAAAGATAATATTTTTCTTTAACTATTAACGTGAATTAAGTCGAATCACCCATAAATAAGCTTAGAGAGGTCGTACGTCCTCAATTTGTGTCACATTTAGCACTTGTAATATTTTTCAAGGCTCGTTTATCATTAAAATGTTAACAATGACCTCGAAATTACATTTTCATAATAATAATTTTCACTGGATGCTATTGATTGCGGATATGACAACCTAAATGTTGAGTTATCGATCTTCTATATTTAAAATACCATAAACAACTGAATCCTTATAAACTACTTTGGCAAAAAGGAAAGGTATATTTAAATAAAGTTGGGATCGAAATAATTAATACTACAGAAGAAGTAAGCAGACTGAGGAATATAAAAGACCATTCCAATCAAACGAAAGACGCGAGCGGATCTACTACGGAAAGCAAAAAGCCGATGTCGCAGTAATTAGAAAGACGTTCGAAATTGAAGATGAACCAGCCGCCGCTTTTAGAACAAACCAAAACAACCAAACAGATTGCTTAATTATAATTATCGGCCGTGTATCCCGAAATACACCACTAATAACCTTCTAATAAAATTTCTCAGACGCCATTCATCAAGAGGCATTTTCAATTTCACACAGAGGCACGTCTGCGTCACATCTCGCTACGTGAAGTGTGGAAACGCGAAATAAAAGCAATTCTTTCTAATTAACTCCGTCCGAGATTGAGTCGAAGCTCGAAATAGACGCACCAACGAGCACCGACTGATTTACGCACGGCGACTGTTTCTGAACGCATCCAAATAACTTATAATTAACCTTCGGTATTTATTTGATTGTTTTGATTTGAGGGATTACTTTGACGCGGAACACTTCTGGAATGTGCATCGGGATTTTTATATTCGAATGCGGTGTCGTGTCTACTGTTGAGTGGTTTTTCTTGTGATTAGCGTATTCTTACCAAATGAGACAGGACGGTAGCGTTTTTAGGGTTCCGGAGCCGAATGGCAAAAACGGAACCCTTATAATTTTGTCATGTCCGTCTGTCCGTCAGTCCGTCTGTCCGTCCGTCCGTCCGTCTGTCCGTCTGTATGTCACAGCCATTTTACTCAGAGCCTATTGGCACTATATAAATGAAATTTGGAGGATAGATGTATTCTATGAACCGCTATACAATGATGTAGTAAAATTGAAAAAAAAAAAATTAGGGGTGGCAGTCCATACATGTAACTAGGGGACGAAAAAAAATTTTTTGAGTTACATCTCACATTTGAGATACAGAGATTTTTAAGTGACTTTTTTACGTAAGTGAACAGTTGGCGAGATATACGCTTCTAAAGTCGTAAAAATTCTGTCCGGGTGGGTAGCTTTTGAACTGTTAAATAGAACATTCTAATAAAAATTACAGTAGTAGAACATACGAAATACTTCCAACCAAAATTGTTTTGAACACAATACGCTGTGTAGTTTTTGAGATTTTAATTAAAAAAAAAAAAATTTCAACCTTGAACGTTCATTCCAGCTACAGAACCCTTCACTGTGCGTGGTCCGACATGCACTTGGCTGGTTTTTTTTTTACATTACAAGTCAACAGCCATTCGTAGGCAACAATTAGTTTAGTTTTGAAGACTGTGAATTATGTTTTTCTTTTGGGCTGCAATTACCAACACTCATGTAGAGTAATTACAATTTCTGTTATGCTTAAGTGTTTATAATAATGACAAGGCTTACAAAATTACAACAATAACGACTTCAATTCTTATCCAATTGACAAAATTAAATGCAGTTCACAAATGCCCTTGTATAAAATAGTGAATTGAGTACAGAAATAAACTTAAATACTCGGTTACAACGCACAAGAGACCAATAAACTAGCTACTTATATCAGTTCTGGTTTTTCCGATTGCCAAAATTCGTTACGAATCATTGTCCTCTTTAGAAGTGACGTTAGTTTCATTTGTAAGTTCATAAGTTATACTTTTATATTTCCATGAACGCTATGAAATGGTAGATCACGTGACTTTTCGTATGATGTGATCTACGTGTGACGCGATTGGTTTAAAATCAAAACGAAAAGAAACGCTACTTAGCGTACGCATCTTGGCTAGGGCCTCTGATCTTTGGCTCTAGACCATATGTTTTTTATGGCATAGAGTAGAAAACGAGCATACAGGCCACCTGATGGTAAGTGGGATCTGTGGCCCATAGACATTTGCATTCTGCGAACGTTATCGCTATCTATGTATAGGATATTCACGTAAGCGTGATGGTCGCTCGGGATCTTACCTCAACTCCACATTTTGACAGTCTTCGAAAATCGCTTACGTTAGTGTTACGCTAACTAGCGTTTCTATTCGTTTTGTTTTTAAACCAATTGGGTCACTGATAGATCACGTTATACAAAAGTCAAGTAGCGAACGCTTCTTGCCTATAGACTCTGGGCCCCTTTGGCTGAGATGTCCTAACTAAGAAACTTAACCCTTAAATTGTCAGAGTATCTAATAATTCACATATCATAATGTTCACTTTTTGATAGAATTTGTTACTATTTTTTTAATTTGATTTTAAATCAAACATGGAATTCATGACTTTTTTATTGTTACCAATTTAAGGGTTAAACAGACAATTTACTTTTATGACGTGTCTTAAACGACTTTGACGAATCTTAGTCAAGTCAAGTTAACATCACTTAGACTATATTAACCGTCAAGTTTAATTTGGCTCCAATCTCGACACGTAGACACGTAAGACTAGTTACATCACTTTGGCCGAGCTGCTTTGTCGACGAAACCTGCGACCATATTAGAAAGACACATTACCATGTCAAAATGTTCTGACGGCCTCCGAGTTAATAATCCGTTACCAAATTAATAAATGTCTAGTTAAGGAGAATGACCTAATAGATTAACAATTTGACAACTCACACTTAAAATTTACATTTGGTTTAGACCTCGAGCAAAATTATGTCAGCTTAGCCATTTTAGTCGACTAGTCGTTAAAAAAAATGGGCAACTTAATTCCAATTATTATTTATTGCTTTGTGTAGGATTTTATCCAAAAACGGTGTACGATTAAGGACGAACAAGAAATATTCAGTGTTGTCAATTGTATGTTCATAATATGAACCTAAGTTATATCAAGTATATAAATAAATATGATATTTTAATTCCAGCCAGCGCGATACGAATGCCATTAAAGGAGTGTCAAACAAAAAGAAACGAAGCGTAACTAATGAAGGATCGCAGTTTGATTAAACAGTCTGTCATCGGGCAGCGCTCGCGCAGCCATGCTGCCAACATCATTAATTGACCATTTCATCGCAATATGTTGGATTAATATGCAAATCTTAATATAGTTGTGAATCGTACGGCTAGTTGACAGTTGTACTCGTTACAAGCTTTGTTCTGCAAGTTACTATAATTGTCACATGCTATTTTGAGTTGTGACTATGACTATCATAATGGTACAAATAAATTTAATTATGAAACCGTTATGAATTATATTTATAACAAAGATTTTAAAGAAGACAGATGATCAAATTAGCATAATAAATAATGCTCCACATTCAGCCCGTTCAATAATATCGATATTATAATTGGTGAGAGTTAATTTTCCAGCATAAAATTAACATAAATTATTAGCATAAATATAATTAAAGACACATAAATTAACTATTTATCTAAAAACCTGTCACAAAACATAACAAATCTAAACTGTTGCCTAACGCTCTAACTAGCGATTGCGACATAGATAAATTTACAATAATGTCACTATTGCCGTAATGGCTCATAAAATCGTTATTTTGGGTATCGTTATTCTTCACACCTACTGTAGATGGTATCGGATGGTCAAAATCAAAGTAAACTCAGGTTACCCGCTAGTTAGGCCGACGCGTAAATAAAAGAGAATTATTCAGGCCCAACGGGATTGTATCGATTTTAACTGCTTGGATCCTGTCACATCTCGCATTACTAATCGAATACTAATGACGTTATACGTCGTATCGCATTACGTCTAAAATCTTTTTGTCGTGTGTGGCTGCCATAAAAGTGTCCATTTGCATAAATCTATCTGATCCGGAACCATAAGTAACATATTAATCAGCCGTATTTAACCTCGAATTCTTCGCGTGGTCCCCTATAGGTCCGAAAAGAAATCGTAATCACGGATTCGGAATCTAATCGATTCTAATTTACATGGAATGGTAATTAAAAGTGTTTGGGACATTGGTTGTTAGGATGTTTTCGTTTTAGTTATGTACGGCCGACAATATTGACAGGGAGTCGTTAAAATTTACTTAATTGTTGAATTAATGGCGATCGGTTATCTTTACTGTGTTGACGACGCAAATCTGAATGAGAATAGCTCATTAAAGCGATCCTCGTAAATTCGACGTCGGTGAATATTTATGTATTTATTTGGCACAATCGTGATAGAGTTAATAATTAACACTGGAGTGCGTCTCATTAATTTTAGGCGCGCATGAATTAATAAAACGGGCACGTTAACGTATTGAGTTACTTTACTTCATGAATGTTAAATTTTAATTATTGGTGAGGTTTAATGCCCTCGAGAAAAAACCTTACACAATAACTTGCGTTACTATGTTAATGTGGCGTTCCAATCACAGGTAATTTTGGTAGACAATGATTAAAGTATTTTAGGCAGATTAAATATTTGTTAATTTTTGGTTTTGGAAAGCAATAAAGACTTAATTCTACCTACTTTAAGAAAAAAACATACCGAATTCTTCTCTTCATCCGGGGAATTTTACTTTCCTTATATTATACCTTCGCAGACTTGTAACTTCACTTTGATAGTTAGGAAAATTAAGTTTATTGAAATCGAGAGAAACTTTCCTAAATTTGTACGAAGCGTAAACAGCGTACAATAAGTGTGTTCAAGGTACTTTCACAAGCTGTCAATAGAGGAATGCGATAAAATATCAATTAAGGCAACATTAACGGATGATACAATGCGCTCGCGCAGCTGATAAACGATCGGGTCGCTAACGGCGCGTGTTTGATTTATAACATTAAAGAATTTGGAAAAAAACTATTGTTTACACATGATATCGAAGATCGCTGTCTCTAATAGCATGTGGTACCTATCTGTTAGGATTGTTTAAGTTAGGTAGACAATATTTCTATATTAGTTCTCCATTGATATTTTTTTCATGACAATTATCTTGTCATGTTGATTTACTAATCAAAATAAGTCGATTTTAAAAACCTCAAAATCCAGGGAATATGAATTGAATCCTATGAATTTTACTTTAAGTATAGCATAAATATAGCACAGGACAATGTCACACCAATTAACCTAGTCCCAATCTAAGCTCTAAACTTGTACTTGTACTTTCTCCCATTTGCGACTAGAATTGCGCTAGCTCAGTCATTGCTTCTTCCTATTTTGGACTATGCTGATGTGTGCTTTTTAGATCTCACTGTAGAGCAGCTTAATAAGCTTGAGCGAATTCAAAATATGTGCATTCGGTTCATATTTGGTTTACGCAAATATGACCACGTCTCTAATTTTCGTTCGCAACTCAAGTGGCTTCCTATCCGTTTTCGCCGGTACTTTCATATCCTTAATCTCCTCTACTGTGTTTTGTTCTTCCCTGCAACCCCGCGTTACCTCAAGGAGCGTTTTAACTTTTTTACGTCGATTCGTTGCTCCCAAAGTTGTATTTTAACTGTACCCTCCTCATCATCTAAATTCTACAACAATTCCTTTACTTTTCAGGCTGTCCGTCTGTGGAACTCCCTCCCTGTGGAGCTGCGGCAGGCTAAATCTTTACCTGTATTTAAGAAACTTCTCCTTGAGCACTTTTTGTCGCAGTCTTAATTGTATTGTCTCAGCACATTTCTCTCACTATGCATTTCTGTCGTGTGGCTGTTTTTTTTTTTTTTCCCTGATGTGATGTGTGTTATGTATGTATTTATTTATTACTATCTATTTATTCATGTAAGTCATTATAATGTATTAGTTTGTATTAATATATATTTGATTATCTATTTATTAGTTTGGTAAGCGTGTATTTATAGGTATATTGTATTTTATAGCTAGCATAGTTCCTTGTAGACAAAGATAAACTTACTTCTATAGAGAATTATATACTTAAATACATAGAAAACATCCAAGACTCAGGAACAAATACTCGTGCTCATCACACAAATATCTGCCCTTACCGGGGTTTGAACCCAGGACGTCTAGCTTCGAAGACAGGGTTACTACCAACTAGGCTAGCGTGTCGTCAAGTGATATTTTTCTCATCCCCAACTACCTCATGGTTTTTCAAAAGTATGGAATATTTAAGCATTAAAATGCTTTGGGAATCGTAAATCTTTACGATAATTAGGTAAACATAAGTCGTTCCTAACTAAAGTTAATAGGTCCCTAATCCCGAGCCAGCATTTAAAAGGGTATCTCAAGCTCGACTTTACGATCAATATAAACGCCACATAAAAAACGATAAGGCGTTTTAATTTCTTTCACCTAAAATGAGCCGGCGTTAATTTTAACTCTTATAAGAAAAATACAAATAAATATCTTGACACTAATTTTTGTCATAGAGGTCAGTGTTGCATTGCGATCAAACAATTTTGAACTTTAATGTTATTATAACATAGAGTGTAAAGGTTTAGTGTTTTAAAGTCGTAAATTATGCACCATTTATGTTTGTTGGTTTATAAACGCGTTTTTTATTATAATAGATTAATTCTTATTTATTTTCTTAAGGTTTGTAAAGTATAGTAACGTGAACTTACGACAAATAGCAGGTATTAACGTTTGCTCTTTCACAGTTAAGTGTAAAATTTTATAAAAAAGTGAAAATATCTCGACTTTAATTAAAGTACGGATATATTTTATTATTATTAAATGTTTATACTACATTCTAGTATTTTAATGGCTTTCGCTTCTCTCATTATAAGATCGCATTTACACTTGCAAGTTATTGATGTAAGTTTTGAAACACAGCTATATGCAAGACTGTTATATCTCAATAACTTGAAAGTGTACATCCGAACGGATTATCATTCGTGTCACAGTAAAAACATAATCAATACGCAAACCGGTGTCTATCATTATTTGATGCATTATATTTTATTCTTACTGTGCGTTTTAAGATTTAATAATTTCTGTGCTTTTGTGAATAAAACGCTTTAAATCACACTTTAATTGCAATGAGTTCAAAGCACAATTTTATAAGGTGCCACGACATTATCGTCCACAAAGTTGTTAAAAAAAAAGATTACTTATAAATATAAAGTACGACACTATACAGACATTGGTATCCAATGCGAACAGAATTACAATAAATAATTTCAGCTAATAGGTACGTTTAATGCACTGTAAATACTTATATTATTATTTACTAGTTACACCTTCGAAGCACGATAATAATCTATAATTTAATTGTTATTTAACATCAAACTATTACTTGTATACGCTTAAGTAAAGTAGCAAACACATAAACACCATCGTATTATCGCTGCCCTGAAGCCAATTCAATAAGAACCCGAACGCACAACATAAAGTTTGTAGCAGACGAGTCAACTGTTCGGATAGCGTAAATGTTCAATATTCATTAAAAGGCTAATTAATTTCCATATTATTCCGATTGTTTATTCCAATTTTGTCAAAAAGGGCTAGTCTCGCTTCTAGCATTATAGTGTAGAATGTCTAGGCAAGACACTGGGCTGATCATTAGGAAGATCTTTGGAAAAAGCCTGTGTCTAGCAGTGGATGTGTGTCGATGGACTTGCTGTTGATAATAGATTAATTAGTAAAGGTCACAGGTGTCTGGCAAATACAACAAGACATAATCGAATAGGTTTGAAAGTATGTCCAGTAGTAGACGTGTTTCTTCCGAAATGCTGATAATGATATATTGACCTCGTAAAAGTAAAAGGAGTCTGACTGATGATAGTAAACTATTGTGGTGATCTCCGGGTAGGTTTAAGGCAGCAGTGGACGTTTTTCGTCTCAAACGCTGATGATGATAGATTAACCTATTAAATGCCCGTACATTGTGAAAATCACCAAGTAGAGTGACCAGTAGAGTGACCAGTAGAGTAGACCAGCAGTGGACCTTATTAATCTGAAATGCTGATGATGATAGATTGACCTAGTAAAAGTAAAAGGAGTCTGACATATGATAGTAAACTTTTGTGGTGGTCTCCGGGTAGGTTTAAGGCTGCAGTGGACGTTTTTCGTCTCAATTCTGATGATGATAGATTGACCCAGTAAAGGCCCTTACATTGTGGCAATCACCGAGTAGAGTGACCAGTAGAGTAGTCCAGCAGTGGACCTTGTTTTTCTGAAATGCTGATGATGATAGATTGACCTAGTAAAGGAGTAGTGGGAGTCTGACAGATACCTGTTCAGGGCTGGGCCACTGTGGCAATACTTGCGGAGGCCTATCTCCAGTTGTGAGCATATTTTGGCTGACATGATGATGATGATTATATACTGACCTGGTAAAGGTCACGAGAGTTTGATGGATTCACCTGTAAAAAAGGACCGATACATTTTGGTGATTCTCAAGGACCCTATGTCCGTATGGACTTGTTTCAACTGAAATGCTTATGATGATAGATTGACCTAGTAAAGATCGCGAAATCTGACAGATGCCTGCTACAACTTAACTGGTCTAGTGTGTAGTCCTTCGGGAGGTCTAGGTTTGTCTAATATCGTATTGTGTTTTGAACATACTATTAATAATAGATTGACCTAGCAAAGGTAGCGGGAGTCTGACAGTACAACACGACGGTCTACTGTGGTGACCCTTGGAGAGGCTTATATCCAGCTGTAGACAATCAATATACTGACTTGATGATGCTGTTGATGTTGTAACTCATTAAACAAATTTCAATCATTTCTTCAATTTAAACCTTGCGTTGAGAAACATTTTTTATTGAAATCTAACGGTAAACATTACAGGACGTTTTAAAAGCTCTCACGGAAACAATCACTGCGATAATGACGCGACCGGCGCCCGCGCAGATGCATAATAATTATTAACACTTTATAGTGGGATGCATTAGCTATCTGAATGTTTACCAAATAAACACTTTATAAAGATAAAAACCTAAAACCTTAATTACTGACAAATTGGGCGATTCGGGAAAAATATGGCATTTTTAAATGTATTTTGACACTGGGATCACTAATTGGTCAACATTTTATGTTTGTTTTTAATGTTGATTTTATCTAAGTAATTATCGAATTTGCATTTGAAGCTGTTAAATTAATTGGGAGTGTAAAAATAGAGAAATCAAAAATTCTAAAAGGGTTTTGAGAGGTTATTAAGGTTATGTGTGAGAATATGGCTTGTTAGTAAGATCTTATACAAACACTTAATGAAAACGCACCCGTAATTATTAAGCAGATCTGTAACTTTAAAATAACATCTCGATTTCGAAGCAAAAATGTTTATTTTTGTCTTTTTGTCTTTTTTACTCAGAAAACAAAGCTCCGATTCAACTAGTTCATAAGCATACGCAGTAATAATAAAACACAGGACTATCTTTGACTTTGTTTTAAATTAAAGTGAAGGCTTGTCCCATAATAGAATTAAAGGGCTTAAAAATACATTGCTAGGCTTGTTATTTTAAGAAATCAAAGGTATTATTCACTTCTTTTCCCTCTTTTCTGCCCGTTAGGGGTCGATTTCGTAATTCATCAGTCAGTCAGTCAGTAACGGGACAGTGGTTTTATCCTCCTTGTTTTATCTTATCGTATTAACACGTTTTGGAGATCTTATTTACTTGTTATAAACTACCAGTTGTTTTTTAATAGACAGTGATGAATAGTTATGAAACTTTACATATTTTTAATTATACTTAAAGAACAAGATATTGTAATGAATATTTCTAAAGAAAGTATTTATTTTATTCTCGCGAGAGGACGCGTCCCGCGTGTCAGATACCGTTAACAAAACAATCACACTTTCCTTCTCAAGTTTAATTATATGTCTAAAGAAATAATCAATTAAAAGAACAAATTGTGTTTCAGATTAAAGGGTTTTATTTATTATTAAAGTTATGCTTGGCTAGGTGCTGTTGAAGGGTGGGTGCATGCATTTTTTTTTATTAAGTGTAGTCTGTGATAGTTGAACGTAGACATTTTTCCAAACTGGATGGCATGATTATCATTTCGGAATATTTGAAGAGCAATTAAAAAAGTGAATAATCCGCTACTTAACTAAATCATCGATCGTAATAAAAACACTTGACATTTCTTTACGTTGGCTTTACATTTCTGTCACCTTTCCAACTGCTATTTGAAAAACGTATGAAAACCTCATTTGAACTAATAAAACACAATGTTATCCTTCAATACATATAACTTGAAACAATTAAAAAATATTGAAATGCTTTCTAATCATATCAACATTTAAGTTAAACTTTAACGAACATTCAAACTCCATCCCTATCGCTATCCGACACGTAATACCGCCTTGACCCGACCATGCCGTACCCATATATTTACTTTATCTTGTCCAATACACTTAAATACAAATTAATACAACCCAAGGACCGAGTCTTAATGGCGGCTGGACTGTTTATTTTACACCTCACGATGGGACACGGTTTTTTTATTTCTTCATGCCTCGAAGCTTTTAGCGCCTAAAATTGGTTCTAGATGTTTCCACGAACTGATGCTAAATTCTTGACTAGGACTAAATTTATGAATAAATTATGAACTTTGTTTTTTCTGGGCTAGCGTTAGTAGGTATTTGTTTTATGGGGTCTTATTAGTATTATTTTTTTGTGAGAAACAGGGTAGGAAGTTAAAAATTAAGTTGAGTTTTAAATGAAAAATATTTACAAATCAACCAGTTTTCAAGAAACTACAAAACAAAACTTCGTATAGTTAGCACACGATAGGAAGAAAATCCAATCCCTAGATGTATGTTTTATTGCATCTGTTAAAATATATAATTTTATAAGCTTATTATATTAGTTTCCTAAATTATTCATAAAAAAGTACTCGTAAAAATCTTTAAATTATTCTGAAATTTAATTCAGTTTGTTATTGTACAACTTCTGGAAAAAACTGGCATCTTTTTCTTAATTAAAAGTGAACATTACCCTAACTAGATTTTTCCATATTTATTTTTTTATTTTATACCCATTATCCTTGATTATAAGGTAGAAAATAATTTGGTATGAAAATTTCATAATTGTTTACTAATATGGATCCTGGATCCATTTCAAAACGGAGTTTTTATATTAATTGGAATAACTGACGCCTTATAATTGCATGTTTCGACAATAAATGCAAAACAAAATGTCCGCATTAAAATTACAATCTCGCTTAAGCACATTTTTTATGGTTGTTAAATTTAATGAACAATACAGCTATTGAATTTACCAAGTTAATGGGATTTTTAATTTCACAGAGACCAAACTGCTCATAATTAAAATATGTGTTAATCTGATTTTTGCAAGTTGTAACTGCTGCATATTTTTAGTTATTGAAACGCTCGTTTAAATTTCAGTTCTGTTTAGTTTTTATAATTATAAAACCTGACAGTCTATTATGATCGCGTTTATCGCTGTGGATAAATCTAGACTAACATCCGTGACTTTCTGACAACCATGTAAGTGCGAGAGTGACGAATACCTCACATTTATGCACAGTGATAAATGCGGTCGTAAAGACGGAATCCCACTGCGCCGCACGCTACGCACGCACACGCCACAGACGTGAGTCTGTGTATCAATTTTCATAGGCGATTGTCACTGACGTCATTTTGTACGTTTGCCTTAGGAGTATATATATTATTACGAACGTGAGGGTAAGTAACTGTAATACACAATTACACCTATAATTAAGAGTTAGACTTTATTAATGCAATCACTTGACTACTTAAATGATCGCTTGGTTTGCTCTTGTTTGCACTGTTCACTGTCCAAGTAAAGAATGCTTAACGCCGCAAGCGCTTCGCCTTTTATACTCCCAATCCCCAACTGTTCTAGAATGCTTTTGGAATGACCGATGAACTTTGACCCGACTAGGACGATCTAGAGAGTTCATTTCTGGAAGCTTTTTACATTGCGACTTTGTTTACAATCGCGATGTTCTTGGCTTACGGGTCTGTAATGTCCACGTGTTGCTGTCTCAGTTCTAATCGTGTTATCTGTTTCACGCGTTTCTTGAAGGTTATTAGTGTCGCTGTCTCTTTTACTATTAGTGGAAATTTCGCCATATACTGTAATGTACTTCAAATGCCCATAAGGTGTCTGTATATCATAGTTTCGACTACGTACTCTCGGAATATCATACTATCGAATGTTTGAATCCTCGACTGTTACTGGATCGAATATTCGATGGGTCGAAAAACTTAGGAACAATAAATCGTCAAATCGAAATTGATGTTTCGATTGTCATTGCACAGAAGATCTCAGACCCGAATGTTCATAGGCTCGACTGTTACTGGGTCGAATATTCGATGAGTCGAAAAACTTAGGAACAATAAATCGTCCAATCGAAATTGATATTTCGATTGTCATCGCACAGAAAATCTCAGACCCGAATGTTCATTGGCTCGACTGTTACTGGAGCGAATATTCGATGGGTACTTGAAATAAAGAGATATACTTCATTATCATATTGCAAGAAAGATAGCAAACCTTATTAGTAATAAAACCTCTGAATTTTCAATAGATAGCAGACTTAAATATAGTATAATAAGATATTCCGAGAGTACGTAGTCGAAACTATGATATACAGTCTCCTGAAAACGACTAAAAATTCAGGTTATTTTGTAATCAGAGGGTTGATTGAAGCGAACTGAAAACAATGGCAAGTTGGTTGGAATTTTGATAAACTATTTCAGCCTCCTGAAAACGCTTCCAAAGCAACAAAAATCACGATTGAAAACTTTACGCCTTAATCCGCCGGCGTAACACCACATTTGAAGTGAAACCCACGTGAGCATACGTAACGTGCACCACATAGGCTCGCAGCGCAGGTTAGGTATCTGGATTTACCAGTTTATATATAACTTATAACACATTTCCAGTTCATGAACAATATAAATTCTAACATTTGAACACGAAATAACATTATAAATATTTGCTAATCCCAAACGAATAGCCTCTATTAATCTTGCAAATAAATTCAACTCAATTAACAGATATAAATGCAGATACCAGATACTGATAATTATTTTCAAATACCAAATCGGATTCCATATTCATATTTTAAAATACGACCGGTTGAGCGTGAATTTCGGTACAGTCATGTGGGTTCCGTTAAAAGTAACTTGCAAAATACTACCGAGTTAAGGGTTTTTAACGTGATGCAAACTAAAGTTCACAACTGCATATAACAATATGGGTAGGTACTTACATACATACATACATACATAACATCACGCCTTCATTCTCAGTGTGGAGTAGGCAGAGCTACAGAAATACCAACAAACCTAAAAAGACTTGTTGATAATTCTGTAACCACATTTTGCACAAGTAGAGTAGGTACTTAAATGTAAATAATTCAAGTTATATGTCATATTACGTTAATACCAATATTATAACAATTCCATTCTTTATCCGTCGTTAATTCCAAAGAACACCAGTTGGTCTCATTTGCCAGTTTCATCATAAAAGTTAAATTAAAATGATTGAAAAGAGATTTTACGTAGAGTTCTTAAGTTCGTTAAACATTTTGGTTTTAAACCATGCTTATTTCAGTAACTGAAATTCTAATTCATGACCTTTGTTTTAGGTAAAGAGGCTCATTAAAACATCAACAAGGATTCCTATTAGGTATAAATAACATACGAACTATCAAGGTGACAAAACAGCGTAGTCCTACCTATTATGATCGTATTTGTCGATGTTGTCAAAACATCCGTCACTTTCTGACCAATAACGGAATAACGGAAGCTTTATCCACCGCGATAACGGCGACCATAATGGGCTCCCGGTTTGTCAAAGTCGACGTTGTGCTTGCTGCTGGTAGTCTGCCCTAAAACTCTGGAATACCACCAGTAATACACATAAATTCACTCAAAGGGTAAGTTTAATAGATAAGTGTTTAAGTATTTTTAATACTAAATTACCTGGAAGACCAAGCGTCTCGCTCAGGTTGAAAACGAATTTTCCCGAAGGTTACAACTTGGCAGATCGACTTTTTCGTCCCGTAAACCCTTGTATTGCAAATTTCATCGAAATCGTAACATTACTAGTAGGTATATAATACATATATTTGTAATAGAATAGGAAGACGCACTCTTCTACTGCAATTATCATATAAGCCTATCAAATTTTCATTGGAGGGAGGAGCGCGTCATTTCAGATTCGACGACCTCTGCATTTTTTATTTATTTATATTTATTACATACACATACATACATAACGTCACGCCTTCATTCCCAGAGTGGGGTAGGTAGAGCTACAGAAATACCAACAACTCTAAACAGACTTGTTGATAATTCTGTAACCACATTTTGCACAATCAGGCCAAGAAGTTTACTAGTGTATTAGTGACAAGTTGCAAGCCCATCGCCTAACAATACATATATTTACTTAAACCTTATTATATTTATTACTTAAACCTTTTTTTCATACCACATCTAGACAAGCTCAGCATACAAGTGGACCAGTATGTTTGGTACATGGCAGCTTCGGTGGTTGAGCAAAGGTTAATTTTAGCTGATGCGTTCAATTCGTCGACGAAATCTTTGATTTGAGCGCAACATACACGGAACAGGTGCTACGGGCACGCGTCAAGACTTCAAGTAACTTTAGAAAGGTTTTCTTGAATGCGGGACCTTAAAAATATTGTCAAAGCGCTGTATTGGTCGATAAAAATGTCGGGCCACACGCAGCAGGTCATTAGACACCTCCCGAGGGAATATAAATTAAGTAAACGAGAAATATCGACCCGACAGCTTATTCCGTAACAAGGACGAGATCAAACCGTAATTTTCAAGTATTTAAATATGTTAAGAGCGTTTGTTGTGTAAATCAGGACTTAAGTATATCGTACTATCTAAAGCTTTGACGATAAATCGATATAATTCGATATTGATAACACATAGAGATAAAATACTTAGATACTCATAAGGATCCTTTATAGACATTCAAAAGGGTTCCTAAGAGTAATTTGCCATTTTTCAATAATCTATGCGGTAGGGTTCTCCAAGTTTGATTGCATGTATTTAATGTCAAACAGCACGCATTTAAAAAGGAAGCGTTTGTTTAATATTACAAATAATCTAAACTGTTTTCGTTGCAATTGTTTTTATGTTGATAACACTTCTTTGTGCTTGGACGTTAATTTAAATATATGCGTTCTAAATACATTTCCAACGTCTTCTAAAATGAGCTTATCATTCTCGTAAGTAATAAACTGTTTTAAGTGCGAATCAAACGCAATTGAAACTCATATCGCACTCAGAATAGGGCCATAAGCCGAGATCAATTAAATGCCATGAGATACAAGCACTATAAGTCAGTGTGAACGCGAAATCCAAGAAGTAATGACCCACCACTAGTTTATGGGGTAAAAAGAGTGTCGCTTTACCCCCAACCAATCTGGTTAACAGTGTTTTAATTTACAGCGTGATGGTAATTAAAGGTATGTATTTATTCTCGTCTTCTGCGAAGGAAACTCAATTGTCTTTACGGTGAATTTTGCGTTTGTTGTATGGTAATGTTTCGCAATGTGTCGTAAGGATTGAGTTTATGTTAAAAGCGCAATAATGGAGTGCCATGCACCTCTATAGCGCAAGTTGTTACTCCTAAATAAGTAATTGGGTAACCGTACTCGGCGTCATTTTAGAGACAAATTAACTCATTCGTGTTTCGAACTTGTTTATGCAAAAATCGTCGCTAAGAAACGACTTCATCGTCATTAAATGATTCTGGGGGCGACCGTTAGAGTTAAATGTACTCTTAATACATATACTTATTACTATAAATAGTAGTATATTATTTCCGTAACTCTTACGGCCAAATACATAAACTAATCTTGAGTAAAGTACGCATCTTAAGACACATCAGAAAAATAATGTAAGATTTCTAAAACGTGACATTTACTTTGACACGTTTTGAAACGATCTTGTCTTATCGGGTCTATATCGAGTGGCATAATCATTGTTTGGTCGATGACGTTTTCACGAATGAAACTGTTTTTATGTTGTTATAAAAAACTAACCTAACTTAACTAATCTACACCATAGATGTTTATTAAATGCTATAATTTCAGCCTATAAGGATATTACGAAAAGATTTTAACCAAACAATAGATTAGGACAAACAATTTTAAGTGTTTAAACTGTTTAAAGGGATACCCATCTTATCACCAGAGCTCAAATCAGAGATCAAACTTAGGATCAATTTATTAAGATTATATAAAATTAATACTAATTTCTTGTTATTTCTGGCTGATAATAATATCAACCTAACTATACTAATACTCAAAAGCCAGGCTTTGCCGTCTCCATAAGCAGCCAGCGGAGTCAATTTATATAAAAAACCTGTCATGCAATTGAACAGGGTAGACAGGCAAGCTCAATACTTCCTCGTGGGAAAAACATAACACGTGTTCATCACGTTTTATCAATTCAATTTGAATATAGACATTTAGGGAAACAACAAGACGAGAGTCCCTAAGTTCTTTTAAACGGTAGCTGATGATGAGAAATAAAACCCGACAGTTTACCGCCCCCCGCTTCTGAGAATATCAATGAACATTCATTATTCAAGCGAACATTTAGCTATTAAAAATATAATCGGTATGCGCGACACGCTCATCCTTCGACTTTTCTAACAATAAAATCTTTATTATCAGTGAAGTTAAGGGACAATTCAAATGCTAGTCAGATGAGATGTATAAATAGCCCAGTAATCTGTATACACGTAAATAAGCCATTTTATTGTTTTTAAGTCACTTAATTAGGGTTGTACGTGCAGAGTGCCGGACATAAACCGGGCAATGACTTGACGAACAATGTTGACGCCATTATTGATTTTGGGTAAAACGTAGTAAAAAACCCATTAATAAGTTACCTTTAATAATACCATATTTAACGCGCTGCTGTTAAGGCTTATTTAAGCCTTCTACAGTATTTGGTCGCCGAACAAATAAAAAAAACCGTACAAATTTAATAACTTTACGTTTCAATGATATTAAGTTGTTAATTTAAATGTTATGTGCTCGAACTTACAGCCGTGTATATTTTTAACTCGATAATGGGACCACTTAGTAGGTATTAACACTAAATGAAGACATCAAAATATTAGATTAGAATATTACATACGTCAATCATAATTTTAGTCTGTCAAGTATTAAGAGTATAAGGTTTTTAAAAAACAAACAATCTATAGAAGCCATTGTTACTACGTGGAGAAGACAAAGCAGCAACCAGGACACCAGATGATAATGGTTAGTGGTTTTGGAGACCCGTGGACATTTGCCATCTAAAGAGGCCTACGAAACATCTATCGATATGATAGATTCCTCTAGAAAGGTACTTGTACCTATATCCAATTATATACCTACGTGTTTTAGCTTATAGTACTTAAATATAAACAACATGAGTTCTTTACAAGTCTTATAACTTGTTTTAATTCATTTTCTACCTATAAGTTTAGATACGTTTACGAAAATAATTGAATGACAAAACTGAATTTTATAGTCAATTCAAACGTAAATTGAAACGCCATAGGCCCACGTTCTATTTGCGTGTAATACACGCAACGATAAATCTTGATGAATTACAACATCGATGGCATCTGAGTTTCGATGTTCGATCCCACATTTATGACTACAAAGTCGAATCGGTGAAAATTAGAACGACGTTAACGGTTTTATTGGTCTCTAATGCTTTGCAACTAAAACAGCACTAAAGTTGAATATTCATTTGTTTTTATTTAGTTGACTACAATTAAATACTGCGATTGAGTTTAGTAGTTTGCGTTAATACCTAACACAAACTGAAAAAACGGGGCAAGAGCGTGCCGGACCATGCTCAGTGTAGGGTTCTGTAGCCTAAATATCCAATAACATTATTTTTCTATTTAAAGTTATTTAATACTGTCTTAGATGTTTTTTAGGGTTCCGTAGTCAAACCGACTAGTTTAAAATAAATAATAAAACAAAAATTTCATTTAAATGTGTACTTTATTTAATACGAAGATCTAATCGTCAACTTTTCATTACTATTACTGCCTAAGCTTGCCTATTTTCTCAACGCAGTCAACACAATTAATTATTAAAGCCAAGTAAGCGAGGCCAATATTTATGTTAATAATCGAAAAGTGCTCATCATAATGCCCTACTTTAACTATCGACGGGTATTAAATATTCAACGGTTCGGCCATTTCTGTAAACAACGGATCTAATGTTCTCGGAACAATACAATTGGGAACTACTAATGAGTTGATGCAAACGCTCTAGGATCTCTTTATAAGGTTAGTTCGATGTGAAATGTTTAGCTAGTCATCTTAAATCAATCATTTGATGGTCTGTTACATTATAAAATATTGTAGACAACCTGGTTAACTAGAATATTATATTATAATTAATTAAAATTAAGTGGCGAATTTGCTTATGAAACTTAATCAGCCGAGGTCGATACATATACAGCAGGGCCTGTACTACGGTGGCCTATATCTTTATTTTTTATATACTGGCCAGAAAAGGATAGGCTATTTTATCCACGTTTTTCCACATCGATAAACACCACCATAATAGGCCCCCTGATTATTCATTAAGGGAGAAAAGTCTTGACACTGTCATAGCTGGTATTAATGAAAGAAGTTGGAAGATGTCATGGGTTATTTTCATTCTTATTTGTAATAGGTATCTCCATCGCCAAAGAGTTCACCAATGAACCCATGAGCGATTAAAAAATGGCTATGTACCTGGTTTTACACTTTACACCCACGGCCCCCAATCGACAGCATTTGACGTGGCTCGTGGCTCTCGCTGTACTCTGACGTTGAGGAAAATTTTGAGACCAAAGACAAATTCAACTATTTGGCAAAGTATGAAAACAAACACAGCGTGAAGCATGTTTGCACTTCAAGCGTAGTTTAAAATTATTTTAACAAAGTTCACAGAAGTGAATTAATTACGCATAACAAAACACAACAACAACATTTTTACTCCGCCACGTCTTTGACACTCATCTCTTAACTCATGCTAAAATGATTAAAGACGCCAGAGTGGGCAAAATTAGCCCACAGAAAGTGCCTTCGGTCGCCACATGCTTGGGGCCTTGCGTCATACGGGTACGTGTTTTACCGCTAACAAACAAACATTAATATGGAGAACTCGCCTCTGCCAATGTGCCAACCGACGCTGCCCCCACAAAGATGGCTATTGTCTCTTCAAAACGTGACTCCAAATTTTAATTGGCCGATTAAAAGACGAATGCGGGTCAATTCGACCATTACTGTTGTAGCCCTTTTGAATATGTATAATAAAATTATTAGATAAAGCGACCACTTAATTTGTGTTAGGTTTCTAATGAGGTTATGCGCTGTCTTGTCACAGATGGTGTTTGCGGGGTGAATGCGTAAGCGCAGAGCCGGATGCGCGAAATGGATTTTATAGTGTGCGTAACTGTGTGGCTTGGATGCAGAATTCTATATTAGCGCCCTCAGTGTGGGAGCTGAGATATTAATCGTGACGGTATTGTTATAGAGACATACTTACATTTATTAAGGATTTATGCAAAATGTTTGTGGAATGTAACTGTCACGCTTGCGGTTGTATAATGCTCTAGCGGTGTCATCGACATAATAATCGTTAATATTGTTTCAAATGAATTTATCATTTGGAATTTAACATGTTCTTTTGTTCGTTTAGAGATAAGTACTCGTAGGCGTCTGAAATTGATCTATAAATCTGACTCTGCCTAAAACCGTTTTTGTAAGGTAACATGAAACGTTTTTTTTTAAACTTTATAATCGTCAACATCACTCATTATGACTAACGCAAAAACAATTTCTTCCAAGAATCGCAATATTAGCAACACAAAATAATAAAAAAGACGCGCACGGAATTAGAAATAAAGACATTCACTCGTTTTAAAATTCCGTAAATGTAGAAATAAAATAAAAACAATACCTTAGGTGTCGTATAAATTGAGTCCTGTATAAAATGCCCCGCCAAGCAACAGTGTTCGCATTGTTGTGTTCCGGTGTGGGGATAAGACAACCGGTGAAATTACTAGCATAGAGGCATTCCATCTTAGTCCTCAGGGTTGGCAACGCATTTGAGGTCTTGGGATTATAGTCTTGAGAATTCAAATGTCTATGGGTCTCAGATTCCACTTACCATCAGGTGGCCTGAGTGCTAGTGTGCCTTCTCCTTAACATAAACAAAAAAAAAAAAAAAAAAATGAATACAGCAAGCCATCTGTCAGTGAGCATCGGACGCAGCATATTTTATAATTACAAGAGTTCGGACAGTGAATTGTAATCAATAGGGCCCTTACACACTGTCGATTGGAACGCGATCCATGCGACTTGACGACTTGATTGCTCACGCTGTCCAAATGGGAGCCATGTAACTAAAGGCTTTTTTACCTACAAAATATAATAATAATTAATTTTATAATCTTTTTAGTAGTTAGTGATTGGCACCACTTATTTTACTTTGTGTTTTTCTATATTTTTTACGTTTGCTGTTTTTATCTTCAGTATGTTTTATTTATTTTTTCTTCGTGCGTGTTATAATAAGTTAACGTAAAAGGCACCTTGGTTTTTACTGTCAGCCTGTTATTGTCACTGTAAATAACATAAATCAATAAATAACCAGGCATAGGTCCATTATAATTATACTCGTAATGAAGCAAAGGTTCTTTCATTTAATTCACAGAGTTATTGAGTGGATATTCTGTTGAATGATTTTTATTTCTCAAAAGAATAACAATAATTTACTTAGAAAGAGAAAGAAACAATAAATGCATAATTTACCATATATATAATACTTGATGCTAGGTACTTAGTCCTTGCATTTATATATTAACATTAAAAAGTTCAACTGATGAGGTGCTTTAGCTATATTTATGTACATATTTTGTTTTAATAGAAGACTTTGTTTGAAATGTCTTTTCAATTAAACCCATTCGTTCGAATTAGACGTTAACTCACTGCAGGATATGGGGCCTCCTCTTTCTCGTCTCTCTCGTTTGACTACTACGGATGTTCAGCTCCTTTCCAATCAACTGTCCAGTTCCGACCACAGGGCACCGCATCCCCTACCTGACCCACTTCCCTTGATTAAGTCGCCACTGCTCTTTCCTACTCACCGTAACAGTCCGCCCGCTAAACTGTAAATGTACAAAAAAAATAAGCAATCTTTATCACTTATCTGTATCACACTCGCTGAATGAACGTCGCTTAAATATTTCTAAGGTGTGCAAAGTCACAAGTCAAACGCTCCACCGAGCAAAATGTCTACCAGGAAACCTTAATTGACGGTGTTCGATCGCCCTTAGATGGTGCGATCGCGCGAATGTCCTACGGACGATGTGGCGCGCATTCCGAGCGGCGGCGAAATATAGCGAGGATCAAGATCTCTTGACCGCGTTATAGAAACAGGTGCTTGAGACGTGTCGGTCACATCACTATTTGTTCTAGTTCTAACTGTTTCCAAGATACTTTTTGGTATTTATCTTGATTTGATATTATTAGGAAGTTAACGACACATAATTATATTTGGTAAATAAATACCCTTTCTTATTAATATTGTACAACATTATTATTAATTTGCAAAACAGACTTCCAAAATTTTATGCCCAATATTGAACGCAGAAAATAAAATTTACTCGTACGTTTATTAGGCTTTATGGATCACGAAATTATTTCGAATAAATTTGGACCGAATCCAACAAAAGAGAAGCAATATCAAACAACGAACCTGCCACCTGGTCATAAAAAAATGCCCCTTAAGTCACAAGATTAAAAGTAGAAATAGAAATAGTGATAGTAATTTGTGATTCAAGTCACGATGACTTCGTAGCGACAATACATGTGCTTAGCGGTATAGTTGAAGGGGCCCAGTGCCAAATATGCACGCTAACAATTTACCCTCCTTATAAGGCTTGAAACGGACCGAGCGACTTGGCAAAAAGCCTCGCCGTTATATTGTTTTATCTAGCTTTAATTCCTCGCTTATCTTAATTATGTCCAGAAATACCGCTTAAGTTATTGCAAATTATATATTTGTGTGCAGTTATTTTGGCCTATTTTATAACATGGCCAAGCAATCATTGACAACAGTTTTGTTATAAATTAGGTACATATAACTTCTATTTGGGCAGACTAACCCCCTTACTTATGAACGTGGAATAAGCTTGGAATAGTTTATGCCATGCTTTGTCACTTTCTGTCGGATGCAAATGTCACAATTACAGATAAGGACAAAGCATGGCATAAACTATTCCAAGCTTATTCCACGTTCATAAGTAAGGGGGTAAGTAAATAAACTTGAAAAAATGCCTTTGCACAGCGTTCGAGTAACATTATGGACACTTATAAAATGAAACATTCGATATCTTACTAGATCTTATCCATCTATTTGAACCGAAATACAACATTTTTATTTCTACATGTGATAATAATTCCAAACTTGAATTTCTTTACATCTATGAGTCCAGATTTTCTGATGTTCATAGCGTATTCTAAAAATTCGCCAGTTCTTATAATTAGTTCCCGGCGGCATCTCACAGCGGAGCGGTACTTTTATTCCGCCTAAGATACCCATCACATACGTGAGTGTTGTCCCCAACTCCACGGAACACATCTATGAGCCTCTTTATTACTGTACTTTAGTCATTTGTTAGATTTTCTCATAATGATTGTCTCCAAAACGAGCGTCTGTGCCGTCAAAAGCTTTTGTCTAATCGTTGTTACGAATGCTGCTTTGTTTTATGTTAGCACGTGTTGCTTGTGAGATGTCAAGACTCGTTCCTGGTAAAACTAGATTAGTACATTTCTTGTAGAAAACGACTAACTTCACGACATTTGATGCGGCTGTTGCCGAAATTCAAAACCATTACATTAAGAGCAAAGAAATTTGATTCTATAAATGAGAATAAACAACAGACATTGCCAAATCTAAGCCTAAAGCACGTTCTAAAATCCTCTAAAATTTTATTAACACTTGGAAAGGAAAAAACTGGCATCGATCCTTTATGGCCGGCTGCCAAAGAAGAGAATGCTGAACGACAAGCGATTAAAGAGCCTTGTATGAGACATATGTTGCTTTGGATTCGTTAGCATATCAATAATTCATAGCGCAATGTTATTCGCATCACCGACCGTTACTTGGAAGCCTTACACCGTTCATTAGTAGTTTAATCGCGGTTCGCTTTGGCAAAACCGCTGGGCCACATAGCTTTTGGACAAGGAGACTTTCCGATTGAAGCGGCAACTATAACTTGGAATACTCAGAAAAAGGTTAAATGTCATAGGTTATTTATTCTACTCACATTTTTAAATTTGCTATTCATCTGCGTTATCCAGGACGTGACAGACTGCAAAAGTGTCTTTTGCTTATCTAATAATATCAGGTTGAAATTATAAACTTGGAGAGTCACCAGGTTCAGTCTCGTCTTCATTTTATTATTTTGTTTCAGAAGGCGAACAATCAATTTCTTACATTGCCTCTTCATTTGTTTTTGTATCTTCGTCCGCGTTAGTACGCGCGTCGTATACGGTTCGTGTATTGACGATTTAATTACATTTTGATCCGGCTACCATTCGATATTGCGATGTGGGTGTCCGATATAGGTATGCAAATAAGCATACGGTGTGAAGGCACGGGCGACGTGGCCCTCCTAAAATTTCCATTCGGATAAAATTTCCTTAGAAAACCAACCAAGTACTTTTACTAATACAATCCTAAAGTTATGTACCCTTTTAATGAACGGACATCTTACACACATTACTATAATTAGGTAGCTATATAACCTTAGAGGTTGCAAGTAATAAGCGTAGATACGTAAAATATTCAACGTATTAAGAATTAGCAAAGTCACACTAGCTTTATAATTTAATGTTAAGTGAGCGAGAACATGAAAAGGGTCACAAAAAGCATGTTTACGCAGTTTCATTAATGTTAATCCAAGCAAAGAGATAATAGAAGCTTCTGCTTGTTGCTAATAGAAATTCTTGGTCGGAGAAATAAATAAATACAAGTTCACCAGTTACAACCTTAGATAGGTTGTAGATATATTTTAGCAGAGTTACTTCTGTGTATCGGTACACTTTCAAATTATAGATTCTGTAATTGATGGTTTGTGTCGAAGCATCTGTTCCAAGCATTAATTTCCTTGAATAAATCACAAGTCTGTAATTCAGCGGGCGTTCTACGTCCATTAGACGTCAGAGTTTTCACCATCGAAAATGCATTTTCCAGTGTTCATGTAGCCGTACAGGCTGCATTTAAGTTAATTATAGGATTACATTGGGCTGCATTTAAAGTGGTATTTTGGTAATATTATAGTCAGATGGCACGCCCGATAAGTTCCAACCATACTTGGAAAGCTCAACTCATTAAGCATTCGGGTCGCGAGGGAAGTATTCGGTCGACGAACAAACGAATATAACAATTATGAGCCGAATGGATTAGTCCGAATTAACGGTTGCGGTGTTACCTTGTTTTTTAGAAATTCGGCACGTACACCAAAAAGGTTAAATAAAGCTGATTTCAAAAGGTGTTCCGTACCGTGCTTACTGTGAAGAGTTTCCTGTTTTTTTTTTCCTACCCACGAAAAAAAACCACTTTATACGTGTGATTGAAACTATAAATCGATAATCATTCTAGTTTATCCGATATTTTTAAGGTGTTACTTAGTGTTGTATGTAACGTATATTGAAGATGCATTGTAATGGACAAAATGCAGTTATATCGTAAATTACGTATCAAATGGTACTTAAATCGAATTTAGAATTTCTTAAAATGTGCGTATTCGATTGACAAATGTGATACAGGTCTTTCATGCTAAACGTGGTTCTTTGTTTGATGAATATGTAATAAACGTAGTGAGTTAAGAGATACCGCTTGTAAGTTATGTGCGACTTTTTGGAATAAAGTGCGGATTTAAATACCATTGTATTTTTTACTTTTTATGAATCATAGATGGAATACCTTTGATAAAGATATAAATTAAACTAAAAACAGTTATTTGATTGCCAAATGGATAATTAATTACCTATCCTCGTTCTCGTTCCTTTCAATCAATATACATTGGCGATGAAAATAACGGGTAACTTTGTACATAATTTCAAAAAAACATGACTTGTTGTTTATGTTGGTGAGAAATCAGTAGGTATTTTTAATTTAGGTAAACTCCAACTTGAAACAATATTAAAAAGTAGGTATAGGAGGAATTTCTGAGAGTACGTGTTTTATTTGTTTAACATTAGATTAAATTACTGTTACACTTTATTCATTTTCTTAGATGGATAATTCAACTTTGCCAAAAAATCAATTGAAATTAATATTAGACAGTGTAAAAATTAATACAAATTAACTTGTATACTTTAAAAAGCCAATTACACTTATAAAAGACATAATATTCGCAATACTCAATCACCTTATTATCCTACCAACCTATACGCAAACATTATCACGGATAGGTATCCTTACCGCATTGTAAAGGCACCAATTGAAAACAAATCAAACAATTATACCTGCCTTGTTGGTGCTGCCAGTTCCCATAGTTTCGACCGATTAAGTGTGTAATTGTAAGGCAATTGCCTTACAATTAGACCAAATCGTGCCAGCCGTAATATCTGCATGTGCTAATTGCGAGCCTCAGCGATAATGGCTCCATACGTACATACTTGAAACATGAATAAATAAGCGGGAAAAGTTTTACGCAGTCATTAGGATATTCTTGAAAAAGGATTTCAAACTTACCTACTTGAAATAATCATCGTCGCTTACCATCAAGTAATAACTATTTCACCTAATGGTTTTTTGATCAATGCATACCTATTTCTCGTTACATGTGATTCGAGTTCATTAAATAATAATGGGGGTGGAGTAAGATTAATCACCATCTTCATTTCAGCGGAAAGACGTCCACCGCGGTGGACCGCCATTATAAACAAACCGCCAATAAACAAGAAGAAGAAGAAGAAAGGTGTCCACTGCTGGACGTAGACCTCCCCCAAGGTTTGCCATAAGGACCGGTCCTGCGCCACTCGCAGGCTCACGTCAAGGCTAGGGTTGCGGGAAAGCGATGGCGCTTTCCCGCCACTGTCTGTTAGCTAGCCACTGTCTTTCGGTATGCGGACGCCACTCGAGAACTCCGTAAGGCTCAGTCTAATTGGGCAATAGCCCGCATGCTTGTTGCAATCCATTAACGAGTTGTTATAACATTATTGAGGCAGGAGCTATTGCAGCGATGCAATGTATCATGAAAAGCATGCGGGCTTTCGTCCAATGAAACTGAACCTTCAACCCCATCGGCCAACTTTTCCCCATGTTACTTAAAATTAGCAATTCTTAGGGCTATGTCGGTGTATTTGATTCGTGGGTAGAATAAAAAATTAACCATAACGGATTCAATTGAAATATGCAATGTGATGCTTAATTTTTCTTGCATTTCATAAACGCAAATAGTTGTCAATATTTTTTCTGAATTTAGTTTGAACTGCTACAATTATGTATTTATGTAAAATAGCGTAAATTTTCGTGAGCCTAGGTTTTGGGAAAGTGGATAAGCTTGGTTACTACAACAGAGTAATAAACTGTTATTTTTCCGAAGAATAAGACGCGGCAAGTATAAGAGTAATCACCAGTAACAATATATTACATTTCAGCATTCGGCGCAGAAATACCTAACACGTGTTTATGCACGCGTGTCAGATATTTTCAAGCAATGTTTGGTAATATTAGATATTGTTGACTATGCACGTATTTGTTTAAAGAGGGTGTTTCCAATAATAAGTAAAGACTACTTTTACGCATTTTAGTAGAATGACGAAATAGAGAAAATGAATCAAATAGCGAGCAACAGTAACGAGTATGCAATGAGTAATCAAGGATTTACCAAAACGTACTTTAGTCATTCAGTTTTGGGAAACATGGTAACGTGCTTTGATTGTCAATTATTGTTTGGCCTGATTTTTTTCAAGTTTTTTTTAATTGGTTTAGAACAACTCAGTTATCAAGGTTAATACCAGGAACTGTTAATATACACAGACTTACAGGAGGAAAAGCAAAACCAGAACATAACCGATGTAGAATATTTCTTTCAGAATTAAAAAAAAAAAAACAAAAAATATGTAATTATTTTTTTGAACTTATTTAAAATAAACTTAATGTTGTAAATTCATTTACTGCTATTTTCTATCCTAATCTTCATTATTTCAAGGTAAGCTTTGTAAATGCAACAAACAACATGTCACTTCTTCATTTCTAACTCAGCGAAAATAAGCATACACGTATGCAACAGCAGTTCTTTTAATGCGCCGTAAAGTAGCTTAACGCGTATTTTTAGAAAGGAGTACGCAATTAAAATGCTTGTCAACCCAACAAACAGTTTAAGGTATATAAAATGAACGTTTTCCTCCTTTGGATTAGTATTCGGATCAGATAGTATGAGTAAAGAAAATTGTGACCATCAAATGGGATGACTCATGTTAATGGTCATTACTTGGTGACTTTCAAATTTAAAAGTATTACACAGCTTTGAGGAGAAAACTTTCAAAAATACATATAACATTAACACTGTTAATATTAGGATGGCGATTGTACATTTGCTTGAAATTAGAATTACTAACCGTTATTTTGCACACGTTTTCACCTTTAAATATCAAGTCAAAATTTGAAATTGTTAATTAAATCTTCCGTAGTAAGTAACTAGAGTTACATTTTTTTTTGTAATGTCAATTTATGAATGATGAACATAAAAGTAAATTATCATTCGAAGATACGTGTGCGGATTTTAACTTTATTATTGTAAAGTAAAAAACAAGACGTTTTATAAAATGCCAAAGCGGCTTTGTAAAATTAACCTGCACTTATAATTTTAATATTAAATATGTCTTTTCTTCTGCTTTACTTGTGGCTGCTATAGAGCACTAAACAAGTGCACAGAAAACTTATTCCAAATTAATCGGAGGCGATTCAAACAGTGACCGCTTTAAGAAATAATAACCCAAATGCACCTACTCCTATCGTTTAAAAGGCAGTAAACAGAATTATTTCGACCCACGCCAGCAATTAGTTCGGCTAGAGTAAATCGGATGTTCCCTCGAAACACCGAATTAGACCCTGCACGCCACGCAAATGTGAATAATTACGTATTTAATAACGCTTTTGTTCTCGGAAAGTCGACGAGAAAATTCAAGTAATTCAATTGTGTTTAAGACTGTTTAATTCGAAGCGGGAAGCATGCTGTTTGCTTTCTAGAAACCGTTTTTGTTCGTAGTTTTGGCGTCCGCGAGGCAGATGTGTGAACCATCCGCAAAGTTCCAATCCTATGTTATTTACTATGTTATATTTTTCATGGTTATTTATTCTTAATACCATTTTAAAATATTTTTACAACATGCGTAGGCTCTTAAGAGCCAATTTTCATGGCTCAATTTTATTTTTATTATTTCTTGTATAAGTTTCTTGTTCCTGTCAAATTTACTAGAAAACCTAAAAATATAAAGAAATAAGATTGTAACTTTAAATTATTAAAGTATTAAATCCATACGGAACTCACCTAAAGTTAATAATTTTAATGTCACGTGCTAGTGTTAACGAAGTGCAAATTTCGTTCTGTGCGTTCTGTTTATATGGCAGTTTATTTTCTTAATAATGTTTATATCCGTTAAACACTTTGATATTTTAATTAAAACATAAATATCAACCGTTAGTTTTCTCCTTTTACCTATGCCAAGTTTCTGTCATCGTCATGAAACTACGTTATCATTGTCATCATTTTGATCTAAGTACTTTTATTTCCAAGAATTTTATTTTGAACCATGTTATAAAATAACAAAACTTGAATATGTTGTAATTGACTGTGTTCCTATTTTAATATTTCGTTTTCTTCAGGCTTTGCTGTGTTCTCAATTTTCAACCAAATAAATGCTCGCTGTTATTTTCATTATATCCTGAAAAACTCCATTAAACAAATATCGAACTGCCGTGAATGAACTTCCGAGTGAAGAATTTTTAAACTTTCAGTAATAAATTTGATTTATTACAAGGAGCCCCCGTTGTTAATCTGGCTCAGGAAATTAAATGCGGAATTACCATAATTGATACGGTTTGAGTGAATCGGTGCAGAAACCGATTGGCTGAGTCCTGGCGCAGGGAACTTAAAGACACAATTTAGTAAAATACCAACAGCTTATTAAAAATAACATTAGATTATACTTTATACTTTTCCATAACTCGCGGAATTGCTAAATGTAGAGTTCGGTGTTCTTAAGGGCAGTACTCTAGGTCCATAGCTTTTCATTGGTTTTAAAAACCTAAACAAATAATGCAAAAAGTAAAAAGTCTGGTTTACTAATGCGTTTAACACCTCTAATAGAAAAATCATATTTAACACACCTTTTAATCATTGCTGTATTATAAAAACTCAAACCATTAAAATATTATTACAACCTATTTAATAACTTAGTGCTACAGAAATTGATTAATATCGACACGCGTCAGCAAAAAAAGTTAAACCCCACCTATTCATTGTACGAATTAATCAAATCATTCAAGATTCTTATCGGGAGTGTGTCTTTAAAATTAGAGCAGGATGGAACAATTGTTTTCTCTCGCCCACGAGCGCATTCCGGACTTGTTGGTATTTTTTTATTTTCTATAGATACGTATAACGGATTGTAATCATCTCATTGTGCGAGCTAAGATGTATCTCTGATATGTATGGCACCGAGAAAGTCCCAAAGGTACTAAATCAGGATAACGTTGCAAGTAGTTTTTTCTTAAAACTAACGTGTATGTACAAGTGAGATACACAGAAAACTTTTACTTGCAGTCCTAAATCTGTCAAGCTAAAATCTTTGAAAAAATGTATGACTACTTAAGATAAACTGGTAGACTGTGTTTTGATACAAAGAACTGTCAGGCCAATCAACCGAAAGACTATAGTCTGTCAAATCAAGGCTGTTTTCTTTAAAGGTACCTTTAGGTGTATAGCTGTATTAAATATTTTACAAGCTTTATTAAACAAAAATAAAATATATTTCAATTTACTTTACATCAACTAATACACCTTAGTAATAAAAAAAACATGTAATTATTTTTCATGAGTTAATAACACAAAAGTCATACTTATTAAAGTCGCTATCTTCATAAACCACGATGTACTTTCAACCACCATAACAAGATAGTCGATCGGATAAAACAACATGTGTTTCTTCACCTAACGAATCTTCCACAGCATAATGAGTACAACAATGTAAAGTGGGCCTGTATTTACATAATGTCAACTAAGTAGGTGTAGGTGTGTCACTCTATGAACACTCTAATGTCATTAATCGAACGTGGGGAATGTTATTGTCCCGCTGTAGGTTATTTCACTGGGGTTTGATCGTATCTGGGATTATGATAGAGATTTATTTGGTATTGGTATTGCTGGCGATTTAAGTACTGAAGTTAGGTGCAGTACAGCTGATCTCGTTGATGTTCAAGGTAATATAGGAACAGGGACATTTGCTTCCGTTGATGAATTCGAGATTGATGAAGAATAATTCAAATTAAGGGGATTTTATATTAAAAAAGGTGATAAAAGAGAACTAGTTAAATCGATATAGTTACTCGTGAAACTCCAGAATAATTGGTTTGATATTGCTTACATACTAAGAGCACCAAGCAATATTTTCAATTGAGTTTCGACTTTTAAAGAAACACAAGAGTAAGGCAAGAATATTGGGTAATGTGCATTTTCGAAATAAAACAGTGTAAAAGGTAAATCATTCTCACGGCTGGTGACTATAAATAAAACATTTTTACTAAAGATTCCACTTAACCGGTACAGAATTAGTAAATGAATTATACTTAAGGTAATCATTTTTAGAAGCGAATGTCAAAGAGTAAGGAGAACGCTTTTGGAATACAATGGGCGAGGATCTGACGCCCCGCAGCGCATGCGCGGAGCTTTAAACAGATTTTTTTGTACAAACCCAAAATTCAATTGAATTTTATGTGGTAAAGCTTAAGATT
The DNA here is from genome assembly GCA_949316455.1 of Acleris holmiana. Lineage (NCBI taxonomy): Eukaryota > Metazoa > Arthropoda > Insecta > Lepidoptera > Tortricidae > Acleris > Acleris holmiana. Next base: position 8,462,248 of record OX438772.1, read on the forward strand.
TAAATTCCTATACTGTATACGTCCGCGACAAAGAAGCGCTATAGTTAAATGTGTAAAAACTGAAATAAAATCTTGTATGTAAATTAAATTCGTAGATTGCCTTGATAATACAATTTATTATATTTGGAAGAAGTGGAAAGTGTATTAGCATTCGATGTTTGCTTGGACAAGTAAAAAAAAAGAACTTTTGAATAAACATAGATTGTCTCAAAAGAAAGCGAAAAAAAAAATCGAATACTCCAAAACCAGTTTTACAAATTAGATGCTAAATACACCCATAAACATTTTTAACTCGTACATATCACTTAATTAAAACAGAATAAATTTGTGAAAAACAAACACTGTAACTCGACACTTGCTGAGAAAGACGTTGATTTACAAAGCCGTTAACTTTGTTTATTTATTACTAGAACTCTTCGCTAAATCAACATTATTTTATGGTCATTTTTATTAGTAACTAATCCGCTGAATCTTAAAAACTCGAAATTGGGGCTAATTGTGCCCATTTGCTGGAAATCTTTATTATAATCCATGTCTCAGGAGTTAAACATGCCTTGATAAAAGTCTTTGGTTAATATTAAGTAAAAGGAAATTAATAAACTAAAATAAACAATGTAATTTAAATTACCCTCCTTGTGATTGCCGGGTGAGAATAGTACCACTCAATATCTTTCCGAGGAGCCGTAAGAAGCGACTAAGGGAAAAAGGTCTTGGTAATACTGTTAGGCTATGGGCTTGCCCTCTGGAACCATCGGTCTACTTTCCCGATCGGTCCACTTTTGCAAACCGTCCACTTTCCCGATAGGCCCACTTGCTTTTCCTTATCCGTCTACTTCCTGATCATTCCATTTTCCTGATCTGTCTACTTACCAAACGGTCCACTTTCCCTAACTGTCTACTTGCTTCTCCTCATCCCTCTGTCATTACATTTGGGTCCAAAATTTAAAAATGATTATAAGTCTAGTACAGACTGCAACAACGTTAACATTAGAACCCTGTCATTGAAGCTAGCGGTCCTGGGTTTAAATCCCGGTTAGAGCAGATATTTGTGTTAAAATTTCTAGGGAGGGATCGCCCCGCCTCATGTAAAAGTTTCGCTTTTTTGCTCATGTGGACCGATCGGGAAAGTAGACGGTTTGTACAAGTTGACCGATCGCGAAAGTAGACGGTTTGCACAAGTGGACGGATCAGGAAAGTAGACGGTTTGCACAAGTGGACGAATCGGGAAAGTAGACCGATGGTTCCGGAAGGTTGTTTCGCAACCTATCACTATTACACTGGTAAACATCTTAGCCTGATTGTGCATAATGTGGTCACAGAATTATAAAGAAGTATTTTAAAAGTTAATGGTATTTCTGTAGCTCTGCCTACCCCACTCTGGGAGTGAAGGCATCATTATGATGGATGGATAAATTTAAATTATTGAAATTTGCGACGCCGTTAAGTAATTGAAATTATTAATTACCTCCTTTTATATCTTGCTTGTAAATATGTATACAGACACTAGAACCGTGGTTGTTTTTAAATCAATTTATCAGGAACTTTATCAACTTTAGTTGCAGAGGAACTACATTTCATGTATATAAATAATCACATTACTTTAAACCTAAATCATTTTATTCGCCCTATTTAAATAACAATGATCAATATCTTCTTCTATTAGTCAATAAAATCAAATGTTTATTTAAATGACACGATTTTTACTCTGGAAGGTATAACAAGCATACTACAACATGCATAGTCGCATACTCTTCAATGATACACAACATCACCTCTTTTAAAAGTCATTACAACTGTCTAGAATAAAATATCATTGTCAAATACGTAAATAATTCATATGCATCTATCAATCATCCAACACAATCCCAGATCCATTCAATTGTTATCATTCGCGTTTTCATTCATTCGTTCCCGAGTGAATCATTAGGAATTAAAACATGGCTAATGCATTATGGTGTGACAACGGTGGCGGTCCGGACACCTCTGCTTGGCTCTTGTTTCTAGCAAGACCAGAACACATTAACCTTTATTCCTGTGGGTTCTGGTAGTAGTCAGGTGTTCATCTAATTTGGTCAGCTTATATTTATTGTATTAAGCCTTTCTAAAGCAAGTACTTTGGACCACCCGGATCTTAAGAAGAGTGCTCCACCTAGCGCTGTAGTTTGATGGTTATTGTTAATTATCGGATGACGAGATTGATTTTAAACGTCATCGTATAAATACGTCTCTTAAATTTATTGTTTTAAAAAAAACTTAAAACATAATTTTAAAATGTTTGTCTTTATTTTATCTCGTACCTGCTTAATTTGTTGCTAATAAATAATAAAAAATTGCATGTCTATTAACTACATACTTAAACTAAAGTTTAAAAAAAAAGAAATAGAACAAGCATTTAATCTGCGTCTCCGTCCGCGTAGAGATCGTTTATCGCTGTTCCCGCGGGAACTGTAATTTTTTTCGGAATTAAATAAAGCTTATTGCTTTTCCAGACTATAACCTATCTCTGTGCCAAATTTCATCTAGATCCATTTCGCCGTTCTGACGTGATAGTAACAAGCATCCAATCCATCCATCCATACTTTCCCATTTATAATATTAGTAGGATTATGATAAGTATAAATTATATGAACATTACGTGTGAGTTGTTTCATATGCATGTGCTGAGTTTCAAACAATATAAGGTATATGAGATTGTACACGCGTCTGGCCATTTACAGATACTTCTAGAAACATAAATATAAGCATGCCGTTGGTAACAAAATGGAGTGTTACATTATTATAAATGAAGTGCCTGTGGCGCCCACTTATCCTTCGATTGTTTTCGATAGCACACATCATTACTGCACGCTTGCTTTCGACTACCTGTACCTCTACACAATCATTAATGATTAGACGACACTAACTCAAGTGGACCCACTCCATAAGTGGAGAACTCAAATAAAGTAAGAACCTGTATTTATTGTAACTAATGTTGTTATCAATTAAATTATTTCGATAAATAGATAAGCCACCTTAATATTAAGGTTGCTATGCACGATAATTTTTCATTGAACTGTTTAAACTGTCATTTAAAACTGAGCCTGTGCAGTACGAAAATTGAAGGTTAAAACTCACATATATAACATCTCGTTTTCATTCCCAGAGTGGGGTTGCCAGAGAAACAGAAACACCAACAACGCTCTAAAAAGACTTGTTGATAATTCTGTAACCACATTTTGCACAAAGAGTCTAATATGTTTTTTTTCCAGTGTATTAGTGACAGATGGCAAGTCCATCGCCTGCCAAGCCTTTAATCTCTCAAACAGTTCAGTGAAAACCAACAGTTAAAACTGATCGTGTGAAGCTACTATTAAAATGAACAATATAAATAAATAAATATCACAGGACAATCTTACACAAATTGACTTAGTTCTTTAGTTAGTTTACTAAACCCTGGGCTTGTATTATGGGTAAGTTGAATGTTGCATCTTCAATATTTACATAGAAAACCTCCAAGACAGGAACAAATAAGAGAAATAGAACCCAGGACCTCTTTGTTCGTAAGCAGGGTCACTTACAACTAGGCTAACTACATCGTACCTAACTAGACAATTAATGTTTTTATTTTAAACAATAAAAAAATTATGATAGATAATTTACTAATTACAACGATCAATGTGGTGTAATCCATAATTCCTTAGAAATGTTTGCTCAGTAAAGTTCATCAGGTAAACATAAAAAAGTTTAAAAAAATATAAATAACCTTTTAATGAAACGTTGCTCAAGTGCACAATGCGTTTTCACAGCGCAGGTTCCGCATATTTTATACGCTTTCATTTTGGAACGAAGCAGGATGATGATTGCCTTGATATTCTAACGATAGAGGGTAGGTATCACAGAGACCTACACAGATAAGTTGTTCTAAATATGAGAATAAATGAATCACTTCTTTTAAGTAATGTTTTAATACTTTTTAAATGAAATACAGGATAACAGAGCAAAAGTAAAAATACCAAGCTATACCAGGACAAGAGAGCTCGTGTCTAGTTTTATTGTATCACGACCGATATCCGAATTGATCATAAACAATTTGAATTTTGAAATATTTAGATCAAAAAAGAAACGTAAGAGTGGCCAGGAGCGAAATCAAAGGACGTTGCAACAACTTGGTTACAATTTACAATATTATATCATCCCTCTCGCTTTCAGCCCGTAGTCATCCAATGCTGAATGTAGGCCTTTTGATATGCACACCATTCGAAATCACCGAATAACGAGTGTAGCTTGGGTCACCACAAAAACTTCATTTTAGTACATATGGGGCCATAGGTATACAACACGACGATAAATGATCTTTTGTGTAATTATTTATGCAAAAATGACATTCCGTTAGCCAAAAAGAAAACAAAAGTTACAATTGTCATCACCGTTTTTGGTGGTATCTCTTTAGAACCGTATTAATAAACTTGGTATTGGCTGAGACACTGGCTCCAAGATACGCTAAAGTATAGGTAAACGTCATGCCGTAGAACACTGTCATTTTTGAAACATCTTGAGACGAGCATTACAGTCGAGATAAGTTTATGAATACGGCCCTTAGTTCGTTAGCGGAACCCTAAAAACCATTACGCGTAAGGCACGAGCGCATCTGCCGTATTTGCATAGTCGCTGATTGGGATGCAAGATTAATTCCTATAATATTTTTTGTCTTGATCCTCATTTAGGTGCAATCATGCTGTTGAAGAAAAAAATGATCATTATCATACTTCAGCCCTTAAGCTATTTTTTCAGACGCCAAACAAAAGGGTGCTTGTTTGTTATTAGGTTTGGGGCGATAATGTAATGCAATTACTTTTTTTTAAGTAAAAAACGCCGAAATTCATTATTCAAATCCGCCAGCTGAATAAGCGGGGGTTCATAATCATTAGGGTTTACGAAGTTTAGGTTATTAACTGTTTCCTAGAATCGTAAATCTGTATTAGCAACATTAAATATTTACGCAGGGCAACCGAATAAATGTTTACCATGTATTATTTTATGTTAAATATTAAAAAGTTTGAATACCTACTCATTCAATCAACTATTACCATAGTCAACCGTTATATCAATTAAAAAAGGTAAACGCTGAAAAAAATGCTTCTTTTTCGCTAGCTAACACTTTTGCGATGAGGTCATTTAAATGCTTAGTAACTACTGTATCCTACCAAAAAACACTCCTATTGCACCAAAAAAAAGAGAGTAAACCTATTTTCTAAGAATTAACCATAACATTTTACTATTAATACCAAGCTCCAGTGAGCCCAAGACAATATTCTCTGCGCCACATCTCCGCAATGCCAATTAACCCTTCACAAATTGTCCCTTGGCATATTCAAATATTTTGACCCCGGGCAGAATAATCCTCGTTGTTCAACATTCATATTTATTACATCGCGCGTGTAAGCGGCCGTAATATAATAAAGCCTTTCAACCCTTTCAATGCTAAGAGAAAGGACTGCTAATGGTCTTATTTCGCCTAATGATGCCCTTGCAGCGGAGGGTTACTTGCGAGATGAAGCGATAAGTCAATGTATGAATTCTCTCGACCTTGTTTAGTATTCCGGGTGAGATGCGTTATAAATGTTTTACTTTATGACTATTTGTGCATATGAATATTAGGCAGTAGTCATCGTTTTAACTAGTTTAAGTTAGTTAGGTTCAGTATTGTTGTATAGCTAACAGAAGATGTACACGATTATTTTCAAGATCGTAGGTGTACTTAATTTTTTTTTTTTTTATTGTAAAAACAGGCAGACGATCAAGCGGGTCACCAGGGGGGTGATTCTCTCAACACACCGCTGCGTCGATCTCAAAGGTGAAGTTTTTTCCGACAAGTTTAAGAAGTCCCGTCGGAGCGTACAAAACACATTTTAGCGCGTGCCTTCTTAATTAATCTTTTTACGACAATGAACTCGACTCACCTGCCTGCTGCCTAATTGAGAAGGCACGCGCTAATATGTGTTTTGTACGCTCCGACAGGACTTCTTAAACTTGCCGGATAAAACTGTACCTTTGAGATCGACGCTGCGCTGTGTTGAGAGAATCCCCACTGATAGCAAGCGATCACCATGATGCATAAACACCTGCAACACTAGAGGAATCGCAAGTGCGTTGCCGGTCTTTGTCAATAATAGGCTCGTTTTTTGAAGGCCCCAAGTCGTACCGGTTTGGAAATAGAAAGAAATATTTATTTTAGAGATACATACAGCACCCTAACTGCAAAAGTATGTACAAAGGATTGAGAAACCAAAATAAAACACATTGGTGAACTTACCACTATCAGAAATGGAATAATACTAATTAAGTTGGATCCCACTATGAAGTGGCAGTACAAACATGGTAGGCCCTGCAGCGCTGATTTTCTGTGGTGACCGGTGTGTGTTGATGTGAGCGGGGAATAATACTTACGTACCTATCAAAATCGCAATACTACATTATTAATTTGTTACATAGAGCGCTCTCGTAAATTTAATACTTCAAATCCTTTGTTATTCCAATATTTTTATTACAAAAACACGAACACACTTCAATGTTTCCAGCTAAGCGACAACACTTTGAATATTACAGTCAAAACGTCGTAACGTCGTTTATAATGCAGGTTACATACGACCGTTTAGTTACGCGTGTTATAATACCATTCATTCAAATCCGGACTAACTACGTCGGCTAATTACAAACCTTTGAGTGACGGCTTTGCTTTGTGAGAGAGGAAAAAACATGACAAGTACGCGGACAGGGAATCGAAGGGGCCCGTCGAATATTTGGTTAAGTTAGCTACCGATAAGTGCAGTAACACCAGAATATTAATGTACTCGGTTGTCTAGTGCTGACACACTCTCTGGCGTCTGCCAGTGTATTTGTTATGCCAGAGAGAGTTTGTAAGCTTGACATCCGAGTACTATTAAACTTTGGTCTTACTGTAATGAAATAATTGAATGTGACCCAAGAGTAATATTAGCATTTTATTTGACAAACGGATGATGGCTTTGAACCTCAGCTTACTTTTTGACTTTTTATAACGAATTAATACCCTTTACTGTGGTATATTAAAATCAGAATGCCGTATTTTCTTTCACCTTTTTTTTCTAAGCGGAACCCTAATAATTATTAACGATACAGTGGCCGTGGAGTGGCCCGGTGCTGTCACATCTGTTCTATTGTGCCCCGGATTAAACTGATAATTATTCCGGCGATAATTACCGGATTTAAGCATAATAGTAATGCGCGGGCGCCATTGTTTCGCAAATGTCGATATTTTGACCGATACTGAGTAAAAATAGGGGAGTTTTGGAAATGCGGCGTGCGATAGAATATAGTTTAGTTAGAAAGTTGCTAAATAATAATTTCATTGCATGCATTATATTATTATACACGGAATTTAATAACAAAGCATAAGTTGGAGAGTTTTGTATTTTATATACCTGAACCATATTTGTACCCATAATGTCTTAAATGGAAGGGATTTTTAAATCATATTCTTACTGTTTTACCCCTTTTTAAAGTTGGTTGACATGTTAACCCTGGCTAAATGTTAACGTTACAAAATATCTAAGTATATGGGAAATCCCGAAATCCGTATCACTTCAAATCGTTTTTTAATGCTCCTAGAATAGTTTCCAATCCCAATCTCGACCTTATTCAAATTCATGTAAATAAAACGCTTACAGTGAATCGGAACTTCTGATCGCACCCTAATCTGCCGGCATATGGCGACCACGTGCCAAAAGGGCTAAGCCCATTGTTTCTTAAAAAAAAAAAAAAGTTCAATGATGGTATCGTTTTCAATGCGTCCTGTAATTATTGTGATTCGACTAATTGTTGCACTCTCAATGGCTTTTGTTTCCAAGTGCAATCTCGCTTTGACCGTGTTTTCGCATGCCATATTGTAATTGAAGTTGCCCTTTGTTGCAACGCTAGGGACATCCATTCACTACTTTGTATTTCGAACACAATTTTACTAACGACAAACATGATTTTTCAATGTTTTTATTAGCGTTCGGAACGTAAGCTCTTAAAAATATTTGAAAATTGAACTTTCAATTTTTCCGCCTGTACCATTTAGAATTTGTTTTTCATTTGCGTTATAACTTGTGAAATCTTACGGTTTGCGTTCTACAAACCTTACTAGTTCTGACAATAACATTTTTTAAATTTTGAATGTTTTAGCTGTTGCATAAAGACACGTAGCGTTCCGAATTGTTACTTTTGTGCCTGAATAAAAAACTCTTTTGCAATAGAAAGGGATTAAGCCTTTTGCATTCATATCGCAAGTTTAATTACACATTCATATGTAAATCAGTAGGCGAATGCCATAAAGATTCGTTCATACATTTTACCGGTAAATATGCGTTCATGCATGCTGGCGGACATTTTGGATCTGCAATTAGCAATATAGGAGGGTTCTGACATTGTCGGGTTTTAAATGCAGATGGATTTTACACTGATTGTAATTACACTGGCTTGTTTTTGATGCGAGTGAGAATGGTTAAAGATTATAAGAGCGGTTACATTTTGCTAATTTTGATTTGTTTTGGTTTTGTGGGTTGTAAATCTAGGTGTTTTGTTGCTTGGTAACTAAAATGTGTAATTTATCAATAAATTACAATGGTTTAATATTTTTTAGAGGATTATTCTTGTAAGATCTTCTAAGTACAACTCATTCTTGTAAGATCAACTTGTCTACGTTTTTCCTTCAGGAGGCATCAAATTTTCTGGGATGAAAACTATTATTTGTCTTTATAGATACGTATGTAACTTGATCAAAATTAGCCCTGTAAACCATCTTAAAATGCTTCACATTCATATATATTATTAGGAGAGTAGGGATGGTTTTTTTTCACATTATCCACTAAAGCAACTTCAACTTGTCGACAAACAGCAAATAGTTGCAGCTGACCCGCCATCGAATATCATCCACATCAATATTAAATATTTTACATTTGGCATAACGGTACAAAATATTTCATTAATAAAAGACACACTTTATCCACAATAAAACTTAGGCGATCGGTTTCGTCCGCGACCCGAGTCAACGATCCAAATACTGTGCTTCGGGCAATAAAATAAATCTCCTCCTAAGAGGTATACCTGATCCGGGCCCTGAACACGACGGGCCTTCGCCGTGGCCTTAATTAAAAAACAAAATCAATTTTATTAATTGAAAGTGTTAAAAACGGGCGGAAGACGCGTCGGGACCTCGTATCTCGCTCATATCTCTTCTTTAATCCGACAGTCAATGTGTTATTTTTACTCTTCTCAGTGGATTTCGAATAAATTTTATCGCCTGGGACTAATTTGGTTACAAATTTATTTGGATGTAGCGTCGTTAACAAGCGGGTACATCCACATGGCTATCTGAACTGCACTCTTTAGTATCCAACATGGACATTATACCAATATATCGACACTTGCAGCATGATAAAATGAAGACGATACTTTGACTGCACTAAGGATTAAATAATATTGTTTTCAAAGTAATGCTCCGAGATCTTTTTGAGAGCATGTGCTTTGGAGTATAAAAGTTTTATTTTTAATAATTTTGGGCATTGCGATTATTTTTGAAAATGTGAATGGGCTGGCATTTTATGTTATGCTTTCTCATCAATATAATTTTCATCGCACCGTTACAGAAAGTATAAGTATTACGGTTGTTACCTTATAACATTACATTCATTAGTAAATGTAATCGTAAAATATTTTGTTTTTTTTTATTTAACTGTTTTCAACGATATCGTTGAACGATACGCAAGCAATTAACCATACTTGTACACAATTAACACTATATCTTCATAAATGGCAAGACCATGCCTTTTTTAGGGTTTTGTATGGAAAGGTAAACTCCACCCGGCTATCCGAGCTACTAGTTACTTGGGGTTATAATTATGAAAGAGTTTCATTAGCACATTAAAAAAATCAGTTTCTTTTTTGTCACGAAGTTATTGATTTATGTTGAAAATTGCCAAAAAAAAACATCTTCTCTTACTTTACGAAAATATTAAAATTATATTTGACAGTAAGAAGTGTTTAAATTTAATATTTTTCGGTTACCTCTTGAATGAAACTCTAAACAGTTTTTGAATTTGCCTAAGTAAATTAAAATAATTACGGAACCCGCAGTCCGCAAGTCCAACTTGCTATTGATCAGTTTTTTGTTCATTCTTCTTTAATTTGAAAGCCCTTACCAACCAAGTTTGCTTTTTAAATTGAGTGCGATTCACGAGTAGGCGCGATACACCTCTTACAAGCGGTGTTTCTGCTAATCGATGTGGGAATGAAGTCACCGGCTCCGAGAATGGCCATTAAACCATTCAGCGCCACGCTTACAAATTAAATACAAAATCGGCTCAATAAGGACTTCTTGGCACTAAAAGCGCGGTCTTCGACGCATTCTAGTTCAAAGCTGTGGTGCATGCGGTATTTGCAAGCAGCAGTTAAAATAATAGCTTTATTAATGACGTTTCATAGAACAGCTGCATTAAAAAATATAAATGTGAAAGCAAGACAATCTTTATGATATTGCACGCTCCCTCGCACTTAGCAGAGACCAAACTTTTTAAAGTGCAGGCCAAATAAAGAAAGATGAAATCTATGGCAAAACACCACAATAGCGTGGACACGTCACAAAATAAAACAACGCAATGATGGTATCAACAAAGACATTTTTTTACTAAAAGTGTCTAATATTTTACAATATTTTATTTCAACTGGTAGTCGTTAGGGTAACCCAACTAACAGTGTATACAATAGCCGGTAAAGAACTTACTTAGTTACATCAACTATGAAAATAAGTCAAATTATATGTTAAAGTTACATCAACGTCATTAAAACAGCTCAAGGACGCTTCCAGCTGGGATAACGCCTCCACCAAAATATTGCTATAGTGACTGTTCATGCGTCCATAAGTCTACTGGTTTTCGGAGGAATAAAAGTTAAATTAATAAATTCTGATATCATAGCACTTCCAGTCCTGGGGCTCCAAGTTTTTCGGAATAAACAGATCACTCGTATCGGCGTGTGGGCCGAGACACGGCGGCGGTGTCTCCCGGTGCGATATTGGACAGAGCTGGACTCTATTCTGTTACTGCTTCAATCAAGACTACCTATTGTTGGAAAATGCCTATGACTTTAGTAATAGCGTGGTTAAACTCTAGCAAACAACTTTTACTAACTTCAAAGACAACTTCAAAAGCGTTTGATCCATAACCATTTTTTGATCTGTCTCCGAAGAGGTCATAGTAGATACTCCATGCCGTTTCTCTTGTTTCAAATCTGTATCAGGGGGGATGATCCTCTCAACACAGCGCTGCGTCGATCTCAAAGGCGAAGTTTTATCCGGTGAGTTTAATAACTCCCGTCGGTGCTTACAAAACACATTTTAGCGCGTACACTCTCAATTAGGTAGCTTTATACGACACTACTCGACATACCTGCCTGCTGCCTAATTGAGAAGGAACGCGCTAAAATGTGTTTTGTTTTGTACGCTGCTACGGGACTTCTTAAACATGCCAGATAAAACTTCACCTTTAAGATCGACGCAGCGCTGTGTTGAGAGAATCACCCCCCAGAAGTTGTTTGTAAAGACTACGGCCGTATTGGCCATGTCACTAACGCATAACTTTGTCTCACATATTTGCCAAGATCAAGATTATTGGTTTTGCTGCAATGGAGCAAAGACATCTTGTCAGCCAAATATTGGGTCCAAAAAAAACTGTAGCTGTAATTACGGATTAGCAAATTATTATCAGCGTGGTTCTTATTTACTCGTTAAGAGTATAAACAACCACTCTTACCTGTTACAGCATCTATGTAGTTTAAAGATGACAATATTTCAGTAATAAAGTCACGTGAACACAACAACCGACATGGTACCAACTTAACATTGAAATCTCTAGCAAATACGTCCCCTTGCAAGGCGCGCGAAGTGCAAAACACTGTCGGCGCGGGAGCAGTGTGATAAACTGCGCGGGGGCACCAGACACGTGGGCAGCGGTTGGCAACACTGCATCTGCTACTTTTTCAAAATTATATCACTGTCATTATTACTGGCTACTTATAAAAACTGTTTTAACTATTTTTGTATAATGATCATTATAATTTATTATTTATCCTGCGATTAAATTACTTCTGATTTGATAAATAATAAACGGGCGTCTTAAGTGTATTTACCGAAGACTTCATTTAAGCTGAAAAATAAACTGGCATAAGTAGGGAATTAAACCAAGACCCTTTCAGATTCTGATAAAGTGAAATTGCATAACTCTGCTGACATATAACAGACAGTCGAATATGTAGCTAACTTTGCCTTTGCTTCACATCGACTTGCTTGCTATCTCTATTATGAGAGCCGTGAATCACATTAACATAAAGTTTTTATTCGAATTGTACGTTCGTATAAAATTAACAGGCGTGTTAAATCAACGTTCCATCATTACTAGATAAGTGAAGCCACGAAAATAGCGGCTCAACACAAGATTATAATTTTGAACATACACGGATTATATTCACGAAGGAAAACTTCTAGCTTTGTTTGTTTGTATTATGACTTTTGAATTTGACAGAAAAGGACAAATTGTATTTTAACCAAAATGGTTTTATGAGCGTTTATGAATAACCTCTCTCACTCCTTCCAGGTAAGTTGCAAGTATGCCTATTCCGACTTATAGTGTCCTATTTAGTGAACTTTTCGTTTTTACTAGGTAATCGTTACTGTTATCAATGTTATCATAATCGAGCTGGTCTAATTCAGCAGTATCAAGTACAAAACTAGGGTTCCCTCGACTTTACTTCGCTTTGAACCGTGCACAGCCACTTCAGTCTTTGGAGGTATTGAAATGTTTTTGCACTGCAAGGTTTGACTAATAAGCGTCCTTCATCTTTTTTAAACCAGAGATCCTTCTCGTAATTATAATTAGTTCCTACTAATTATAATTACAGTACGGTATTTTAAAATATTTATTTATGCTCCGAATAAAAACTGCCGTCGTTTTAGTGGCCTCAGCGGGAGGTTCTTGGCGTGTTAAAATATGACGTCATTTGATCGGGTTTTTAACTATGAATTCGTTTGACCCAGGGTCTCCCGCCCACGACGCACGCATCTACCTACCAGGTGTACAAATACGAGCGCCAATTAATCTAATCTTGCATACGTACTTTATTAAATAAGATATGCATTCGCACTAAAAATAAGATACGTATATGTTATTTAGTGAAGCTAAGATTAAGTTTTGGTTTTAGGGCAAGGTAGGGAATAACCCAAAATTGATTTAAACAATTAATAATGCCTAAAAAAAACTAAACATTTACGCGATGAGTTTTGTGGCTCTAAAAAGGCAATTTAATTCTTAATACTTTGTTACGCATTTAACCTCTTAGCTTATACGGCAAAGAGGCCCGAACTGAACACACTTGTATTATCAAGGAACAAGGCCGATCACTAGAGTATGTAGCTTAAATTTACTCCTTCTTTAATATTTTGACGTCACCTCTATTCCTTTTTTTGTTGGATTCTACTACGTACGCTATTATGATCTCTTAAAGTCTCCTAAAATAGTTTGATTGCTCAAGTTACAAACTGTATGTTTCCTGAAAGTTCTAAAATATTTTGCAGTTATTGATCATTCTTCTTTAGATATATCTACCTCAGATTTCAAGTAAGCTTCATGTTCTCTGAAAGCCTCTTCCTTGATAGATTCCTCTATCACAAATGCCAACACTTAATATTTACTGAAAAATTCAAAATATTTTGCGGTCACCTAATTCTTCATCACTCTTCTTTTGATGTCACTACCTCAATCTGCAAGTACGTTTAACATTACCTAAAAGTACTCATACCTCTTCTTCTCTTGATTTCTCTACCCTGAACTGCAGCTCAGGACGCTTCACGTGCCCTAAAAGTCCTACCTAAATCTACCTACTGTTGTCATTTTTTTCTCCTTCCTCTACCCCAAACTGCACTTCGTGATCCCTGAAGTCTGCCAAGAAAGCGCGGTCACGTGTACCATATTCGGGCTGACCCCGGGTCGCCGCTCGCCGCATCATAATTACCAGTGAAATAACCTGATTGTGATCACTGTACGCACACACTCACGCTTTGTATTTGTTGTGGCAGCGCTGCTCAAACCTTCAGGGTATCTTAATTAATGTTTGTGGTTTGTCTTACCACTTGATTGGACAGCTCGTGAGTGCAGGAGTTAAGGTTTGAAACTTATGGATAATAAGAATAAGAATTATTTACTTTCCAAAAGATTACAATATTCTTTAGCTATCAAAATAATTAAAGTGGATCCCAAACTAGACTGAGCCTGTATTTTGGGAATCTGAGTAAAGTTGCAAGTAATACTAGGACAACAAAAACAAAATAAGGATAAAGAAAATAAAGACATGCGTGCAACATGTGTGTAACAGTGTAAGCTCCGAAGAGGTTTTCAGTTTTAGTAAAACAATGTTGTTTCTACCAGCATAATACTATTATGGATTAAGAATAAGTTAACCGTTTTACTACAAACTATAATAATGTGCCTTTGTTAGTAGCATGTTAATAGTATTATGAGTATTTTTATTTTCAGAACCCTGTAACGAGGTTAAACGTTTAGTTAAAAATACATAAACAACAAGACAGTTAGATATCCTTAATTGAAAAATACGGAAAAAGTAAAAACGAATTCATGAAAATGATTATCCAAAGTTTGAGATCCACGAAAGACAACAATGATCGTACTTACACGGAGCGCTGTACTCGTGTTGTGATCACCCGGCATCTCACATACCGACATATCTCCACCATTTTGTCTAACCGGCTGTTAAATAGCCGGGCCGAGCCATCGATACATCAATCAAACAAACAAACACGTATCATTTGAGAATCGTTCCTTTTTTTCGCTTCAATTAGATCTTTTGTGGCGTCCGTACAAAAACGGACATAAGTCTGAAATAAAATTTAATGCGTCGTTTAACATCTCTTAAGTTTGGTGTCCATTGTTGTTTTGGCTATTGTGAGTCGTGAAACTGTGTGAATGGCGTGAGACTAAGACTGTTTCTAATATGCGTTTTACTTTTACTATTGGGAATTCCTAAACGATAATTTTTTGTGCCATTTGATTCTATAAGGAGACATTGTTTTATGCATAATACTATATGACATTATGACAGTCTTCACCTTGTTTTTCCTTGGTTTTGCATCTTGGCGTGATTCTTTAAAATGTAGTTACAGAATTATAAACAAATCTTTTAAGAGTTGTTGGTATTTCTGTACCTCTGCCTACCCCTCTCTGGGAATGAAGGCGTGATGATGTGTATGTATGTATATATGACAGTTTTCACATGATTATTATTGGGGACAAGGTAGTTGCCGTTGATATTTTATAAATTCGCTGAATGAACTATGATTTTATTACATTTTACAATTTATTCTTACTTCAATATATTACATTGAGTAAATTGCTCGTACAAATCTAAATAAAATTCTATCGACTAAAAGTTCAACGGCATTTAACAAGATACTAAAAACATCAAATTAAAATTATAATTAAGCTTATGTTATACACACTTTATTAGCGAATACACGTTCCGTTCACATTAAAGAGATGTTTGATCACAAACGGAGCCAAACGTCGATCAGCTTAATTGATCATTCACTGTGGTGCGGCCAAATGGGAAATATTTAAAATCAGACACTTAATCAATTCACTGATCGCAGTGGGGCGCTCAATCACACGGTCTCGAGCATAGAATACAGAAAAAGAGACGATGCTTTTGGTTGGTGACAATTTCTGGTATCACACTTATATTAGAAACGTGATAATTTGTGTGTTTGTTATTCTTTCCCGTTGAAACGGGTTTAAACAGATTTGGGTGAAATTTGGAATCACGGTAGCTTATACCCTGAAATAATACATATTAAGCCGTCGATTGTCCCTGAAAGTTTATGTTCTAGGAACACTTTTAAAATGATAATGGAAGTGACATTAAACTAAGCTTGGTTAATGGTCTCAAAATTGTGCTTTCTTTATTAACTCGAATATCTGATATACATATTTATTTAACACCTTCACCTTGTTTCAAAATCTATCTACAAACTTTATAACTAAATTCCAAAGTTAATTAATTATGTAAAATATTTGAAGTCTTCGATATATCGATGCGATATAACCTAAACACAAAAAAAACTTATGTACACTTGTTATGATTTTTAATTTTTAATTTATTTAATAATATTAAATAGCTGTTAAACATTCATTTAAAATGGTTCGGTAGTTGTTAAGCATAAAACCTCTATAAGTACCTATTAAAAGAGAACATTAAAGCAGTTGCATGTTTTCGTAAATGTTCTTCGATTGATATGGTACCCAAAAAAATGGAATATTCTGCAACTTGCACATTGCTGCGCGTGATCGAGTCTGCCTAATTCCGCGCCTGCGGCCGCAGCGCCCGTCGCCGAGGCGTCACACAATTCGTCAGCAGCCGGCAAGCAATCTTTACCACGGGCGCGCCCTTATCTCCCGTTTATGGCACGATCTTAAAAAAGATTTATGATAACGCACGCCAGGACGAAGCCACAGTCACTTTAAAATAAATGACAAGGAGTCACTTCCAATTGTGATGGAAATGCTTTCTGCAGTAAAATTAAACGATAACCCTGTCGTTTAGAGATTTAAATGGCTTAGGAGATTTTATTGGGGCCTTGGTCCTGGGTTGTGATCTTGTCCCATTTTATGTGTCCCACCTGAGTGGAAGCGTGATATTGAAATGTTCCTCGCCTCGTCGTTTAAGACTTACTTATTATTCTCACCTTGAGTTACAATTTGATTTTTGTATCGGTTAAGAACATTATTACAAATTGCTTTGTGTGCAATAACAAATTCATATTAAAATGTTTTATGTTTTACCTTGTTCAATGGTTACCGAGCTCAAAAGTCATCTTGAACTTTTTATTCTCGTCCTGTTTAACTTGTAGGAATGACAAAATCATTGCGATGTGAAAGAAAGCTATTTCTAACTAACCAATATTATGAATAATGGATGTAGTAGATGGACATTTGTAAATAAAAATATAGTTGCTGGAGTTATGAATTGCACAGGTTCAGTTTCGAGTGATCACTTCTCATATTCATCGAACTTGGTAAGAGCAAAGATGAGGATAAAATCACTAGCTTGTTGTATTGAAGTAGGACAAAGCTTTGAACATACTTACTCGCCTCTTGTAGCGCTGCAACAAAGTAATCCCTCCTTGATTAAAATTCGAGTGGACTTTCGTAGGTAGAATGTTAATTTAATTGTACTGAGCCTACATCGAGGGTATTACCAGTTCGCGTTACTTGTATACTTCATACCGATTTAATATTATTATATTATTAGTGGGCTAGCTGAACGGCTTTGTCCCGCACACAGCAGCACGAGACCAGGGTCACAGAAATGGTATATAGGTTTAAAATCTAGAAGCGCTTGTGTTACTCATTTGCTTGCACATATTAAATAATAAGTTAAGTGTTTTTGAGATAAAAAAAAACCGTACTCGTAGTATATTTGAATTACACTTTCAGATTATAATGGCGACACAAATTTGGAATTGCATCGGTATGCGTTTTCCCTTTCGCTGTGACTACGTCAAGATCTTTTTTTAATATTATTAAATTTTAACTCTTTTATTCATAATTGAACTATAGCTAAAACATGCTACAATATGCTTTGTCCTTATCTGTCATTGTAATATTTGGATCTGACAGAAAGTGACAGCATAATTTGACAAAAATATGTTTATAATGCATTTGAATTAGGGGGTAAGCCTTTTTTGATGATTTGGTAAAAATATCAGCAACTCAAACGTAATTATACCTATATATAATATACCAATCGACTATTAAACTGTTAGTAAACAAGTTCCTCACTAGTTTGCGAGTGGCTATACCCTAGGAGGTACCATACAATTCACATAGGTACCCTATAAGTTAATGTAAGCACCTACCTACCTGTATTTGTATACACATTAAGAACACACTCAATAATTAAGTAGGTACTGAGTTTTGAGTAATAGCGCTAAAAGACTTACTTCAGACTAGCTCTACAGGTGTTGCTTATACTTGCCAACTCATAATTTCAAGAGTTCTTGAACCGACGTTATTGTCATTATAATTTCCTATTTTCTGGGAGTTGTCGGATCATACGCGATTTGGTTTATGTTTATATAAAAAAATACACGGGACAATTTCACACAAATTGAGCTAGTCCCAAACTAAGCTCTAGGCTTGTACTATGGGTACTAGACAACGATAAACTTACTTATATAGATAAACATCTACCTAAAAATATAGAAAATATTAATGACTCAGGAATAAATCTCGTCCTCATCACACAAATATCTGCCCTTACCAGGACTTGAACCCGGGACCGCTAGCTTCGAAGGCAGGGTCTCTACTATATAAAAAAAACTAATTATATAAAAAAAACTAATTATATTCAATTTTGTAACACTACAGCTCATAGACCTAAGCTAGATATAAATTGTAAAGGACATAAATTGGAAGAAGTAAAAGAAACAAAGTTTCTAGGATTAATTATGGATAGACACTGTAATTGGAAGTCGCATGTCAACAATATTTCTGTCAGGTTGGAAAAATTCTCATATGCTTTGAGACGGTTAAAACGTTTATCTGAGGAGGATACCGCAAAAACGGCTTACCACGGTTACGTGGCCTCGATGCTAAGATATGGTTTAATTATCTGGGGAAATTCAACTGACAAAAAAAGGGTGTTTGTCAGCCAGAAAAAATGTATTAGAGCTATGTGTGGAGCAGGCCCCTTAGAATCGTGTAGACCATTATTTAAAAAACTAAATTTGTTAACCTTAACGGGCATGTACATTTTCGAAATCAGTGTTTTTGTAAAGTCTAACTCTAACCTATTCACCACAATTGTACCAAATCCAAAGTTAAGAAATAGAGATCCTACAAAGTTATTAGGACCAATATGTAAAAGTGCTTTGTTTAAGAATAACTGTTATGTGATGTCCATAAAAATATTTAATCATCTACCGATACACATTAAACAAATATCAACTATTATGATATTTAGACAGACATTATATTCTTGGTTAATGGACAAAAATTTCTATACTGTTGAGGATTTTTTTAATTTTGACACATCCAAATTTTAATTATTTTTATCTGACTACGTATTTAATTAAATAATCTTAGTTCTTAATGTAGGTTAAATATATTAATTGTCCGACAAATTGAATTGTAAGGCATTTTTATAAAATATGTTTAGGTCTAAGTACCTACCAATTTTGCATGCTGCAGTACGGCTAAGTGTGCGATCTGATATTTTATTTATTATGAAAGACCAAATTGTAAACCACATTTAATGCAAATAAAGCTTACTTACTTACTTACTTACCAACTAGACCAACGTGTTGTCGTTATGTATGCTATTGCGGCCGATCGTCAAATAAAATAACTTTCAGCGGAAAATCTCACACAAATCGATCCCTCAAACTAACCTGGGCCTCTCTTCTACTTATTCTATATTGTCAACGTTACGATAGCTCTTATTTACTTGACAGTAATGGCGGCTTAGATATAAAGAATACGATAACATGTCAATGGCAATACGATTTTACCCAGAACAGAGGCCATGGAGCTTGTACTATGGGTGCGGACAACGATAAACAATGTCGTCTACGTAATTGTTTCAATCGTTCCAATAGCTTGATCTTATTATTTTAATTATTATTAATTTTTAACCCACGGACACTTCCAGGCGTAATAATTGCGTTTGCAGTGTTTTTAGTACTGTTTTCGAGCGTGTTGCTTTTAGTACGGTGCCGCGGGAGGTCTAGCCCATTCGTATTACCATGTAACATTGTATGCAAAATGCTGCAATAAATACGACTTAATTGTCTAATTACACATTCGCGCTATGGAAACTGATACGGTTCTGCGTAATAAGGTATTAGAATTAACCTTTCAATGGTTTTGAACCCGGATTGCTTTTCATAAGCATTAGAATGTGACTTGCACGCAACTAAGTTGTTGAACTATCACATTTCTTTACCTCACGCCTTAAGTCTGGTTCTCCCTTGGTCAATAAGATGAAGAAGGGGCTTGCTTAGCCATGCTTAACCAACCAGTCAGTATCATGTTGTCAGCGCTGGATTGAAACAACGAAGTGAAATATTTAAAAACCGTTTAAGAGGGTATCAACATAAAAATGTTTGGTTTAATATACAATTCTGCAATACAACGTAAATAACAAATTAAGTATGGCGCAAAATACACCTTAGCAAGTAAGGCAGTAAGGTACATTTTGCAACTTATTGTATTATCAGCCGACGTTGTTGTGCGTATCGTGGAAGTCCACTGCTAGACATGCCTTTCTCAAAGATCTTCAATATGGTCTGTTTTGTGCCATATACATCCATCGGGTTCCCACAATCTTTGTCGGATTGGCGGTTCACCTTGTGCAACCCTACCGACACGTCGCTTTCATGCTCTTTAACCTTAATTTTACAATAATTTATAATGCAAAAGATACATTATATTACGTATCTACTTACGTACCACCCAAAAAAATTCAATACCACATTAGTATTGTACATCTTGACGACGACGGATTTTGACGGTAGCCTAGTTGGAAGTTATCCTGCCTACGAAACTAGTGGTCCCTGGTTCGATTCCCGGTATGGGCAAATATATGTGTGATTTTCCTGAGTCTTGGGTGTTTTCTATGTATTTATCTATGTAAGTAAGTTTAGTTCGGGACTAGGTAAATTTGTGTGAGATTGCCCCTAGTTAATATTTATTTGTTAGAAACAATTTTTCGAGTTAAGCTTCTGATTACTACCTACTGTTTTATTTTTAAATCCACAATGCTGACTGTAAACAATTTCACACGGTAATCTCCCTAAGGAATCCATAATACCCTTTATTGATTTTTGTGGTCACATCAACGATACTGCTCTTGGATTTGTACAAATTATAAAAGCCTCAACATTACTTCCAACGGGCCGTTTCATCAAAGTAAAGGTATTTATACACCGAGCCATAATTTGTTTAAATTAATTTTACTATCTACTTAAAAAAAATATGTCCTGGAAGCAAGGAGTACATACTTTTTAGGGTTCCGGAGCCGAATGGCAAAAACGGAACCCTTATAATTTCGTTATGTCCGTCTGTCCGTCTGCCCATCCGTCCGTCCGTCTGTCCGTCTGTATGTCACAGCCATTTTACTCAGAGCCTATTGCAACTATATAAATAAAATTTGGAGGATAGATGTATTCTATGAACCGCTATACAATGATGTAGTAAAATTGAAAAAAAATAAAATATTTAGGGGTGGCACTATATACATGTAACTAAGGGACGAAAAAATTTTTTTTTTAGTTACATTAGCGTGTGGGGTATTTTTAGATAGGGCTTCTAAAATGATACGGAGGTTTTTAAGTGACTTTTTTACGTAAGTGAACAGTTGGCGAGATATACGCTTCTAAAGTCGTAAAAATTCTGTCCGGGTGGGTAGCTTTTGAACTGTTAAATAGAACATTGTAATAAAAATTACAGTAGTACCAACATTGTTTTGAACACGATATGCTGTGTAGTTTTTGAGATTTTAATTAAAAAAAAAAAGAATTTCAACCATGAACGTTCATCCCAGCTACGGTCGGCCGGTTTTTTAGATTACAAATAAAATAAACCTATGTGTGATCGCTATGAGATCAGGTAAATAAGAAAACAGGACAAAATTTCAGATTAATGAGGAGAGTAAGGAAGAAGGTTTCCAAGCTCTACCCGGTTATGCTAAAATCGAAAAAATTACTTATTAGCAGTGATCGGAATAGGTAGTGCAATTTCGCGAGACTTCGGTGCGTAAGTTTAGTATGGATATAGCTTGTAACCCCGGGATTACATTTGCAAAGTGTTAAAGTTTGTGTTTAATTCAGAAATGTTATTAAAATATGATTTAAACGATTATTTTGCTAGCATAGAATATCGCATTGACGAAATAATATGTAGACACTTGCAATGACAAAAAGTAAAAAAGTATTTACAATAACATTATGTTCCCATTTAACTTCAATAAGGTCATGTCAAGAAAATATTCTGTGAAATAACACGAGTCCCGGAATCTGGGGTCTTATCCATATTCGGTGTAATGTTTAAGGTCATTCACCCGAAATTGCACTACCTATTCCGATCACATTAGACTTTAAAAAAAACTTTCGATACCTATAAATAACATTTTATGTATGCATTAGGTACATTAAATAACTAATCGCGAGTTTTTATTTAGTAGGTACCTATAAGTGAAACAAGGCAAGGTTTTTTTTTAAAGGTACTTGATTTTACTGTGACGTTGACTCAAAAATTTAACGCAAAATCTTTTTGGGGATAACGAGAACTCGAAAAAACAGGAAGTAACGAAAAACACTGTGCAAATTGTCGGGAAACATGTAATAACTCTTAAAGTGACGCTTGTTTCGTTGGGCCACTTAAAAGCACTGAAGATGACACAAACAAAAAAAACTTGTCCTCCTAAACGTGTCCCGTACTTACATCCTGGAATTTAAACGTAGTCAGTCAGTGAGCATGCCCCTTACGATGCTCATAATCGAACCTTATCTGCCACAAAGATAATCTCGACCGCGGTCACACATTGCTTTTGAAATTATTTTATCTTGTATTGAAAACCTGCGGTTATCATCCGGAATAATAATAACATTACAATATTTTGTACATTAAGTGCGGTCTGAGAGAACTGGTTTGAGAGATGTAACTAGAAAGAAAGGCGTGGATTAAAATGTAAGAGAAGTAACAGTGTTGCCGGGTCTATTGATAATGATACATCGTCAATAGAAGTCTGAAAGTATTCAGACTTATATTGACACGATCCTACCGTTTTTTGGAGTTCGCTGCAATTAATATGAAACGTAATAAAAGTCACTATATTACCTCAAGACAATAAACATGTACAGCTCTCCTTTTATAATGCCCTGTGGAAGAGATTCCATTGAGGGTTAAGTTCATTTTTGTGTGATAAAGAGTTTTAGTATACATACATATGCGTTTTAGGTACAAATCACTTTATTTCATTACAAACTGAAATGCGTGTTATTTATCTTAAAATTTAAAAACAACTCAATATAATTTTACACAAGCACGTAGTACTTAAAAACATTAATTTTTATCATTTCGTTCACCTCAGACTAGCTGTCATATTGTGTTTATTTTATTCTTTCTCTTGTAGCGACGACATTTCTTTTATCAACGACTCTTAAACAGCACTTATTAAAAATGTGGGCGGGAATTATTTTCGTTCTCTGCATTATTGTCCACAAATTACGAGTTTGTTATTTTTTCACGACTTATATTATTAAATATCGGTGCAATGAAACGCAAACAATCAATATTTTCTTACTAAAATGGATGTTGAAGGCCCTCCAGATCATCTTAATGTCAAATAATGAGCATCTCATAAAATTTGGTTGCACTAAATTAAGCAACAACTCATTTTGAATATTGTATTTAAAACTTGCAAAACTTAAGTGGTTTGACCTCATTTTATTTGACTTTTTTTTAAATGTTCTAGTATACCCTGAATAACAATTAAGTTTTGGACAAAGTTACCCCACACCGATCGGAGGTTCGATTTTTGAATCTCATTCGGTGACGCTTACCAAAATGGCTGATTTAAAAAGATTTATAAATAAGAGTTCGTATTTTTGAATCTCACCGGTGAATATAATTTTCACGCCTATGATATCAAATATAAAGCCAGGTTTAGCAGAAGTTGATTTCTGTCTTACTTTAACTTTTAAGTTAGAAAAAGGCAAAAAAATTGTGCTTCTTGCTGTACAACTGAAGTTAAAGTAAGACAGCAAACAAATTCTGCAATTTTTATTGCCATTTAAACCTGGCTTAAGTAATACCCACTAAGTCAAAAACAATATAATTTAGAAATTCGTGACATTCAATTTAGTCTATAAAGACGTTTCTGAACGCAACCAAAAAAATAACGTGACACTTCGTTTAGACGTTTAATTTGGCGGTTGTGTTACAGAACTTGGTTGAAAGAACGTGCTACAATGACTGCGAAGTCAATTTTGCTAACTAAAATATTGGCGGCGACCATAAATAAAATGTACTATATTTTTGTTGTGTGTACTTTATTTTTTGGCACTATAACTCACCATATGTCTTGATAAGAAAGGTGGCAACCCTAGTTAGGATCCTAGTCACTGCGCAAGTTTTTTCTCTTTTGAGCTGTAACTAAGCTCTCCAAAGAGCTTGCTCTAGAAACAACTGACTTGATCATGATCTATCATAATGTTTGAATGACAACAAAGTTAAATGGAAACTTACGTACTTTTCCTATAAACAGTCCAAAACCATTCCGCAACACCTCACACAGCCGATTGGATTCATATCATAATTTTAAAATTAGAACCATTTCAAATTCATCAAACGTTTATAGAGACTATTGAAACACGTATTACATTTTAAATGAGGAACATCGTACAGTCTAATGATCAAAGAGCCATGTTCTAAAAGCTTTAATCACCAATCAGGATCGCCAGTTGACCCCTCATTGACACGAGCTCTGGACTCATCTCGTAGCAATTAAAACAATCACCGAGAGTGGTATCGGAACTGCATTCCAGCCTATTAGCATTTGAAGACGGGAGGGAGTTAATGAAGATGAAATAGGTACGATGAAGATCAAACTGTGTGTTAATTTAAAGAGTCTACAACTACATAAATGATTGGAGGATAACCTTATACAAATTGGCCTTGTTAGTACTATGGGTAGTTATGTACCTACTAGACTGCGACAAAATGTTACTTGTACTAGGTATAAGGAAATAAATACTTGACAGTATTTTATGTAAATTACCAAGACTTATGATCAAAGGGCGGAATTGTCATGGCAAAAATTTAAATGTCGTAGGGATAGAACGTAGTATTTTTTATTCTATCCCTATGAGATTTGAATTTTTGCCATGAGAATTCCGCCCTCTCCTATGGTAAATTAATAATTCGTGGTGGTAAAAATATTTGCTCTTGCCGAGGTTCGAACCGGACTGCCTAGCATCACAGACACTTCACTACCAACTAGGCTAATCATGTCGTCTATGGATTTTGATGTCTGTATAGGTTCCCGGGTTAGAATAGTACCACTCCATGTCTTCCAGTGGATGTCGTGAGAGGCAATGGGCTTGTAACCTGTCACTGGTAAATATCTTAACCCGTTTTGTGGAAATTGTGCTTACAGAATTATAAACAAGTCTTTTTAGAGTTGTTGGTGTTTTTTGAAGCTCTGCCTACCCCACTCTGGGAATGAAGGCGTGATGTTATGAATGTATGTATGGTATTGTATGTAGTTTCTGCTTTGAGTAAAGTCAAAAAAATGTGTCTACACTAGTTATACACTTAGTATTTTGTTTACTTTGGGACTGCGTTTGAATACGTCTATTTGGGTATGGTGACTGATAACTTAAATAAACAAAACATAAAAATGGTTTCAATTATCCACATTATTTCACACAATTTTGTTTTGCACATGACTATAATACCTATAGTATTGATATTGGTTAGAACTCGTACATGTATTGGCGTTAATAGCGCGGCGTATATGGCGTTATATGATAATATAGTAAGCCTTTTAATGAAAATTATTATCTCAGCAAGGTGTCGCTGGTAGAATTTTGACATACTGAATAAATGACTTTTATCTTTTTTTTTATATGGCTTTCACTCCTTGCTATTTTGGCAAGGTGTATTTTGCCAATGTCGAGTTGAAGACATAACGCACGTGACGAGAATGTTCGGTGTCGTTGTGAATTTTGACTTTTGTGGAGTGATCAGGGAAGGATTCCTACAACAAATAACAAAATGTTATGGACATCACAGAAAATCACATGACATTTGACAGTTAATAATAGCGGGAATAAAAATGACAGAAAGTTATGGTTACCAACATAGAGGATAAGGGAAGACTTTTATCTTTATCTTTTTAAAGTTGTCCTAATACGCGGGTAGGTCAGTTTCTGAAGCAGGAGTTAAACTTTATATTTGACAATTGACTGCAACATACGCATCACTAACGTAAGCTGTTACTGTTTGCGTTATATTGTGTTACTTCTTCCAATAATAAAAGTCGTCGGTAAAACTAAAATATTGCTCTAACGTGTAACACAAGATACGTTTGAAAAAGCGAAACAATATTCCGACGACTCGTAAAAATGCCCAAACTGAATAGCAACAATGAGACGTTCGACGAATTTATTGACGTATTTTATTTGCTTGAAGAAATTAAAAGTTTGTGTGATACCTACATCGTAAGATTACAAAATAACGAGATATAATGAGACACGACTACTAAGTTCAAAAAGTGTGGGTAGTAGGTCTGTTAATATTAACCATTTTAACTTAGTTCTCAGTGTTTCAAAAGTCTTTCAACATTTTTTTAATACTGAATTTGTTTAGCTTTATTTGCTATGGCCTTGTCTTTTCAGAAAACCCTCAAAATTACCGAGTATAGTATCTATTTTATATTTAGATGAAATTAATAAATCAATCATAAACCCTCGACTTTTATCGCTCTTTATCGAATGCCTAATAGGTTAAAATATTATTCACAACCACTAGAATAAAAAATATAGTTGTAGGAACCATTAAGTGAATGTCACAATATCATTTATCATAAACTAAACAAAATGTTATTTCAGTGTGCTCAACTAAAGATACATATCGTAAAAAACAAATAAATCTTACTGTGAAATCTCCATAACAATGAAAGAAAACCAATAATCTATAACATAGGGAGGCTGGCAGTATTTCATATTAATAATGCATTTAGAACTAATTTTAATGCGGTGAATGTACTAAAATAATCTTTTGACAAAGATAACTTTGCTATCCTTAAAATTGATAACAACCCTTACTTACATAAGAATATCTTCGATTGTTGAATGGAATAGTACTTTTACGAGTGTAAATAGGTTATGGCGCAGTCGTAACCGGCTGGCGAGGCATCGGCTCCGAGCCCGGGGTGTCAAGTCATTGGTCGTTAATCTATATTAAAATAAACGGCATTGTTTTCTCTTCTACTAATATTTAATTAAGTTACTTGCCTACAAGTTATGGTAAATCGAGATAGCAGCATACTTTAAAAAGTGTAAGATTTCTAATCAAAATACTTAAAAGCGAGTAAATATCTGGTTTTGAGACATCGGACTTTATATCCTGCATGGAAAGGCAGAGCAGATAGTTCTACTTGAGAAGCGTCATATTCGAGTTTATTATTTATTGTAGTATCTAACATGTTTATGAAAACACGATCATAAACTGTTGTTTATATTGTTATCTCTTTGTTTGTTTCATATTCCACTTTTTATTCTTTTTTTCACCAAAATCAATTTGGAATCGCTTGTTGTTTGAAACAATATCTCACAGCGGTATAGTTCGGAGTTAATCGGAACGCTAAAGATTGTGTCGGGAGACAAGGGTAAAAAAAACAATCACGAGTACAATAGCGCAAGTCATAGCTCTCAATAGGCCAGCCGATAGTCCAGCCTGGGTGTTTGCCAGTTCAATTATCATTACGAGGCAATTCCCGCCGAGTCACCTTACTGTGGGTGACCCGCATTAAATCGGTTAATTCAAACTATTTATCAACTCGATTCGTTATGCATAGGATCAGATTTTGAAACTGTTTGATGATGTTATGGCATTCGGCTCCATTGTGCCGCTCCCGCCGGCTTACTTGGATGGGTGTGTACTATGATAATCGACGCGTCCGATTGAATCTATTGAATGGCTCGAGTTAAATAGTGATACAATTAAAATTGTACCGATGGCTGTCACGCGACGTCCGAGGCTAATTTTCGAACAACGTAAATACAATCAGACTTTGTTCCCATCGGCTGAATGGGCCACAATGCTCGCCTGACACAAATGAGCACCTAATTGGAACGTTGCGAGTTGCGACACCGCTAGAAACTGTGCAGTTGTTGCGATAGGGTTAATTCTCACACTAGGACTTCGCTTTAAGTTGCACTTATCAAACTTCTTTTGAAAGTTACTACCTATTTTTTTTGGTAAATGACAAGTTTTTTTTTAAATTTTGCATTTATCTGCGGATTGCAGAACTTGGCGGACTGTTTTTTGTACACTTTTCCGAGCATATCGAAGTAACTACCTAATGTGTCTACAAGGGCGGGGGTAACTTTATTTTGCCGGTTAATACTTCGTCGACGAGTTCAATAGTAAAATGTTCAAGAGAATGATACCAACTGTAGTGATGAGAAAACATGTATTAAAATGTATGTTGTTTAAGAAATAGCTTATAATCTTGTTAACAAGTTACATTCGTTGCGATTTATTACACTTGAATGATATTCTTACGATTCAACAACAGCGTATTATAACAATTTATCCTAGCGTTCACGTCCTGACTCCCTAGGGTTAATTCCCTGATGAGAACGGCGCTATCTTTGTTTTAGGACTCGTCTTATAAACTAGCCGTGTTGTATAATTAATATTAACATTTAAACTAAACATTGATTTGGATAGATCCACCAATAGTAACATACCGGGTGTTGCCTGTAATAGGAGCAATAAATTTAGGGATCGTTTCCACACCACAAATGTAACAACATTTATTCTACAACTTTTGAAAATAACTTGTTGTTTACTAAATATGAATGAATTTAGATTTTCCAAGCCAGCAATGTACTTATTGCGAAAACTACGAAGTATGTAGGCTGACAGTAGATGTCAACTAGACTATTGGATGGAGTACATTGAAAATGCTATTTAGTTTGTTCGAAAAAATCCCAAATAATAAATTACATATTTTGTAAAAGTTGTAGAACAAATGTTGCAACGTTTATACAGTAGAAACGATCCCTCAATTTATTCCTCCTATTACAGGCAACACCCCGTATAGATAGATTTTAAAAAGTCAATAAAAGAGAATGATCGTGAGAGAATGAATGGCATAAAATTAAGTTTGTAATACAATGGCTGTATTATTTATAATTAAGTTTGTAATACAATAATAGTAATAGCAGTATTATGTAAGTTGCAAATGAAATAAACTGTCAATTTACTAAAGCTTCTGTTGATTTGTGTTTTAAATAGAGGACTAGTCATTTATATTCGGGTTTTGAATGGCTTCATCTTTTTTAATGTTTCTAAGTAGGTACTGAGAATACGAAATTTATGTTAACAACTATTTTCTGGCATACTACTCAATGCATCTCTATTGTTGCTAACGATTTAGAAAGGAATATCCGAGCAAACAAGATGCGGACAACTTCTGCTAGATGTCCAGACTCCAGCAGAGCATTCGACAAAGAACTTCAAGACCTCTACCTTCTTGGTAACATGGTAAGACAGTGTTCTTCATGGACTCGATTCTACTTGGTCAATTCGTTATTGATTTCTTACAAAATTGTTTTAAAGCTTTATTAAAATGTTTATAAAATGCCTCTCTACATTACTACGAGTTAAGGCTAACACTGTATTACCTACAGGTTGCAGAACATTCCCGAAAAATTTTAAATCTTTAAATTACAGAAAGTTTATTGGAAACATTTAAGAGGATTGTGAAGCGAAGCCTAAATCGCGTAGCTGTCAAAAAAAATCCGTACAATTTTAGCTCCGGGCGATAACGTTTCTCACCCCCTAAATATAATACGATTTGCACTATTTTTGATTATGTTGTAGATATTATGGAAAACTAGGTATAGGTCTACCAGAATCTGATAGCATTTTTAAAAGTAAAAAAACAGTGATTTTCATATGGCAACTGTCAACTGGCGGCAGTGTCAAATTGTTTGTTTACCGTTGCTAACATTTTGAAATTCGTTTCAACTATTGTTATCTGGTGAAAATGTCGAGAAAACCGCTTAGATCTCAAGCGAGGAATATTGTTTACAATGTGTATAATAAAATACGCGAAGAAGGAGGTATAAATCAAACACAATCTTCGATTTTAAAGCGTGTTGTGGAGTTAACTGGTATTTTGAAACGAACTGTTTTGATACTTTTAGGTTTAGGTATATTTTGTCTTACATAAATGCTACTTATTACAGGGGTTCCCAGCACTACCATTCGTCGAATAATAACTGAGGACACCTCTAATAATGGTAAATTGAAAACGATTTCATAAAGCAAGACAAAATAATTGAAATGTTAGAAGAGAGGTTTATCATAAATACTTCTCTCTCTTCATCGTCCTCAGCAGATGAAGAACAAGAAATGGAAGTAGAATTTTTGGAATCATTTTCTAGTTCTGGATGAGATTTTAAGTTATTTTTTATACTCATTGTATAAAAAAATTGTGAGAAAGAATGGTGTGTTTATTATTTTATTTGTGAGCAATAATCTATCTGTTCACGAATAGAGCTAATAAGTTTGAGTCATGGTATGTATGAAATTGTCCTCAGATATATTAAATTATTATCCTATACTGGGAGTTTAATGTAATAGACCTCTAGTGTACCTATATACTCGTATTTTTTGTTAATAATCTTAAAAGCATAAAAAATATAAATTCGTCGAATCTTAGGGCCGTATTAATAAACTCATCTTGGGTGAGATGCCGGTCACAAGATATGTCAAAGTAAACGTCAAACCATAGAACACTGTCATTTTTGACGCATCTCGAGACGAGCATTAGAGTTAAGATCAGTAATACGGCCCTTAAACTTCCTCATTTTTTGAAGTCGGTTTAAAAATTACACAGTATCAATACCGTTTAGTCCAATTTCCCCAGTATTGCCCTCTACAATTTTTTATTTCCCCATTTGCCATGAGATTCTGGTAGACCTATATGTATGTTTCCGCTTTAGTTTTTTTTTATTCTATTTTAATTTAAATAAATATTTTCTTGAAAAGGAAAACGTACGGACATAGTTTTTCATAATATATATAACATATTCAATAATCGTAAAAATCGGACAACGTTTAAGAGGAGAAAAACGTTATCTTAAGAGCATTAAGAATGTTCTATTTTCATACGAAATAAGAATGTTGCTAGAAGTTACCGATACATTTTCAAAGAAAAGTTGCACAGTTTGAGAAGTTTCTTGTCGGCATAATTCTAGTTTAAGCGTTGTATTTCAGTTCTACAACAACGCGATAAGCTTATACAAAAGCGCAACCTTACTTAGACAATAGGTGTAGAAATGTTAGGAACACGCCAGTAGCGATCGCCGATAATCCCGAACTCTATTTGGTGACATTTTGAAGTGTGTCACTCAGAGCTCGTGTAGCTTCGGTCGTGACGGGCGAAGTGGCGAGTTCGTGATCTAAATTAATTAAACAGAGACACAAAACTAAAGCTATCACGATTGCTTGAGATGGGCGTATTGTGGATGTGGATTTGCTTTGAGGAATATTTACGTTTCGATTTTGTTTAGGTGCTGATTTTAAATTTACCTACCCGCTCATTTAAGATTTTAATGTCGGTGTATGTGACATAATTTGATGAGAACACGGCATTTCCTACATTGTTTCATAAATTCAATTGGATTTTGTGATATTTTTACAACGGTATTTCCAATTTATATAAACACCACAGACACTGATCTTTACCTTTTCTGAGTCATACAGGACACCACAGCTTCGCATCCATACAGCTAAAATCACATAAAAATCCCTACGGCCCACCGCTGAGTGGCATAATACTCGCCAACCGTCACATTTCAGAATACAATATGCTAATTAGCTGTTGTTTTTGATTTGCTACAAGCTCTCAGAAACGTATGCAAATTTTTAACCTTTAATTACGTCTTGGACACGACTGACGACGGCGTTAAAGATGCAGTTTTAAGAATTGTCTGTGTTTACCCTGCGTGCGCGCGGAGATTTAATATGGTAAGCGGATTTAGCCGGAGAGGTACGAGGTGACTATGAAAATGTTTATTGCTTGTTTTATTAGGGCTGTCTCTGCGCTTTGATTTATTATTTAAAAATAAAAAAGTTTAAGTCTATAGCTAATGAGATAACTAATGGGCAAAACTTTTAAATCATTTATTGCATTTGTGATTGATTGATAAAACGTAACAGAATCAATACACAAACACCAACCACACACGATTCAAATCAAGTGACACTTGTAACGTCACACAATCGTGAGTTCACTTCCATTGAAAATGTCTCCAATCAACAATAGAAGGCGACATTAATTCTATCCATCATCTTGCATCCGAAAAGGGTTGAAGTTCATTAAGGGACGCATTCCACAAGTATTATTCTTTGAAAACTGGTAATAAAAATAATAACAAGGCGGCCACCCTGCCAAGTGCTATCAGCTCCATCTGTTGTCGTTGCGGACAAACTCGCCTAATGAACGATGATAAATCATATTCGAAAGGCGGCTCGTGGCCCGCTCCATGTTATTCTTTTGTCACTTATTTAGTGGTAATCCCAGATAGCGCCTCATACATTGACGGGTCTAGCTTGACTTGGGACTTCGAAGATGGTTTTAAACACGTATTGGATTGCGTGATGGCTTGATAAACGAATTAAGGTAAGTTATTTAGGGGCGAAATTGTAAGGTGTCTCTCTTACCGTGTCCCTGCCCGCACACCATTGTGCTTACTAATGATTTTATGCAAATGCAGCCTCTTTAGATCGGAGTCTTAGCGCGATCTTCAACCGTCAGGTACCAGGCTCATTAATTTGAAATATGACTCGGGAATTTTTACAATGTTGAGATATAAATTAGTATTCTTATCAAATGACAAGTGGGAAATTGGGTAAGTTTTTCTTAATTTTAATGGGGAATTGTGAATGATACCTGTGGGCTTAGCACACTTTTTGTCAATTTCCATAATCATTTGAGACATTTTATTGAGTACCTAAATTGATATAAAGACAGAATTCAAGTTTTATGTGTGCGGTATAAACCAGTCTGGGAAAAACGGTTACAAAACAGATGCAACTAGTATTTTAAAAATCAAAGCAAATTTTACGTTCAGCTATCTCTTTGTTTGTAACGCCGTTACGAATAAACTGCTAAATGGGTCGTATTTACTTCATACTGTGGGAAAATTGGAAGTTCATGAGAGAGTTTATAATTAAAAACTAGTATGTATGTATGTAAACACTTTATTGTACAAAACAAAACAGAACAATACAATGAAGATACAAGAAAATAATCTACAGAGGCGAACTTATCCCTTACTACTACTACTAGTCTACTACTTCCACTTACACTTACTAGTTCTACTTACTAGTTCTCCGGAAAACGAATTATTATTTATATAATTAGATTAATAAGTTTAGAATAATGAAAATAAGGATGGTGTCACTAACTAGTAATGACGCAAAATATTAAACTGTCCAAAATGCAGATCCTCATTAGTCTCCGCTTAGCATTACAAGTCTGCTTTGTCACATTTACCCACCTGTTATCTCCGGGACATACGTTTGCTGCCCACGCCCATTACATTTTTTTACCTTGTGCCTTTCTTAATTTTATACCTACAGGTCACTTGTATAATTTTAAGAAAGATAGAGGGATGAAAAAATTAATCCTTGATTTGACCAGCTCTTCGTCAGCTTGCGTCAATCGTCTACATTTTGTCAGTTTTTGAAAGTCGTTAACGCTAGAGATATGCATCATGTCAATAACTAAGTTTTGATGAGGTTTAACATTCTGCAGCATAATGAACAGTAGGTATAACTTTATGCAGCACAGCATACAGCTTTTTGGCTCAATATTTGTAACATTTGTAAAATATAACCTGTAAAACCGAGTAATTTACCAATTCTCATTGAATCAAATCATTTTTTTGCCAACAGCGGCCTCTCTGGTGCCAATTTACGAGTTAAAACTTAACGAGATATTTTAGCATCTAATGAACTACCAGTCCAGCGTGTCTATGAATCATAATAATAATGGTTCATCAATGGATTCGTCATCAAACTCTGTAACGATAAAAAATACACCGCAGAATCCAAAAAAGCCACAAAGAAAAAACATTCCATGCCCGTGGTGGCATCCCACTAGACCGAATCCCACGAAGAACAAAGAAACTTAATCTTTACTTAACCCTAATTGCGATAATTACTGTCCCCGACGACGTCCAAATGATTTATGGTCCAGTAGCTGAGCTTAATATTTTGCTAATGCTTTCCTTTGAAGGTAGCGTGGGAAACTTGCTATTGATGACGTTTGAGTTTTTGTCATGGAACTCACGAGTTAAACGTTTGTCTGTGTGATCAATCCGTTTGTTACTAGCACGAGACATAA
This sequence comes from Acleris holmiana, assembly GCA_949316455.1. NCBI lineage: Eukaryota > Metazoa > Arthropoda > Insecta > Lepidoptera > Tortricidae > Acleris > Acleris holmiana. The sequence goes on from OX438772.1 coordinate 8,496,523, forward strand.
TTCCGCTCATTGCCAAAATATCATAATGTTAAAATACCAGATTTTCAATATACTGGAAAGCCAAAACTTAACATTTAAATTAAGGCATTGTTAAACATCTTTATATAACATCTAGTAGCTGGTGTTTTGGGAGTCTGGTAAACAAAGTCCTTTATTTCGAAAATTTTAGTATTTTGGTTGTGAGCGCATAATCTCTTGTAGTGAGATGTAATGTTTTTGGCAATGCTACTTTTAATTTTTGCTCCACCGTGGGTTGTTACGAATACATACTGTATTTCTTGTTAACTGTAATAATATCTCTTTTTGGCTACCCAAAATACATATTAAAAACCCACCACCACCACCTTATACAACTGAAGTCGTAGTTTGAATTGAAATGCGACTACAAATTTAAAATTCAACCTCAATATTCATAATGTTACCGTATTGTCTGATATTATTGTTATTATCATTATTTTTGATAATTATTTTCCACCTGTACCTAATGTTATTAATACAATTTTAATTTTCAAAGTAAATAAATAACAGGGTACAATCTCAAACAAATTTACCAAGTCCCAGTAACATCAATAAACTTATATATACAAATACATAGAAAACATCTAAGATTTCATGAATAAATTCTCACGTTCATCAAACATTTAGACCTACCGGGAATCCATACCGCAAACGCTAGCTTCGAAGGCAGGGCCTACCAACTAGGCTAACAGCATCGTCAAAGAGTCGTCACCAGTTTCGTTTTTGATAACAACAGCCAAGAAAAATTGCTCTATAAACCATCGCCTATCCAGCATTTTGTCGGGAAAACAACGGTTGCCGGAAACCGATGGATGCAAGCGGCGCAGGAGGGTCCTTGTGGCAAACCTTGGAGGACGCCTTTGTCCAGCAGTGGACGTCTTTCGACTGAAATGATGATGGTGATCCAGCATCTTTAGCACACAACCAACAAAAGAAATAAATTGTAGATCCGTATGTCTAGATTACTTAATACTTAATTAATCTCATCAACAGCAAGACGGCAATAGATTAAATGTTGATATCGCCAATCGAAATGCTAATTTGATAAACGTTGTGAAAGTTTAAATGACTAATATAGAGCCTCTTGAGACACAATCGGGGTCTACAAGGGCTTATGAGTAATGTTGTTCGCGGAACTTAGTATCGTTTTGTGATCGCCACTCATTAATTGGCATCTTGTGGGATGGCGCGATTCATTCTTCAAAGCTAGAGGGTGTTTTAGTTAAATAATGGTTCTTGGAAAGTTTTTACTACAAAGTGAAGCCGTTGAGATTAATATTTCCGATGTGTTAATAGCTTGAAGGTAAGAAAAAATGATTTGCCAAGTTCTTTCTTAGGAAGTATTTTGATCTATCATATCAAAGATTTATACATATCTACTTTTATATAATTATGTTACTGGCATAAACTTATTTAGATTCTAAACTTGAACCAATTGCTTTGAACTGCTTCCACCGAATATCCGTATTCTGTCCAAAACCACCAAAATAATTCTCTATTTTTTTAATCTTCTGCATATGGCTGAATTTAAATACTGTGACTGCAATAATATTTAGGGAGATTTTATTCGGCTTAGTTTGTGAACACCTGCATTCATACCGGAACAACTCCAACGCGGGTAAAATCATAGATAAATACTAGTTTAATATATTGCGGTTTTACAACTCCGCCTGTATCAGTGGTATTTCCGACTAATTCTCAGCATCGGTCGTGTCATCGATATTATGTTTCGTTCCATTGTGTGTTTTATATTAATTAGCTTTGCGCCTGGCTCTGACGACCGAAACCGCCATCTTTAAAATATTTATTGCCAGCGACTCACTTGGCTTGTTCATATTACATACAATTTTTAGTTGGTGGTAGTCAATATATTATTCTCGTGCGGGCTAAGAAAAAAAACACAAGATCAGCTAAACGCCCAGTGTACAATGTATACGCCAAACCATTTTGATGCCCAAACTGCCCGCGAATACAGTGTAGTACACAGGGCGTTTAGTTCAAAAAACTTATGACTTAAGTCTAGCCTAGAATAGTGCCACTCCATGTCTTCCCATGGATGTCGTAAAAGGCTACTAAGGGAATGAAGGCGTGATGTTATGTATGTATGTAAGCCTAACCGGTTATGGTACAGAACGAGGTTGTGATATGATATGTCATATATGATTCATATATAACAATACTTTGGAACTTCAACAAAGTGTAAGAGTATGCATGTAATAAACTACATAGGTGAATGGGTATACTACTTAGATATTTGTTTTAAAAAAATGTCGACAAACTTAGGTGTGGTTTTATACAGGGTGTTCTATGGAAAAGTGTACTTTAATGGAAAAAATAAATTTAAAAAGTAATTTTATTGTCATGATAGAAGGACTACGTCCAGCAACTTGGACTTATACCTACTTAAAGACTGATTTTGTAATGTTACTGATTATTATTAAACCCAACGAACAGCAATGATAGCTAACACAACGAGTTTAATTTGAAAGGTGTCTGCTGAATTTAAATGTCAATCTAAATCTCTTAATTAATGTTTGACTCATCGGAATATAGTGGTCAAAGTTTTGATTGGATCCGTTTCAATAATTCCTCGCCTTATAATTTATAATTTAATATTTAATGTATTTGCTTAAAATAATATTTTTACGTATTCAAGTACATAATTAACGATACTTAATTTATGTGTAATAGGCGGTAGCGTGACAACTTGTTAGCTCAGCGGTATACATTTTAAAACAGCAATAAACCAAAACTCTTAAACGTTGACGCTAAAAAGGAAATCCCAAGCACAGTTGGACCTTGTAACAGACCACATTAGTCAGAGGCAAACAAAGATTCACAATCCCAAATCTTTTAATTGGCATTAAGTATTACGACAGCCAATGACTTGCCTAATCCGTCGTCTAATGATATGAACATAGAGTTGGTAATACCTCCGCGTTTTAATACCAATAACTAAGTTGTTAATGGAATCGTAAAAACGAATGGGTATATGGCGATTAAGCCTCGCAATAATCGCCAAAAACTTTTAGCGATTATTAGCATAACTGTATAAACATGGTTACTTTATTGAAGTTTCTATCCTGTCTTTTTTGATTTGAAGTTTCAGGGTCTTTCTTGGATTTCCTATAAACGTTAACATCAATCGGTGTATTTGTTATAACACATAGTTAAAAAAACAATTGATCACAATTTGAGATCATTCGTTTCAATGGCTGACTATACTTCTCGAATTTCTTTTAAAATATAAGGAGTAATAACAACCACATATTGCTGTAAAAACCCAATTCTTCTTTTACCATTTGAACCAAATTTTGTTTCAAATAAGTAATATTTTTGATTTTGACAGCCCCATTTCCACTCTATAGAGATCACCCTGTGAATTCCATTCTAATCTGTCACGTCTAGGAGGTCGGTGTAAAGTTCATCAATGCTGAATTCAATTATCGATTACACCATTGTGTTCCGCTCTTTCGATTTATATTTAAATACCAGACGTTTACGAGAAACGCATTGTGAAATTAGATAACTATTTGACGAAATGGACCGCCCGCGCGTTTTCGTTGTTATTAGAAAGTAGTTTAAGGAAGTTTATGACGAAATAAGAATTTTGCAATTATTTTTCTTACTAGTGACCCGCTCGGGAATCCGCTTGCGAATAACTCGTTTATCGTGTTTTCCTCTGGAACTATCTAAATTCTGACTAATTTCTTCTTCTTTACTATTTCTAGTTATTATGTATTTTTATCAAAAATACGTAGCGAGCAAATATCAAATTGATAAGCTTTCGTTAGTTGCTGAGAAATTGACACAGATACCAAAATCCCATCATAATATATTATTATTTTCTACCGTTTTGATGCGGTTTGAGGAGAGTGGGAACTTAATTAAAGAATAAAATATTAATTTCCAGAAGTGACCTCTTACTCTTTAATTTTCTCAGACGAAATCCAAAACCTTTGAAATATCATTTTATAGCCTTATTATTTTGAATATTGCTTCTTAGACGCAATATGTTTTTTTTTGATCCAACCTAAATGGTAAAAAACGGACCCTTATATTGAGATTTCATTTTTATGCCACAGCAGTTTCCTCAGTAACGACGGAAGCTAAGAACTTAAAATTTGGCTTAACTGTCTAAATTGCTTGTCTGCGTCTAATTTTGGTTATAATAGGGGGTTGAAAATATCATTTGACCTTATGGGCTACCAAATGGGACATCATCATCAGATGAGTAGGTACAATCAGCTTTTTCAAAATCAAATTTCGTAAATAAATTTTATGATATCCAAAAATGTACAGTAGACACGGTTTTCCCCACCTATCTCCAATATCTAGAAGCCGATAAATTTGACTTAAATATTTAGTGTCTGAGAAATAAAGTAAAAATAATAATAAAAAAATGTTAAAATTTAAGCAAATCAACCTTATTTATTCCACATAATTATAAAAATAATTTCCTCGAACCTGGGCGCGGGAGTCATCTTTAAAAAATAATCATCTTAAGTTTATACCACGCTACTAAGCTGCCTATATATACCTACATCAAGCAACTAACCACATCAGAGCTTAAATGGTAAAAAATGACCACAACTCGCACAGAAGCCCCCCAATTATGTAAGAGCGTTGTCACAGACAAAAATGTATCGATCGATGGAGCGACGCGTCGATTTCCTTGGTGGTCTCTCTGCTTCGGGGTAATCTGTCATCTGAACTGTCAAATTACTAACGGGCAAACGAGCGATCGGCTACCGAACTTGTTGTAGATAACACAGCTGCACTGGCCAAAGAGTGAGGGTTTAGAACAGATGAGGCACGAAATAACGACATCTGTGAGGCTTGAGGCCGAAAATACGTCGTATTCTAGAGAAGTAAAGTATATTTGTTCCGTTAGTTATTTATTATTTAACCGCTAGTATATATTACTAGCTGTAAGCCACGACTGCGTCCGCGTAGAATACGTTTATTTGTGTTCCCGGGTGATTCTTCGGCGTTTTAACCGCCGTCATTGTTGTATTCCAGATATAACACTGTGACGGTATAACTGTAAGTATCTCGGAGACTCATATTACTCAGGATACTGTAGTTGGTATTAAATAAATCGCTTTCTTTAAATATGATGTGTGTAATACTTTTGGTAGTAAAAATATTTACAGAACAATAATTAAATAAAAAAATAAATTAAATTAAATGACACACCAAGACACGGGTCCCGTAACTGAAGTTTATCGAAATTTTCTAGATAATCAATTTATCGATCGCATCAAATACCTACATCATGAACAATTTTGAATTTGGATAGAATTTAAACGAAATGTAAAAGTGGCCAGGAACGCAAAAAGGAGATTGTAACAACCTCGTTACGTCTCATTAATTTACTAGAAATAGAAACTATCCCTGGTACTTCTTCTATTTACATCAAAATTTGCTCGTAGTTATTGTGATAACTGATAATAGATTATTACGGGCAATGAATATATTGTTTCCTCGTTAAATAAAGTCATGTTGATTCGCCATAAAATAAAAATCAGGCATACCGAAATTGTTTCAATTTAACCTTGATTTATCTAATTAGTAGATACTGGTACATTTGGGCTGTGTTATACATAAAACGTATACACATATAATTATATTATCTAGCTGCACAGCATCTATACAAAATATGTATTAAATTTGTGCAATCTTATATATTTAGTTGTATTTGCTAATTAGATTTGGCTCCTAAAAATATTATAGTTACAAAATGGGTTATCAGTATCATTACTTTTGTCAATATATTGAAGACAACAACGACGGGCGGTTGAAACGCCAAAGAATCGCCGTCCCGCAGGAACTGTCAAATTTTCCGGGATAAAAAGTAACGTACGTTCTATTCCAGGACCTAACCAACATACATATGTGTCACGTTTCATCCCCGTCCATTGTGTTGGAAGCGTGATTGAGTAACAAACATCCAAACATTCTCATTTTATTAAAATAGTAATATTAGACATAAAGATAAAGAAATTAAAGCCACTTTTATAAACAATTATTAATTATAGTTTATTTAAAATAATTTCGTTTTTTATTTCGTCTAAACAAAAATGGTATCTGTATCATATATATTTTGAATAAAGGCATGGCAATGCGCTGGAATTCTATTTACACAGCATTCTAGTTAAAAAAAAATGAACGTCCTCTAGCCTCCAACCGACTAACAAAATTAACTTTTTTATTTTAGTCTAGATTTTTTCTTCAACTTATAGTTTAAAGTGTCACTTCTGTAACTAATATTCATTGTAGTAAAATGAATTAATGTGGGTGTACGCTCGCGAGACACCTGATTGGTCTTTTTGTCTTTTTTACACGGAAATTTAATTAATTTTCACTGTCAACCGTAGTCAAACAATGTAAGGTGATTAATAGCCTATCACACGAACACCTTATCACGTGGCCGTTTTTTTAAACCCTGTTTGTGGTAAAAATGGGTTTTTGTGATATGATGCTTATCGAACGGTAAGCAGGTAGGTGTGTTCATTTTATGTTATAGCGGATATTTTGTCTACGGCGCGATTTTTTTTTTATAATACAGTAGTTGTAGTCGCTTTAGTAGGTACCTAAGATTTCTACTACTATAGATACTGTTTCCGTTACTGAAACATGGTCTTATTAACTTGTAAGCGCGTCAATGGTTTCGTGGATTAGGGGGTCGACTGTGATCGTGAGGTACCGAGTTCGAACCCCCGTGACCCAATGAGTTTCTCTAACTTAAGTACATTACCCGATGCTCTTATGGTGAATGAAAAACATCGTGAGGAAACCTGCACATTCGAACAGATGAGTGTGTAAGAGGGTAATTGCACAAAAGGGCCCAGATAAGAAAAAAGTTGTTCAGTAATAACAATCACAATTGAAAAATTCAAAAATATAAATATACACGGCGTCAAAAAAGTCACACCTTTTCAAATTTTGACATGAACCATATTTCATCTACTAGGTAAGGTTAGGTTAGGTTAGGTTAGTTTTGAAAATTTCCCAAGGTGAGATTTTTTTAAGCCGAGTGTTTGTTTTGTTCAATTAAATGCTTGTAGAAGTACCTACACTACATAGGTACATATATAATATCACGCCTTCATTCCCGGAGTGGGGTAGGCAGGGT